>NW_011627498.1:3316-30904 GCF_000204515.1 Acromyrmex echinatior | reverse complement strand
CGACGACGACGACGACGACGACGACGACGACGACGACGGTTCTTAATATAAAAGTTTCAGATTCATATTTTGCGTCGCAATATCTCCGCTCGTAGACTACGTAGAGAAAAAATAAAAATATTTTCATTATATATCCCGAGCGGTCGCAATCGATTGAGCACACTTGATCGGTTCAGCTCTTATTGAGATCTGATAATCTTGATCTGACGCAACTCGCCGGCTGGCGTAAAGTAGCCACTGCAGTGTCGCTGCGCGTAGCTTAACGCCGAGACACTACCAGTGTCTCCAGATTATTGTATTATTATTTAATTACTATATTTATTATTATTTGCGAATTTTATGAAATTTTCAGATAGTTGTACATATTTGTGGCATATGTGAAATATGATTATAGGCGAAAAGAGCATTTCGACTTATGGGTGTATAGAAGTATATAACTAGTTATTCGTTGATAATTTTTTAATAATAAATTTTTTTTTAATCCATGTTCATGTCTTTCAAATAAAGGATCAATCCAAAATCTCTTCTTTTATATTTTCTTTTTAAATTTGTACTCATTAATGCTTACAGCTATTATTAGTCTATTTTACCATAGTTTAGCTTTATTTTTGTTGTACATAATCGCATCAACTTGACAGGTCCAATCGTAATATCATTTTTGATATGATATTTTGGACTTTACAGTACTTTACACAACATAATTAATATAATTACCGTCAAAAGGACTTCTGTTTCCGGTAGTGAAAGATGAGAGTGCGTTTTTCTGAGAGAGCTGATATTGAAAGTAATAATATAAGGTGAGATTGAGTGAGAGAGTGGGAGAGTGCAAAGGTGCGAGGTAGAGGTGAAGGTGAGGGAAAGACCTAGTGGAAGAGTTGATGAGAAGGTGAGATTGAAGGAAAAAAATAGGGATCGGATGGGATTGAGGTTAGAAAGATGAGATGATATACTTAGAAAAATAGACAAGTGAGAGGGAGAGGAAAGAGATTAGAGGGAAACAGAAGGAGACAACCATAAGAACTGGGAAATTTAACTTAAGGCCTAGAATAGACAATAGAGAGAGGGCGGACTATATGAATATAGAGGCGGCATAGGACATAGAGCATTGTAAATAAGTTAATGCGAATAGAAAACTCATATTAGTTGGATTATATACAGCATAGGATTTTATCAGGCATATTGAATATATCACATTATATTAGATTGTTAAATTTAATATAATAATATATTAGATTACTTGGATACACAAAGAAGGGAGTAAGGAAAAGGAGAAAAGAAGAGGGAATATAAGAGAGAAAGGAGAAAAGATGTAAATAATGCAGAGGGAAGAGGGAGGGAGGGGGAGAGCGAGGGAGAGAGAGAGAGAGAGAGAGAGAACAGGAAACATGAGATTTTTAGAGGACAAAAAGAGAGAAAAGAGAAAGGGAGAATAAGGAAGGAGGGGAGAAGAGAGAACAAAGTTTAGAACCTTTTAGTAATAGTAATAAAACGATAAGATCAAGAGGAAGAGGAAAGAAGGAAAATAAGAATTAATGGATTTAAGAAAGGAGAAATAAGAGAAGAAATGACGTAAGGTTTCAAGGAGGTAAGAGGGATAAAGAAGAAGATAAGAGAAGAAATTGAGAAATTTAAAAAGGAGATGAAGAGAAACGAGGAAGAGGGAAGAAAAAAAATAGAAGAATTGAAAAAGAGAATAGAAAAATTAGAGAAAAGAAGGGAAGAAAGAAGAGAAGAGAGGGGGATAGAGGTAGAGAGACTAGAAGAGAGAGTAGAGAAGCTAGAGAAAAAGATAAAAATGCAAGAAGAAACTAAAGGGAAAGATGAAATGAATAAAATAAGAGAAAAGATGGAAATGATGGAAAGAAAGTTAGAAATTAAAGGAAAAGAGGACAGGAGAAAAAAATGTAGTGATTATAGGTGAAAACGAAAGGAAGATGAATAAAGAGATATTAGAAATAGGAGCGGAGGTCAAAATAGAAGAAGTGAAGAAAATAGGTAGCAGGAAAATAAAAGAGAAAGGAATCGTAGTAGCGGAATTAAGAAACGCAGAGCAAAAGAAAGAGGTATAGCAGAAAAAGAAAAAGTTAAGAAGGAAGAAGATATGGACAGACAGAAAAAGACATGACATGAGAGAAGAATGAAATGGTGATTAAGACGGCACATGAAGAGGAAACGGAAGGAAAAAAATATGGATAGGATATAAAAAGAAGAAAAAATAGAGAAGAAGTGGTGGTATTGGGAGGGGATATTAAAGGACGAAGAAGATAGAAGGACGGAAATAGGGAAACGAGTACAAGGGGAAGGATGGGAGGGGGAGAGGAGGAGAGGGAAAGAGGAGGGAGGAGAAGTGAGAGCGGGGAGATGGAGGAGGAGAAGGAGAGAGGAAAAAAGACGTAGAAAGAGGGGAGAGAGATGAGGCAGGATGGAAAATAGCTTTCTGGAATAGAGCGGGGATAGAGAATAAAGATAGAAGCTTCTGGGACGATGGAGGAATGGGACGTGATATTTTTATTGGAGACATAAAGGAAAAGAATTGGAAAAGAGTAAAAGAGAGATTACCAAAGGATTGGAATTGGAGAGTGCAATTCGCAAAAAGACGCAAAGACAACAATAAGAAAAGAAGAGCAAAAGGATAATTATAGGAATAAAAAGAGGATTCAAATGGAGGGAGATAGCAGGATTGAGAGAGGGAATAATGGAGAGAATAATAGAATGAAGATAATAGGCGTATACTTGAAAAAGGAATGAGATAGAAAAAGAAGAGCTTAAGGGAATGAATGGAAATGAAGGAGGAGGAAATTCAAACATTAATAGAGAATTTTAATGCGAGGACGTGTGAGGAAGGAGGTAAAATTAAAAGTTAGGAGGAACAAAAAGAAGAAGAAAGAAAAAGAGAATTGAAAGATAAAAGCATGAAACAAACAGAGAAGAAACTAGTAGAGCATATAGAAGAGGTGGGTTGGATGATTTTAAATGGTACATTAAAAGTGATTAAAAGTGAGAGTGGACATATATAAGAGCCAGAGGATAAACGGTGATAGATTACGCAGGGGTGACCTTCTTTTGGACACGTAATTATTGGACACCGCACGATTGGACACGCAAGATTGAACACTGCATTATTCGACATGGTATTATTAGATACCGCATTATTGGATACGTATTGCTAGACACCGCATTATTGGACACGCATTGTTGGACATCGCAATATTGGACACTGCATTATTGGACACATGATTTTATACCATACGTCTTTAAAAAATTTGTCATTCGATGTATAAATTCAAATCCACATTTAAGGTAAGGCCCTTCTAACATATGTACGTATATATGTATGTACACATATCCAAATGCGTTATGGCTCACCAAGCGGCTTAGAGCTTTTTTTACCAGGTCAATGATTTATATCTATACGTAATTCATATGTTTATTTCATACATTGACGCATTGAAGATTTTAAAATGTTTTAGATTCATTATGCAATTTAATAACGTTTACTTAGGCTGCGTCCCCATGGAGAAAGAAAGCGGAACGGAATATTGACAGAAAAGATATAGAATGAGATTTCTTTCTCCATGGGGACGTAGCCTTATGTCACATCGTATATATATAGGGACATTGCTTTCTTTTACCGTTTCGATGTTTTTTATCGGTGCCTACTTGTATTAAAATACGTACATTGTTGTACATATTTTACTATTTAAAGTGAAGGTACATCGAGAAAATGGAATTATACAATAAAAAAGCAGTAAAACAGTATATGTGATATTTTGAAGATTATATAATCTGTCATGCAATCGACAATGCGATTCATTAACGGCTGATGTTATCTATTAGGTCAATATTATATGCGTCCGTTTTTTGTCGTACGATAAATTTTTCAAGCCTGTTGATTGGCAACAAAGATTGGCTATAGGACAAAGAAGTCCGAGTCCTTAATAATGCTCTTTTATAATTTCATTTTCTCAATGTACGTTTATTTTACATTACAATGTACATTTACATAGTAAAATACACATAACAACGTATATATTTTAATACAAATCAGGCATATATCGATAAAGAATATCGAAACGGTAAAAAAAGCAATGTCCCTATATGTATACGATGTGACTCATAATCCATGGAGAAAGAAGCCTCATTCTATATCTTTTCTGTCAATATTCCGTTCCACTGTTTCTTTCTTCATAGGCACGCAGTCTAAGTAAATGTTGTTAAATATGCATGATGAATCTAAAACTTTTAAAAATCTTCAATGCGTCAATGTATGAAATAAACATATGAATTACATATAGATAGAAATCGACCTGGTAAAAGAAGCTCTAAGCCGCTCGGTGAGCCATAACGCATTTGGATATGTATACGTACATATGGTATATACACAGTGCGACAAATATGTTCCCGGACAGGGCCTGAAAATCATAATTGAAACAACAATATGCATATTTTTTGATTTTATTATTCAAAATATTCTCCTCTGGCTTCAATACACTTGTTACAGCGATTCAATAGTGATTCAAATGCATGTTCTAGCTCAGTTTGCGGAATTGCCTCTAGTGCCTATGTAGAAGCTCATTGGATGGTCGGAATGTCATCAAAAAAGCGTCCTTTCAATTTCAATTTCAATTTTGGGAATAATGAGAAGTTGCAGGGGGCCAAATCAGGTGAATACGGTGGATGGTTTAACACAGAGACACGATTTCCAAAGAAGAGCCAAACATTGACGGACAATCAATGAAGTGTGACTCGATGCATTATCATGCAACAAAGACCAATCTTCTGGATCACGATATTCGGGGCGAATACGATGAATTCTGCCCATCAATCGCTTTAAAATTTCGAGATAATATGCACCAGTAATTGTTTGACCAGTTGGAACAAATCTTTGTGGATAATACCTTTGCTATCAAAGAATGTGATGAGCATTGTCTTGATTTTTGATGGAACTTTTCGTACTTTTTTTGTTTGTGGTGAATTTTTTGACTTCCATTCCGCACTTTGACGCTTAGTTTCTAGATCATATTGAAAGCTCCATGTTTCATCACCTGTAACAATTGATTTTAGGAAGGTTAGATTATTTTCTGCGGGTGCAACGATGTCTCTGGAATAATTGATTCTCGCTGATTTTTGATCGCTTCTTAATGTGTGTGGAACAAACTTCGCACAAACCTTCGTTTTATCCAAATCTTCATGTAATACGGTTCGAATCGTTTCTCTACTGATATTTAAAGCCTCCTCCATTTTTAGTGATGCATTGCGATCGTTTGCAACAAAATCACGTATTTTTTCGATCATTTCGGGTGTTCGAACCAAAATTAGCCGTCCTGATTTTTTGTCATCTTCAAGGGTCTCTCTGCTTTCCAAAAAACGTTTATGCTCAAAAACAGCTACGACCTAGACATTGACTGCCGTAAACTTGTTGCATCGATCGAAATGTTTCTGATGCACTTTTATCAAGTTTTGCGTTAAATTTAATCACTGCTCTTTGTTCCATATTAAAATTTCTACTTCGACCAAAATCTTATTTAATATGAACTGTCATATCTTCGTTATATGTCAACCAAAATGAATGAAACTTTGACAGATGAAATGTTCAACCTTTAAAATGCATGTTTGAACGCACAGATGTCGCCACTGGTTGCTGAGATGTGGTTCGTGTCCGGGAATATATTTGTCGCACTGTGTATATGTACATATGTTAGAAGGGCCTTACCTTAAATGTGAATAATTTATACATCGAATGACAAATTTTTTAAAGACGTATGGTATAAAATCATGCGGTGTCCAATAATCCATGTCCAATAATGCGGTGTCCAATAATGCATATCCAATAATGCGGTATCCAATAATGCCGTGTTCAACTTAGCAGTGTCTAATCGCACAATGTTCGTGTTCAATAATGCAGTGTCCAATAATGAGGTGTCCAACTATGCGGTGTCCAATCTTGTTGTTCAATCGTGCGTGTTCAATTGTGCGGTGTCCACAATCGGGATACGCTCATTACGTAGTAATGGAAGGAGAAAGTAGGAACAGAATAGAAAGCTTAGTAATAGGAGATAAAGTAGAGTCGGACCATCAACCAATAATAATAATAGTCAAATTAAAAGAAAAAAAGAAAGAATTGAATAAGAAGAGGATAAGGATAGGGAAAAAGAGAAGAGGAATATGGGATGAAAAAGGAAGAGAAGAATTTGAGAGGAATTTAGGAGAGGGATAGAAGGAGGAGGGATAAATAAAGAAATAGAAGAGATAGGGAGAAAAATAAAAGCGGCATTGGAAAAAGGAGTAGAGGGATGAAAGAAAAAGAAGGGCTAGTGGGACAAAGAATGTAAGTGTTTGAAAGAAAAGATTAAAGCAACGTTGAGGATGTGGAAGAAAGGTAGGGAAGAAAGAAAAGAGTACATAAGAATAAAGAATGAATACAAGAACATGTGTGTAGGAGGAAGAAAGAAGAAGAGAATGTGAAATAAGAGACAGAGATAGAATTAGCAAAGGACTAGGATAAAATGTGGGAAATTGTGAATAGAGAAAGGAGAAAGACTAGAAAGATAAACGATGAAATAGAAATGAGACAGCGGAAGAAATATTTTATGAAACTATTAGGAGGAGTAGAGCAAAAAGTCAGAAAGAAGTGTAGGAAAAGGAAAGAAGAACAAGAAATAGGAAAAGAAGAATTTAAAAGAATATTAAAAAGAATGAAGGAAGGGAAGGCAATGGAAATTCCGATGGAAGTATGGAAGCATGGAGAAGTAGAGAGTGGGTAAGAGAAATATGTAATAGGATATGGAGGGGGGAGGATGAATGGCCGTAGAAAGTTAGAAGAAAGGAATAATTGCTTACTGATTATAAAGAAAGGGGAGGGGAAAGAGATAGAAGAGTATAGAGGGGTAATATTAATGCCTACCTTCTACCTCTCTCTATATGCAGACCTTCTCTCTATATGCAGACGATATAGTTGGCGGAAGAGGAAAATGATATGAGGAGTATGATAGGAAGGTTAAAAAAGATACATGGATGAGAAAAAATTAGAACTAAACTTAGAAAAGGCAAAGCTTATGAGATTTAGAAAAAGGGGAGGGGGAGGTAGGAAGAATGAGGAGAGAAGCAGCGACTGTTGGAACATATATGGGGAATAGGAAAAAGGAGATTTGAAAAGGAATGGGGAAAGAGAATGTGACTTTTTGATGCATTGATATGGATGATAGTGATGAGTTACGGAAATATGGGGATGGAAAGAGCGGTAAGAGATAGAGAAAGTACATGATACATATATAAAATGGGTAGAAAGAGATATACCAGGAAATATGATAAGAAAAGAAATAGGGAGAGATAAACTAAAAGGCAGAGCAGGATTAAGAACATGGAAATTTGAGAGGAAATTGTGTGAAGGCAAGGAAAAAGAATTAGCGAGAAAATGTTGGAGAGAGGGAAAAGAAAGAATGGAAAAAGAAAAGGAATTATCAAGATGGGAAAAAGAGAAGGAGGATTATTATGGAAGAAATGGGATAGGAAGGGAGAGAAGAGGGAGACAAGGAGAAGGAGAAGAAGGAGAAAGAATAATAAACAGAGAAAAGAAGAAAGGTTGGAAAAGATCAATGTATAATCATTGGTATAAAGAGATTAAGGGAGAGATGGGATATCTCAATATTTAAAAAGAGGATGGTTAAAGAACAGATGGAAGAGAGTAATTAGATTTAGAATAGGAAATGAATAAGGAGCAGAAGATACTGGAAAGAGGGAGAGAAGAAAAAATACAGACTTTGTGAGGGGGAAGAGAAAACATGGAAATATGTGTGGGAGAGATGTAGGACATAGAAAAAAAGGGGGAGGGACATGGCAGGTAGTGTAAGTGAGGTACTAGGGGGTCGATTCTATATCTTCCAACAAGGTGAAAATTATAAAAGCGAGCAATTTATTAGATTTTGACCAATGAAATAATCAGTATTCTAATAAATTCGTTCACTTTTATAATTTTCATCTAATTTCAAGATACAGAATCGATCCCTAGGGGAAGGAGGAGAAGGAGAGGAATGGATTAAAGAACTAGAGAAAGAGAGGGAAGAAGATAAAAGGAGAAAAGAGGGGGCGGGTAGGAGAGAAAGAAAGGAAAGTGACGAGAGAGGTGAGGGATGAAAGTGAGGGATGAAGGAGGAGAGAGGAGGGAGGAAAAGGGGAGGAAGGAAGAGAATGAATGAATGAATAAGTCTTTATCGGCTTTCTCGGTTAACTGACAACTCTACTCTATTCGATTCTATTTTAATTACTATCAAAAATTTATCACTGTGTGTGCTAATCCATTTATTATATGACCGACATTCGAGGTTAGCGACATATGAAATCACGTGACTCGTTTGTCACGAATATTAGAATGGATATAAAGAGAGTGACGCCAATTAGCCAGAAGTTGCCATTTGGTGTCCTACATTTGGAGTATCTATATGACACTATTCCTCATCTTAACCTCTTCTTTTTAACTAATAGTAAGGATACTTAATGGCGGAGTCAATCAGCATTAGACACATGCATTGATGCCACTCTCTTTATACCCTACTTTATACTCTACTGAATATGATCATTAACACGTACCTTAATAAAGATACAATCGCGATATAAAGAAAGAGTATGCCTATGCGCAGAATGTAACGCGACAATCGAGTGACCAATCAGAATTGTTGATAAGTTACGTCATCGTTTCGTGATAAATTTGAATGTATTATTTATCAGTATACTATATTTATCAGTATACAGTGCTCCTTGCAATACATTTTAACAAATACAAAAGATATTAAACACAAAATAAAAAAACAATATTATACAAAAATATTATAATATTCGCCGATTAATATTATAGAATATTATAAAATATTATAGAATTCAATTAGAAATTTATTTTTATAACATAACATCTTATAACCTGTGGAATGCATTATAGAAAATAATTATTTCTCTTGTTATTAAAAATTATCCTTTTCGAGGTAATTTATTGTTCGAACTGTTGTTTAAACTAAATATAATATGAAACAACGATAACGGAAATATCTCGATTTGCACAGATTTCATGCCATTTAACACAAATTGCTTCATCTTACGGAAATGAAAAATATTTAACCGGATGATTTTTCATTTTCCAATAATAATTTTGACATTTACACTTTTTTACTTTACACTTCATGTTAATCTGTGATCAAATACAATCACCTTATAAACAAACGTGCTCGCAGTTATGATTTGCGACCATGGCTGTGTTCGCTTTGATGCTCAACAACGCTTTAAGCATCATTTCAGCCTTGTTGTTTATTAAATATTAAACAAGGACAAAATTATTCGAGACTGTAATTTGTTGACGGTCATGTGTTTAACCCTTCTTTTCTATATCTGCGTAATGGGTTATCACCGGACGAGTATACCCTTATCTTTATATGATGGATACAATTTCATAATGTCGCTTGTCTCAGCGACAAATGATCATGTAACTGAATCCTCCTTCAATTTGCCTATTTTAATTTCTTGTCGCTAGTGACACTGTTGGAAAGTTTAATTAATCCAACTTTCAACGACATCGCTCTTACACAAAGTTTTAAACATGGAACAGCAGGATGTAAATATAATAAAGACATTTACTTAGCTATATATATTCCAAAACACCCAGGAAAAATTTTATTCAAAATAAAACATGTAACATATACTATACAGCAGTACTCGCAAAGATTTGCACATTTCGGGCCGATTCCGTTACTTCGATTACCGCTCGAGGCTTGATGGCCGAGCCGCTGGGCGTTCGCGTGACAATCTGGCTCAGGAGCTCTCTATAGGTTAAACGTGCGGAAGTCGTATCTTACATTATTAAAGAATATTTTTCTTGCAAAATAATTTTTATTTTCTTAAAAAAATCAAATACTAAATTTTTAAAACATTTTTGTCATAATAATTTTGCCTACCAGAAACCATTCAATAATTGTTATAAATTTACATCGAGAAGTTTCTATAACAGACTTGCAAAGATTGAAGTCAGGAAATATGTGAATCTAGAAATTCTGTGTTTTCCATACGAAGTTTTACAAAATCTCATCAGAAGAAACAAAGATTCTATGTATTGCGATATAGAATCCTCGTTACTTGAGATTTTATAAGACATCGCATAGAAAACACGGAATTTCTAGATTCACGTATTTCCTGACTTCAATCTTCACAAGTCTGTTATAGAAACTTCTTGATGTAAATTTATAATAATTATTAAATGGTTTTTGATAGGCAAGAATTATTATGACAAAATATTTTAGAAAATTTAGTATTTGATTTTGTTAATAATAAAAATTATTTTGTAAGAAAAATATTCATTAACGTAAAATACGATCTCCGCATGTTTAAGCTACAGAGATGCTCCTAAGCAAGAGCATCATGTGAGCGCCCGGCGGCTCGGCTGCTGAGTCTCGAGCGGTAGTGGAGATAGTGCAGCGGAATCGGCCCGAATGTATTTTTGCATTGCTATACAATATTTCGAGTAAAATTTTCCTCGGAAAGGACGATTTGGAATGGAGCTTTAGAATATAGATATCATCGCAAAACTTGATAATATACTCATTCGAAATAAGAGAATGTAGTAGAAAAATGTGATAGTCGGCCTTACAAAGCGTCTATTCAGATTAGGAAAATGAGTTTTCTTTATCTGAATAGTTATTAGAGCTGCGTAAAGTAAACCGAGTGTCTCCGTATATTATCTTATTATCCAATGTTAAACACAAGGATAAAATGATACATGGGAGCACTTGGATAATGTTTTCGAACGTAGCCCAACATTTAATAAATATTGCTTCATGAAGCATGCCACCACGTTTTTCTTTCCAAATTCTTTCATTTTGAATGAAAACGTGAATGGGTATATTTTTATCAAATTTCATGATAATGCCATATTCTATGTAAATTGCTGTGCGACTATTCAGAGATGAAGAAATTAAGTTTTCCACAGACAAGTTTTTAGTGAAAAAATGGCTTTTTGCAAAAATTAATGAACATTTTCTGGCTTGTTCAGGGCTAGATTTGTTCGTCATTACGAGAACTACATTTTACGAGAATTTCAAAGCTTTGCGTTTAAATCTCAATGAACATAGAGTGAAAAGGCCTTTTTCGGTGTTTTTTATTTTTTTTCTACTAAACTAATAGATCAATTTTAAAATTCCATATCTTATTTTGTAGGTATTTCGAATACCTACATTTTTTATATCGAATTTTTTTCCATACAATCAATACTATATCTTTCGTTTTATAAAAAAAAACGTGCTTTTTGCAACTATTCCATTTTTTTCGCAAGTCTCGAGTCTCGAACATACGCATTTCTTTTCTAATAGTCTTTCGAGACTTTCTTTTTTGAAAAGAAATGCTGGTTTATAATTTTTTTCCGATAAAATTCTACTTCTATTGAACTATTCTTGTTACTCAAATTTATGAAAGAGTATACTATATAACGCGCATGAAAAATAGTAAACAATTAAATATCTCATAAATTGCGTTTTAATATGATTTACACTATTCTGGATTAAGGGGAGGGGTACACGATTACTACAATTTATTAAAACTTGTATGTTATTTAGGATATTCGCTCCTTATTGATGTCTAGGCCGTCGAGCGACCGAGATTGCCGAAAAAGCATTTTCGGTCACTTGAAACAAGCTACTAGTGGGAGAAAGAGCTCGCTCACTCTCGGCGCCACACGAACATGGGCTCGTACTTGTTTGTGTGTTACAACGCCGCACCATGATAAATGGCTGAACTTATAGGCGAGAAAAAGTGACGTTTTGATGACGAAATTTATGTTGCGTGCCATTTCGTTATTATTTGTCTAAATGTAACTTGTCTCGTACTTGTCAAAGTCGTAATTATCGATGAAAACTAGAGTTATCTTGGAATTCTAAAAGTGTATATTTTACTCAGCTGTGTGTGTTTCTGCCCGAATATAGGCTCACTTTACGTGCCTTTTATGATCATTTACTGATTGTCAAGGGAGGAAAGGACAGGATTTTTATCGATTTTTACAAGTATTTTAAAGTGATCTTGTCATTTCATTTTATTCAAATTGTCTTTATTTAAAAATAGCATGCAACATAAATTAACATGTCATTTCTCGCTTCTGATGTCACTATTCCAACATGGCCGCCGCGACTAGTCAAGAGCCTTAAAGCCATTGTACACTAATTTGAGTATAAAAATGAAATGCAAATATTTCGAATTATAAAGTATATATTTTATCTAACAATATAATAAAATATAGAATATTTCACAATTTAATCGATTTCTATGTTTATTTAAACATATTTACGTTTATGTATGTGCGGCGGTTTTATTATAATATGCATCAGTGAGCAATGAGTGCGTCCAATCAAATTTGCTATTAGTTTTATTTTTGTTCATTATTGTTGCAAAATGCTTAATCACGACCTTATTTAATCAATAATGCCTTTATAATTTTTATTATTCGTAATTCTCGATATTGGTATGCATATATTATATTGTATTATGACATGCTACCCTCAGTAAGTTATTAAAATCTCTAAAATATTTCTTCCTTCGGGAAGGCAGACTTGAGATTATGAAACATGAAGGTCTTGAAGAATCGAGGAATCTTTCATACGGTGGCTTCCTCCATTCTTAAAATAAGGAAAGACTATGAATACGGGTGTAAGGCTGCCGACTGTGAAACACTAAACATGGAGCGATATTCATAATCCGATTTTATTTTAAAACTGTCTTAAATAATAACTATCTTAAGATGTGAATACAATTCTCGGATTGACTTGTGACATCTTAAGATTGTATTTAAGATAGTCTTAAATACAAGAATCAACTTAAGTACAGTCTTAAGATGTCAATCCGAGGACTGTATTAGCATCTTAGGGCATTATTTAAGACAGTTTTAAAATAAAAACGGATTATGAACATCGCCACATGTTTAGCGTTTCACAGTTAACAATCTTAGTTTCGACATTCATAGACAAAGACGGCGGAGATTCAGAAAGAGATATTTGCACACACCATGTTATCTCTTTCACTATGCTCTGAACGCATTGAAAATAACTGCTCTGATTTGCTTGATGAAGTGTCACTTTCACTAAGCTATTAACTTAACAAGTCTAATAATTTTGCAGAATTCCAACTGAAACTGATGTCGGAGAAAAAATGCAAAAAGAGGAGTTATAAATATAGATTTGTAATACTAACTTATGTAGCAAAGTTTCTCTCTGGTAACTGTTTGTTAATAACCTATTTTTGTGTTCAATAGTATGTAAAATTACAATTAATTATAATTAGTGAAATATGTTTAACTCTTCAATTTATATTTTTTCTCCGATATCAGCTTCAGTTGAAATCCTGCAAAGTTACTAGGCCCGTTAATCGGAGCTTGGTGAAAGCAGCCCGAAGATGATTTGGCAACGGTCTGTCCTGAACTAGGAATCAGGGTGTATCATGTACTATACAGTATCAGGCTGCCCCTGAAGTGGATTGCAAAGTTCACGAAACGTTGGTATTTCAAGAATGGATCTGGACACGGAGAAAACTCGTGAAACGCATAATTTTTATACTTAAGTATATACGTATTCCGTTAAATTATATAACCTGTAGTCTGTGACTATGAAGAAAATTTGTTACGAGATGCTTTCCTTATTAAAAATAATCTTCACTACACGAATAATATGCTACTACATATTTATTATTACACATTTTTATTCGTATGGATTAATATTTGCTTATCGTATGATGTTTTCATACGAAGTTTTCGTTTATAAATAAGTATACGTAGAGCACACAAATCGAATTGTGTCTGATTTTAAAAAATTTGATTGTCAGACTGAAACTATTGATTCTCAGACGTTTGAATTTTCCTAGACATATTCATTCATATATTTATAAACATCATGAAAATCACAATGTTTCTGATAATCCTACTTATATAATAGGTTTCTAAAATATACGAAAATGATACAAATTTGATTAAGTTCCAAATATAGGAAAATGATACAAGTTATGATCTTTAAATATTCTGAAAACGAACAGGCATTCTGTAAAAATACTTCTTTGTATTGTTATTGTTTTATTGTAAGTAATTGCACAAATAAAAGATACCTTAGTTTGTGTGTGTGTGTGTGTGTTACTGCCTAGATAACATTTATGTTGCACAAGATATCTAAAAGACGTCATTTCTGAAATTAATTCATTTATATGAATATATATAATAGTTCAATATCTTAACATTCAGACCATAGCAGCGCTTCGTATTTAAAGTATAATAATATATTTTATATTTTTATTTACATTTTCCTGATAACATAAGACCAATCCATATAGCACTGATAGTTACAGAAAACTTTCAGTAAGCTTTCAAAATCATTTTGACCTTTCACATTTCATATGTAATAATTCTGAAAGTATTTTGCAATATGTCACATGAAATGTTGCAGCAAGAAATGTTTCTGAAATTGTTCACATGAACATAATTTTACAAAATTTTCAGTTGAGTTATCTCTATAACATTTCATATGAAATTGTTTTGTAAACCTTTTAGTTAGTTAAGTTGTTTCTGAAATCTTTTACAAGTAATAAATTACACATCTCCGTCGACAAAGGGCCTTGGCAGAGAGCATTTCGTAAACAAGAATCATCTGGGCGAGAATATAAGGAGTGCAGTATTTCGCCTGTAAAATGAGCTCCAAGATTAGGCTCCAAGATAAAAGCATATGAAATGTTTTTTAAAGCAAAATTCATAATGCATTTTTTTATAGCACTGAATAATAGTGCTTTAATATCAAAAAGAAGTAATCCATACAGTACAGAAATCAGAGATATTTCAGAAATGTTTTACGTGTGAAATTGAAATATCACAGAAACATTGCAAAATGTTTCTGCAACAGCTCTGAGACAGCTCTGAGATAGCAAAATGTGCAATTCTTGTGATTGAAACCTTTCTGAGAGTGCTCTAAAAGGTTACCGAAATATTTTAGAACACTTTCAGAAAGGTTTCAAGTGCAAAAATTGCGGACATTTTGCTATCTTAAAGCTGTCTGCAGAGCTGTTGCAGAAACATTTTGCAATGTTTCAATTTCAAACATGAAACATTTCTGAAATATCTCTGAAAGTTTTTTTTATTGTATGGGAAGTTTGTTAAAACTGAAATATTTTGGAAAATATTATAATATATTATGAAATACAATATAATATTTTCCGTATAATCAAACTAACCAAGACTCCTTATAAATAAAAGAACTAGAAAGAATATGGGCAATAGGAGTCAAGCGCAGAAGATGTCGCACAAATAATATATCTATGAAGTGTGAAACTTCTTTATTCACTAAAATGCGCTTACGTGTTTCGGCTCACTTTTAAGCCTCAGAGACAAACTAACATAAATAAATTGTAAATAAAAATTATCTTGTCATGGTGAGCTACGTCGAGAATTTAAATGCCACAATTAAATCCAAAAAGAGTGAAAGAAAAAGAAAAAAGAAAAAAGAAAAATGAACGAAATAAGGAAATGATGGAAATATCGGAATAGAGAATATGAAAAATTAATTTATGAAAAAACTTTAAGATTATAATTAATTATCCCGAAAATAAGGATCGCTCACCTTGATCACAAATTACAAACTATATTGCAAACTTTATGCAATTACTATGAATTATTCAAAAACCGGTTCTTGATATTTTGGCCAATATCAGACACAGTGAGTCACTTTTAGTTTTAGCTAGTATTATTCAAGGTTATAAATGGAAAAAATTTAACATTAAAATACTAATCAATTTCATGAAAATGAAAGTTGAAAAGTAATCAAAAATCACGCCAGAAAAACTCATTACTGCGTACAAACGACACTGACTGACTAGACGTGACAACAATTCTAGCCTTTATGGCTTTATGATCGGAAAGTAGGTCTTGGGAAATCCCTCCATATCCGTCTGCAAGTTGAGTCCATGCGTCTATCTCCTGATGAATATCATCTCCGAAATCAATCTTTTCCTGTAATAAAGCTTCTTGTCCAGTATTGTAACATTATCCCAATCGAAATCATGGCTCTCTTGTAATCGATGCTCCGTTATGACATTACAAGTAGAGGTGTTCCATTGGATGTGGTATGCTCCATGATTCTTGACCTCAGCTGTCTACACATCTGTCCCACATAACTTGCATCGCAATTCTTACACGAGATCTTATAGACGATTCGACTTCTTGTCACGTGGTCTTTATGCACCCTAATGAATTCTCGCAATTTATTAGTATTATAGAACGATACCCTCATACGCCCGCTATTCAATCTGCTTAACTTCTCAGTAATACCACGAACGAAAGGAAGGCTGAAGCACGAAGGCTGCACTGCTTCAACCCTATTATTATTAATAGCACTTTTCCTATTACTAGCTATAATAATTTTTTTCAAACGATTGTTAATATTCTCAAATATAAAGTTCAATGGATAATCATTCAAGATAGGGGAGCTCATGTCATCACAAGATAATTTTTATTTACAATTTATTTATGTTAGTTTGTATTGTCTCTAAGGAGGGCTCAAAAGTGGAGTCAAAACATGTAAGCGCGTTTTAGTGAATAAAGAAATTTCACGCTTCATAGATATATTATTTGTGCGACATCTTCTGCGCTTGACTCCTACTACTCGTATCCTTTCCAGTTCTTTTATATAATATTTTATTATATATATATATATACCTTTATTTCATTGGGACAATTCATCCATTAATACATTTCTTTTCATTTTTCCTAATCTTGTTAACACAGCTTTCTGCTCTCCTGTATCTTCATTATAAATCTCATTTACATTTTGTTCTTTGTACATAGGAACATCAAAATCATCATTATTTTTAATGCATAAATTGTGCAATACATAGCAAGAGACAATAAACTTTGAAATCTTATAATAAATTTTGAAATCTTATCTACATTGTGCATATCTATTTCAATCAATTGTCAAAATCGATCTTTGAAACTGTCCGAATGCATTCTCTATTAATCGCAGACAGCATTTTATTGAATTTTTTTTCTTTGCAAAAAAATTTCCGTAGTCTTTGAATGATGTAATAAGCCATTTTCTTATTGAATACACTTCGTCTCCTAGGAGGTAGTATTTTCCACTTTCACATATTTCTGGCAATTCGTCGCATATATCTGATAATTTAAGTACGCGCATCATGAATTTTTGACGGAATTCCGACAAATATATCTATAAATTTCTTTCAGGTATCAGGTATTAGGAAGGGATATCATGTCCATTTACATTATCTATTTACATATATTGATTTTATTTTGTGGGTTGGCGTTTTGTGGGTTGGTATTTTAATAAAAGTCCCATCAATGCAAGAACTTTTGAAAATCCTACAATCTTCAATTTTATTAAGTTTTTTATTTTTGAAATATTACATTTTTTATAAATAAAAAATCATCATCACTACTTGATGGCGACGAAAGATAATCGAGTATTACTTGCATATCGTTTTCATTTATATCAATTCTTATCGCTATATTTTGCATGCAATCGACACCGTCCCTCGGAGCTCATGGTAGATTTTTGCATGAAAATGCGAAAACTCGGCACTAGATTTACCAATGAAACATCGCGCACGATCTTCGTGCGCACTGAAATCCCCAATGAAACACACAGTCCGCGTCTAGTGCGCACTCAGTGCACACCAGTTCTCCCAATGAAAAGCGCTATAATATTTCTTCCTTGATCTTCCTTCGTTGTCATCAAGTAGTGATAATGATGATTTTTTATAAACGAAAAATATAATATTGTAAAAATAAAAAAAACTTAAAATATATAAAATTGAAGATTGTAGGATTTCTAAAAGTTCTTATCTGCATTGAACTTTCATTAAAATACCAACTCTAGCTCACAAAATAAAATCAACATATGTAAATAGACATGATATCCCTTCAATAACATTAGTAGGGTAGATAAAAGGATTCTAATCCATGCTTCGAGGGAGGAGGGGGAATATCCGTGGCGCTGGGAGGGTCCGCGGGAAGGGGAGGAGTCACTTGGCAAGGGGGGTGACGCAAGGGATGACGTTGCGTGGATAACGTCGCGGGACGGGGGAGGATGGTGCGGGGAAATTACGTCGCAAAAAATTATATAGCGCGGGGTATGCGGAAAATTATGTCCGCGTGATGATGTCACGAGTCAGTGGCTGCCGGAATCAGTGGCTGCCGGGCGCGGTCCGCCACCGCCGCTTCCGGGTGCGGTAATAAATAGTAATAATTGTAGTACATAAATGTAATTTTAAATCTTTATTCAAAAATCATAGTATGTTTCAGCACATTTTGGTACCATCCTCAGTAATTACAAAAATCAAAATTTAATTTCCTGTGTCTAAGGAAAATCACCATCAGATTTACAGATTTGATGTTGTACAATTTATTAAAAAACGCATGTTGATCATATCTCGAAAGAAACAAGATTGTTACATTATATATATAAGTAAAACTTGTTGATCAATTTAATTTTAATAAATCCTCCGCTCCAACACAAATGCGATGTCGTCGTTATGGTCTGGTCTCCTGTGTTTTCTGTAGTTTTCGCACAATTTTTTTGGCATCATCAATCATTTTCCCAATCATTTTATTCATTACATCAAACACTTCGTTCAGTCACCATCCGCAGTGCCATACTTGGAACAAAAATAAAATATAAAAAATTAGTAATGCGAGTGAATATCGACATGATAATGTTAGATGTTCAGAAAAATCGAGAACATCGCCTTATTAAAGTGATAAAATTTTATTATTTATTTTTATTATAACTAAATCTCTGTATCAATATTTTCTCATCCAAATGCATTTTTATAATTAATCTTTAACGCTCACACTGGAGTTACAATTAGATTATCAGTTATAATTAGTCATAATCAATATATCAGCGGCAAAAAGTACAATGCCTCGAATAAAAACGTATGCTTCAACCAAAAAGTATACGAGACGCGCTCGAAAGATTCCACCTCAACATTTTTAGTTACAGCGCTTCGCAATTAAACGTATACTTATTGAAACTATCGGACTGATATTTAATAGCTTTCAAACAGCTATCAGACCGTTATCGGTCCATTTTTTATTCTATCTGCTATTTATTTAAATACTGGTCAGGATAGCAGAAATAAAAATATATTAATGTAAGACAACATACATTTTATTTAAAAAATCTTACAATTTTTCCTGACATCGCAACCACCAATTAAATATTTTAAATACATTTTGCAAAGCACAATTCTTTGCATGTTTTCCACATCGTATAGTATTACAATCATTTAATTAAGAAATATAACATCTTCGTAATGCGCATCTAGAGTTTTGACGATGACATCATCGGTATCGAGTATATTCACCAGTCATTTCCGTTATTCATGTCCCTCGACATATGGTATACGAGTGCTTTTCTATCACGGCTTTCGTAATTAGATTGCCTCGCCATGTCGTACGGGATAATGCGTGGTTTACAATGGCAGTAGCAGTAGTGGATGAGATTGTAAGAGTAACAAATTGACCAATCATAGTTGAATGTGAGAAGAATAATCGACTGTGATTGGTCATTTCTTGCTGCACTGCTACTGCCATTGTAGATCACGCATAATGTGGGGCTACAATCTATAATAGAAGTCGTAGGGTCTTAAGTCGTAGAAAATTGAACAATTATAGTCGATTATTCTTCTCATATTCGACTGTAGTTGGTTAATTTTCTATGACTTAAGACTCTTTATTACAACTTCTCCTGTATCTAGACTCTACATAAAGATAAGAACTCGTGGCTGCTCAACAGTTAAATAAGCGCTTGCTTGATATATTTTTCCAGATCTAAAATGCTGATTGGATAATTTAAAAAAATACACCAATAACATCGAGTGCTTATTCAACCGTTGAGTTCCATTGAACGCAGCCTGGGCACGCCATTTGACGCGCGCCCATTGAAAAAATAACTAAATTATAGTAACTTCCAACATTGTCGCGTTTGAAGCGTTTACAGTTGAATTTATCCAACTTTAAATGGCATCGTCACGTTTGGCAGCATTTAGCCATGGTTTAGTCTTGTTTGGTACTGAAATCAAACTATTTATGTTCTCATTTCGATTTTAATACCAAACAAAACTAAATGCTGCCAAACATGACAACACTATTTGAAATTAAACTGTAAACGCATCAAATACGTCGTATAAGTCGTGATAATCTAGTTATTTCTTCAATTTAACGCGTAATGCGCGCGTCAAACGACACGTTCATAAGTATTGGGTCATCTAAAAAGTATCCGCGGTTTTTTGTCACTAGATGTGTGTTGATGGTTATATATCTAGTGACAAAGTACCGCGGATACTTTTTAGATGACCCAATAGCTCCTGCACACTGGCCGCGGAAACGCTTGCCGCGCAAAATATGATGCGGTAGCCAATAAGCTTATAATGTGTTCATTGATTGCCGCGTCTCATTTTGCCACGCGGCAAGCCTTTTCGCGTCCAATGTGCAAGAGCCATTACTGTACCGCGTTCCTTGTAATCGCATCCTTACATGTGCGGTAAGAAGGCATGGGCCTTAGTGATAAATTCACATTACTAAGCATTTTTTAATAGAATTAATTGATTTAAATGCTATTATTAAGTAAATTCGTTGAAAAATAAGAGTGTTGATAAAATGTGCATAGAAATAAGTTAATATATTATATTTTAAAAAATTCATATTAAAGTTTATTTGTCATTAGCTCGTATTGCTACCGCGCTACATGTAATCGTGACCACCCTGAGCGGTTAATAAAAATGCATCATGAAGAATCTCCCTAAATTTCTCTTGTTTGTCGATTTGTAATTAAGTTGGTATCACTGATTCGTTTTGGCAAGATGTCTCTGTTGTGAAGTGGTTGTTAATCGCGACTCGCAACAATATTTTCTAAAACATATAAATAGCGGTTGATGAAGATTTTTATGGTGATTAAGTTTCGTGAAAAAGCTATATAAAGTAAGTTTCAGTGGTGATATATAATTTCTCATCACATTGACTTATATCAATTCAATAAATGCTTTGGGACTTGTGTAGGAATCAGTTTGGTGTCAGATTTTACATAATTTAACATGTTTTGACGTGGTATTAAATAATATCTGATGTTACACAATGATCAATAAGTTGTAATTTTACACATTGTATCTACTTTGATTTTTCTTGGCAATTTGTTGATTCTCTACAAGGATCTTTTGATGAAATCAGGATGAGCGCCAGGCTTCTAAAAGATCCTGCTACCGCGTCTAGCCGTATATTTATAGGCCATTTACAAACTGACGATATTACGAAGCTAGAATTAGAGGATCATTTCGCTAAATATGGCACTATTATAGCATCAGTAATAAACAGAGGTTTTGGATTTGTACAATTTGAAGAAGAGCAGTCTGCACAAAATGCTATTCAAAAGGAGAATGGTGCAATGTTTAAAGGCAGACGTATAGGTATATTATACAGATGCAACTAGATATGTTTCATTTTTCCTTTCCTTATGTCGTTATCCATTTTTTTTATTTAATTAAGATTCTTTTTATTTAATTTTTTTTATCTTGGAAAATATAGAATATATGTAGAGAAATAATTCGAACTTATTTTTTTCTATAATTAATTCTAATTTGTAGATGTTAGACCAGCAAAGAAAGATAATCAATCTAGTGGTAATGCAGGAAATGCAAATATAAAACAAATGAGTGGATTAAATAACCAATTTAATTCCATGAATCAATTCAATAATGCAAACGAATCATTTGGTATAAATAAACCAAATTATGCTGGGATGAATCAGAACTTTGGAAATGACAATACCTTTGGTAACAACCAAAAAGATTTGAATGCTCCATCTAGGAGCGGTGGAAATAATCACTTTGATGATGGAAATCAGGCTGGAAGTAAGAATAATGATCAGTTTAATGGGAAGCATAATAATAATAATAATAATAGTAATAATAGTGGAAATGATCATTTTAATAATCCCATGCAAAATCGTGGAAATAATCAATTTAATACGAACAATTCAAATCGTGGAAATGATCAGCTTGGTCATGGCAATCAAAATAGAGGCACAAACAATCAATTTGGAAATAATAACCAAATGGGAAATCAGAATAGACCTGGAGGAATTCCAAATCGAAATCAAATTAACCCAGGCAATAACCAAAACCAAAATGCCAGTGGTACAGGAATAGGCCTTGGCGGTATTCATAGACCTCGTGGGTCAAGAGGAGGAAAAAACAGAAATAAAAATAATCAGAACATTCCAAATAATCCAAACATAAATAATTTCAGAGATCGAAGTCCAATTAATAGAAATAATCGGATGGAAGATAAAACAAATAGAGACTGGGATCTCAAACAAGGAGATAGACTACGTAATAATAATTTTCCTAGAGATTCATTTAATGATAGTGCAAATCGTTATGATGATTTCAAAGCTCCTGGACCTAGGGAGACAAATGCTAATTTTGGGTAAAATCATTCTTGTAAAAATAAACAATACATCTCATTTTAGATAATGTATAAATAGTGACAATTCTAATGAAATTTCTGAGATACAATTATTGTCAATTTATTAATTTATTAATTTGTATAGATTCAGATAGCAAAATATCTGTTTATATTACAGAAACACCAGTGGATCATCTGATTATCTTGCCATTGCAGCTGAGAAGAATGACTGTGAAATTATTGTTGTTAATAAAGCGTTAACGTAAGATTTTACAAGATTACAGTTTGAGTTTTACTTTATTTGAGTAACACATAATATTTTGCTTATTAAATATACAGGAAATATGCAGAAGATATCGAATTACGTTTGAAGCAAATTGGTTTAATGGTAGATTTGCTGTTTCCAAATGAAGATGTTCCTTTAGGTCGTGTTTTGGGAAATATAGCGAGCCGTGGCTGCCTGTATGCTGTAGTTGTTACACCTATCAACCACGAGCATCATTCATTAACATTAAATATTTTACATGGTTTGCCACAAGGTAGAGTCAATACAAAAAATTCATTGCGTATATTTACAAATATACATTAATTGACATTATATTATTATTATGTTATAGAACACAGAAATATGCCTGTTGAAGATGCTATAAACTTAATTTCACGAGATTTTGCGAATTATAAATCTGGTGGTCGTTCGGTTCCTTTGAATACACCTCTTGCAAGCGAACGTCATCCGGATGCTATTCAAGTTCTTCTTAACATGTTGGCTGACAATCATCAGCTTACGGTTTTGCAATACGATCGCGTTATAAAATATCTCGATATGAAACGCGAGGAACAAGTACAAGTTGAATTAGGTGATGCAAAAGATTTACCAGTAAAAACATCGCTCACGCCAGTCAATGATCCGAAACAGGCCGAATTACAAACGAGAATATTAAATATTTTAAATAACAGTAAAACTGCATCAACAACAATGGAACCCAGTCCGGTGCCACCACCGACTTCAGCACCAGTCTCAATACCATCAGCTAATTGGGGGACAGGTAAAAATTATAAATCATAAAATTGCGTTGACAAGAACGATTTAAAGATAAATTACATGCTCTTTACCACAAATTTTAATATTATAGTAATATCTACACTCACATCTTAAATTTGAAATTTTTGTAAATGTTCGCAAATTGAAATTTTGATCCTAAAGAGTTATGTACTTAACAAGTAAAAATTTTTGCCATACTGAGCAAAAAATCTTATTTGCAATTAAATGTGAAGATCAAATGTAGGTTTTTTGTTTAGTTTATCAAAGATAAACTTCAGAAAATTTATCTACGTATGTATAGATATAGCACTTTATAGTTTGTGTGAAATTGTAAAATTTATAAATGTTTATTGTATTATATTAATAGCATCAAACACGGTCACATCATCGACAACAACTTCTACAGGAGTTTCACCTTCGCCTCTCCTAAATGATCCGACAGTTCAGAAAGCTCTTGACAGCCTCTTGCAAGGTAATCTATTGAAAAATATCGGCGATCAGCAACCATCACCTGCGACAACATCTGGAGCACCGTTATTTGCTGCTTTTTCTAATATTGGTAGATTTTAACTGTCACATTGAATTCTATTATATGATCTTATAAATTTTCGAATTCTTTATACTTTTCCGATTTTATTCCGTATTAAGCATACATTCGCGAAAATGCAATCGGCAAAAAGAAGATGTAGAAGTAGCATTGCAAACATAATAAATATTTTAGTATATTGTGTATATTAACCATGTAAAATGATAAAATTCAATATAAGAAATTTATTATGATTCTAAATTGCACAACACAATATTATATAATTATATAATTCTGATATTCACGTAATTAATGTTACTGCCTATATGTATGGAATATTATATCGTTGATAATGTATTTCTCTAGTTAGCTATGTGTTTGAACTACTTATATATACTTTGCATTGCACACAGATGCTTGAACATATAAATTATTAGACAATATACACATATGCATACATCTAAAGCACTTTTGTTCAAAACATGAATCTTATTTTTTATCATCATATATATTTTTATGTGAAAATCAGTTTTTATACAACTTAGAATATTAGATAAATATTCAATATAATTGAAGATACATCCTCTTTTTATTATATGAAAATCACTTTAATGTTCATGTCCCTATATATAATATTATATATAAAGTATTTTCACTAACATTATTCCTAACAATTGTTTCTCCGGTCAAAAACTACAATAATATAATAAGCAATTAGAGATATTACAGTAATTTATGTTTAACATATTTTTAAATTCTTTTTTGATTATTAAATGTGTGTTACATATATGTTCATATTTATATAAAATCTTTTAATGAAATTAATATGTTTCTTTTCAAGTAAATGTAATAAGAATTAATACATATATTTTAATTTTATTAATATTACTTGGCTATAAAATTTATGAAGCAAAAAGATGTAAATTTTATTAACTATTAATAGTTTAATTGTGTAATATATATAACATATTTAAAAAATCTCATAATTGTACCCCGTAATATGCAATGAACCTTTTTGTATTTATAGTGTACTCCTTTATTTAATATACACAAGTATACCCTGCTTAAAAAAATCGAAAGAACCCGATTAAGTACGAGAGATTTAAGGTCTATCTGTACCTTACCGCTTCCATTTTGTTTTTGTCCTATATTTTTAGGAAGAAATACAGATACGTTTACTGAATTTTTCAATCGTATCTATTACTAAAAGTCATATTAATCATTTCATCAGACCATAATTTTTATATAGTTTCTACGAAACCGCAAAATGTAATGTAGATACTGATCCATATATATAAGAATTTCCTGATAGATTTGAATCTATCTGGATTAATATAAAAATCCAGATATCATATTGTTCTGTATCTGACTTTTCCGATACATGTATGGTCGACGCATGTATATGGGTCTTTCCGAAAGTTTATACCGCTCTATCAGAACAAATATGAAATTTCCAATCAGGCGTATCGTTTACAATGCGCCTATTCCGAAAACTGAACCTCACATATACGATCCTCACAGATACGGACATTACGAAAGTTATACCGCTCTATTGAAACATATATAAAATTTCCATATCAGACGTATCGTTTTCAATGCGCCTATTCCAAGAACCGAACCTCACATACATGATGTAAAAAAAATAGGTGTACCATTGCGCATATGATGTCACGTGTCATAACGTAACGATCGTAATGAGCCAATAAGAAATGCCCAGAAGTGTAGAGCGAAGTGGAGCAAATGTACAACAGTTCAGTGTATTACTTTATAGTCATATTGAATTCTAACATCCTGGGTGATTTCTGATTGGCTCTATACTTCAGACGACTGCACATCCATGGGAATGGTACAACTTCTTTTTATATCATGCTCGCATATACGACTCCATACGGACTTTCCGAAAGATTATATTGTTATCGGAACAAATATGGGACTTCCGATAAGATGCATCGTTTTCAATGCACATATTCCGAGAATCGAATCTCACATATATGGCTCTATACGGAAATTCCAAAGTCTCTATCGGAATAAATATGTGACTTCTGATGAAACATATCGTTTTCAATACATACATTCCGAGAATCAAATCTTGCGTATTTGACTATACGGAATTTTCGAATTTTCTGCTCTTTTGGATATCAATATTATAATGGAAAGCATGATAGATTCATGTACGTCCCATACAATACCGAAAGTTTTCAGAATTTGTAAAATAATCGAAAAAATTCAGAAATATTTCAAAAATATTTCAACAGAAAAATGAAACATTTTACTTTTTCATTAAAAATTGTGAAATATCTGTAATATTTTTGAGATAGCTCTGGAATAGTAAAATGTCCGATAATTCTTATTTGTAAAACCTTGTTGAAAGGTGCTAAAATATTACAGAAAAAAATCTGCAATCTTCAAATATAACCAAAAAGTTACAGAAATAGCTGAAACTTTTCGAAATATTACTGATTGTAATCTTCTCAACCTGAAGTACTTAAATAAATTTAATGCTTTAGAATTCCATTGTAGACGCCGCTTAAGGGGATGTTGGAGTCCTGTTTTATCATTAAATTTTAAAAACACCTTTCTCATAACTGTGTTTATGGACTGAAAAATCCTTCTCCACAATTAAAGTATCGACAACAACGCAAATCGCCAGCTACATTTGAATACGAAAAACGAAAGAAAAAAATGAAAGATTTGCAGTTTTGTTAGCGGCTTCTGTAGTCAACACATCACAATATGTGTTGCATATAAGAGTTTCAGATATTGCACGTTCATGAAAAGTAGCTAGCGTATTGTAGAAAACCTAAACGAACAATTCCATGCTTTTAGAAACGCGGTAGGAGTTTTAGTTTAAGAGAAAGGTGCATCCGAAAATTTCGTTTGTATTGTATATTGGGTCATCTAAAAAGTATCCGCGGTTTTTTGTCACTAGATGTGTGTTGATGGTCATATATCTAGTGAAAGTACCGCGGATACTTTTTAGATGACCCAATATTACGAGTGAAATTGACGTGAAGCCATGAAACTGAGCAATATTTTAGTTTCGCGATATTCCGACAGCGGCGCTGCCATGAAAAGTGTGTCGCTGAACCATAGAAATGATCTGAATTATCGACCTATTCAGGCCCATATCAATAAACGTGCCCTGATCAAAGTTTTTTCTTTTGAGAGGAAAAATAATAAAATAAATATGATATTAGTTATTTTAATTTTGTTGAAATAATTTCTTCCTAAACAAGAAACATACCATATTATTTACATATGAATACAAATGAAGATAATTATTTTAATTACACTGTTCTGTCTTTTATATACATTTTATTTAGTAAATTATTGATGCATATATATATAAAATAACATATATATATATATGTATGTATATGTTATTTTAATACAATGCAATGCAATAGCAGCATGTTTCTTATACTATGACGCTCCTGAGATGCACTTCCGCGATCCAGCGGTTTAGCCGTCGACTGTTGAATGGTTGTAAAGGAAAAATAGGCAGCACTTCAGAAATTGGCTCGAAAAGGGTAACTAGTTCTGAGG
>NW_011627496.1:139387-229582 GCF_000204515.1 Acromyrmex echinatior | reverse complement strand
TAACCCATTGGAGTTGTCTTCGAAGACCTGACCCCATGCCAGTCACTTCACCGACCTAACCAAATCCGTAGTTCTTGACCTAACCAAAACTTAGGAAAATAGTGGAACTAACCAAGTCTCCAATTTTCAAATGGATGTAACCAAAAGTCCCCTAATTTCTAGTGAATGTAACCAAAAGTCCCCTAATTCTAGTGGATGTAACCAAAAGTCCCTAATTCTTTCCAATATAACCCAAACTCCCCAAATTTTGATGTTCACAGTTTGGATTTTTTCGTCACTGTCATTCTTTGTCAGTATGTGTGGAACTTAGAAAAAAAAAAAAAAAATACAAATTTTCCAAAAATTTGTCCAAAATTCATGGGTCCAAAATCCATTTCTCGACATTCTGAGTTGTCTGGCATGGTCAAATTTTGATTGATTTTTCTTATTTCTTGAACGGGACTTAGAAAATATTCGCCGAAAACACTGCTTCCAAGAGTACACAGCCTGAACGAAAAGAGATAGCGGAATGGTCCAAACGGCATTCGAAGCTTCTTTTTAAACCGAACAACATTGTCTCAGATCCGGAAGTTCTAGGACCTTTCGTTCAAAAGAAAATGGCGACTTCCGGATCGGAAGTAGATATTCCAAAAATTCCAACTGATGAGCATGGATCAGGACTGGTACTTCTGGAATCCGTAATAAAAAAAAAAAAAAATTAAAATTCCTTCGCAACACGGTCCATCCACGACCTAACCCAATGAAAGTAATCTCTAGAACCTGACCCCGTGTCAGTCACTCCGACCCAACCTACACCCGGCGGTCCCCAAACTGACCGAAATATCGATAAATGATGGAACTAACCCAAATTCCTCAATTTTTTCCAGACAACCCAAACTCCAAAGTTTTGATTGATGTCTATCGTTCAGATCTCTTCGACACCATTTTTTTTCCCCTTCATTTTTGAAGGGCGAGGGGGAAAAAAAAAAAGGTTGAAATTATTAAATGGTGGTCCTACATGCCTATTTCTACTCTCTACGTCGACTAGTCACTTTCATTTTTGAGTGGGACTTAGAAAAATTTCAAAATTTTGTCAAGAGAATTCTGACTTATCCATTGAGTCACATATTCCACAGTTTGGACACTTCAGCGTTCTCTAGTTTCCAAACGGTTAGTCCTAGAGCAAAATTGTATACCACCTTTTGTGTTTGGCACGTCGAAATCTATTAAATGGCATACTTATCAGATTAAAAATCCGACATTTTTTACCCCATCCCTTTGTAGTGTTTTAAGGGGGGGAAGAAGACTTGAGGTTGGGGTGCGATTATGTGGGTTCGGTCGGGCATTGTCTATAGTATATGGGAAAATTGCTAACTCAAAACGAAAATTATGGTACAAATCCCTCAACCTGACTCCGTGCCAGTCACTCCGACCTAATCGACACCCGAGGGTCCCCGAACTGACCGAAATATCGATAAATGGTGGAAATAAAAAAAAATCCCCATTTTTCCAGACCTAACCCAAACTTTATAGACTTCTATAGTACGGATTTATTTGACATCCTCATTTTTCCTTCATTTTGGAGGTTATGGGACTTAGAAAAAAAAAAATTGAAAAAAATTTTCAAAAAAAAAAAAATTCTAATTCTTAAAGTTGGTCCTACATGCCTAATTCGTTTCTGTACGTCGTCTAGACACTTTTTCATTTTTGAGTGGGACTGAAAAATTTAAAAATTTTGAAAAACCAGAAATTTAATTTTCGTGGGTGAGGTATCGATGTATCTCGACGAGAGGAACAACTTTGTTCCTCATAACCACCCCCCTCCCTGACCCCCCACCCCTCAAACGACCCTTTTAACGTTTTGTCAACTTTACAAAAAGTCCACAGCCCAAACGGTGACAGATACGACAAAATTGTATAGAACTTTTTCGTCTTCCTCGAGGCGTATTATATGGGAAAAAATGCGAAACATTTGAAATTCCGACATTTTTATTTTTTTTTTCAACTTCAGAGCCCTCTACGATACCATGAACCCTAGGCCAAAAATGTATATCTCCTTTTGTGTTTGGCCCATCGAGGTCTATAAGATAGCACCTTTGAAATTTTAAAATTCCGACATTTTTGATCCCATCCCCACCTAAAAAAAGTCTGGCCAAAGGGCGTCGGGAGAGAGGGACCAATACCAGAGGCAGGTAGACCCAAGTGAGTACTATATGGAAATAATACCAGCTTGATCAAAAAGTTTCCGGAAGAGACCACCAGGTGATGCTCTGAGTCAGCTGATTTGAGTTCTTTTTTTTGGCTAGGTTACTACATCTATCATTGACATTTCCATCAAATTTTTTCGTCATAGCTTGACATTTGTAAAAATTACGCCGTCTTGAGTACATCTACCTCTGCGCGTGTTTTCGATTTTTTACAGTTTTAAAAATGGAGTTGAATTTGCAACGAGTTTGCAATAACGAATACCATCCAACAGCCATTGAATTCACCCGATAGGGCTCCCTGCGATTTTTTTCTGTTCGATCGAGTCAAAAAAAAAACCTGCGGGGAACGCGTTTTAATAGCCGAAAGGAGGTAATGGAAAAATTGTAGACGGCTCTGATGGCTATACCAATAATAGAGTTCCAGAAATGTTTCGAGAGCTGGATCAAGCGCTGGCATAAGTGCGTTGCAGTCGCTGGAGAGTACTTTGAAGGGGACAATATCACTTTTGATGAATAAACTTGTATTTTGAATTTTCTGAATGAATTCCGGAAACTTTTTGATCAAGCTAGTATAATCTGAAACTCGCAAATTGTATTAACCCCTATACCTTAACCTCTCTGAAAACGCCAAAATCAGCTGTCACTATGAACCATTCTCAACAGCCGAAGCCATCTTTTGGAAAACGGACCTAATTTCTACTCCTAATAACTTTTATTTTAGAATAAGACGTGAATGACAGAATGATTCTGTCATTCACGTCTTATTCTAAATTAATATAAAGTTATACTAGTAATTATGTTTGGTAAAATGGACTGAAAATTTGCATAAAGAAACTTTACTTCATAATTTTATAAGATATTATAAAACAAAATTTACTAAATTAACTTATTGAGTTTTCAATTTCATTTATTAAAATTCTACAACTTATTTACATATGTATTTTTCGTCTGAGGATCCATTAAACTATCTCTTCTATGGATATAGTCGGCACGCTTCTATTTTGAGGATTTAGTACAGAGACAAACCACATCTACTTTCAACAATACAATTTTATCGAAGTGTCAGAAAATGTATAATCATGTTTCTCAAATTGAAAATGGATGTATTTGCGGTAGTGTATAGGCAATTTCGACAACTGAAAAAAAAATCGGCATAGTTTCTCTCAGGTTTCTCTCTGTACATGAATATCCTGTTCAGAGAGTGAGAGAGAGAGAGAAACCTGAGAGAGGACATGACGGCTCAAAATCTGTAATCGCAAAATGCTGCACTACTGCCCTCTGTCAAAGGATGTAAATGTGGATGTAAATGTCATGTTTCCTCTCTCAGATTTTTCTCTGATTATTATCTAGCGCCCCCAGCGGATTTCGGATAATATGAGGGTCACATAAAATCGAGTCCCATGGACCCAGTTGGCATCATGATAGTTGCACGACCATTAAAAAAGGATCATATCCTTTACAGAATCGCATACAAATTAAGCAGGTTTGAAGCACATGTCTAGTAATTCCTTCAATGTAACAATTTTAAGAATTTATTTTTTAAAATAATCGATTGAATTAAAAGAAATATTATTCGAAAGATATTTTTTATTAACAATGTCAATATTGTGTTCTATTAAATAACAGACGATTTTTATGAAAAGAAGTTTTAAAAGTAATGCTTTGAAGGAGAGTGTATCGTATTGCCCACTTCACCAATTGGTTAATTTAATCTCATTGGTGAAGCAGTAAGAAATTACTAGGAACAGAGCAATGTGAGTGATGTGTGCTAAACTTTGGCAAGTGCACCACTCCCCTTTGAAAGATGGATGAACATATCTACTTTGATTATAATTTAATGATCCATTTAAAACAAATAGGTAAATTTACTTCTGCACACTGGACGCGAAAACGCTTGCCGCGCGGCAAAATTTGATGCGGTAGCCAATAAGCTTACAGTTCCTAACGTGTTCATTGATTACCTCCTCTCGTTTCCACGTCCAGTGTGCAGAAGCCATAAAGGTTAAATGTATTAGGTGTTGGAATTAATTCGTAGCGTTTTTAGTGAAAGAATGTTATTTATTTCACATGAGCATTAAAAAATACATTAATGAAAGTACTTCCCATCACTTGTAAAACGCTACGAATTAATTCCAACACCTAATATTAAAATAGTTCTGAGATTTTATAACAGCGGATTCAACAGTTGAGTGAGCGCTCACTATTATTGGTGTATCCTTTTAAATCATCCAATCAGTATTTTAGATCTGAAAGAATATATTGGGTCATCTAAAAAGTATCCGCGATACTTTGTCACTAGATATATGACCATCAACACACATCTAGTGACAAAAAACCGCGGATACTTTTTAGATGACCCAATATATTCTATATAATATAGCCACGAGTGCTCACTCAATTGTTGAGTCCACTGTAGCCATTGAGCGCTTAGTGAGCGGTTGTATGCCGGTATTCATAGTCGGTTCTTTTAGGACCGTCTTAAGTAAAGTTTTAAGTCGCTAATGCGGCCGTCTGATTGATTCATGACATCTTAAGACTGTACTTAAAATGATTTTATTCATAAGATCCGATTACGGCCATAGTACTTTATTATTTTTCATGCATTTAATTTTAATTGGTCAATTTCTTAGGCTCTGTTTCACAACTCTCAATTAACTCTTAACGGAGGTTCAACTTATTAGCTACGTTCAGCAAAAAGAGTAATTTTGCAACCATTGTAAAATTCTTAAATATGATTAATATATATAGTTAAATTTATATAGTTAAATTTATATAGTTAAATTCAATGAAAAACTAAAGGCAAGATCAATTATATTAAAGAATTTTACAATTGCGAAACTACTTTTTCTGCAGAACGCAGCCATTATCTCTTTCCAATTCTAGAATTAGAAAGAGATGAAGAATAAGTTGAACCTTGATTAAGAGTTAACTATGGATTGTGGAACTGGGCCTTATGGTTTAAGCCATGATCAGATTGATGTATTGAAGATTGAGATTGAGATTAAGATTAACGTTCGACCAATGAGAATAAAACAGGTCGAGATTGAGATTGCAGATTGAAATGTAATGCTTCGTTTATTTTTCTAATCTTCACCCATGTGAAACAGTATAATCTATAATTATATTGTTTCACATGGGTTTCGACTTTCTATGAGAAGCAACTCCCCCTCCCTCCCTCTTTCTCATCTCTCTGCAAATGGGGCGCGTTACGTCTTCTATAATTGTACAGGGTGGGCCATCTATTGGTACGTTTTTGAATTTCGTCGTATGGCAACACCGAACGAGCTACAGACCCGAAATTTTGACAGTTTATTAGTCATACCGCGGCACGAAACAACATGTTTTCTCTTGAAGAGCGTTTTGAAATTTTAAAAACTTATTTTCAAAGTCAGTGCTGTGTCGCCGAAACTGTACGAATTTTGAAAAGAAATATGGGTCGTGATAGAGCACCCACCGAAGGAGCTATACGCAAATTGGTGAGGAAAGTTCGTGAGAAAGGGATGTTAGTGGATGACAGAAGTGGTCCCAGAGCTCGGACAGTGCGCACACCCGAGAATATTGAGGCTGTGGCCCAAAGTGTGAGACAGAATCCGACGACTTCAACTCGACGCCGATCGCAGCAACTGAGCATTAGTCGCACCAGCCTGAGGAGAATACTGAGGAGAATACACAAAGACCTCGGATTATTCGCCTACAAGATCCAGATGACTCAGGAGTTGAAAGCAAATGACCATCCGCTTCGATATCAGTTTGCTGTGTGGGCTATAGACCAGCTCAATAATGACGTCGATTTTGGTCGAAAAATCATCTTTTCGGACGAAGCTCATTTCCATCTCGGCGGATATGTGAACAAGCAAAATTGCCGGATTTGGGGCTCGGAACAGCCACACACAATCGTAGAGAGACCAATGCATCCTCCAAGAGTCACAGTTTGGTGTGGATTTTGGAGTGGTGGCATAATTGGCCCATTTTTCTTCGAAAATGATGCTGGAAACGCCGTTACCGTCAATGGCGAACGCTACAGAGCCATGTTGACCAACTTTTTATGGCCTCAAATCGACACTATGAATGTGGACGACCTTTGGTTTCAACAAGATGGCGCCACATGCCATACAAGCCGACTTACCATCGACCTTCTGCGCACCAAGTTCAACAACCGCATAATCAGCCGTTCAGGAGATGTCAATTGGCCTGCGCGTAGCTGCGATTTGACACCGCTGGACTTTTTCCTATGGGGTGCCGTTAAAGACCGATGTTATGCGGATAATCCAGAGACAATTCCAGCTTTGAAAAACAATATTACGACTGTTTTGAGTGAAATTGGCGCCGAGGTAGTCCAAAATGTCATTAATAATTGGGGTGACCGAATGGCATACTATAAGGCCAGTAGAGGGAGCCACATGAACGAAATCGTTTTTCATTCTTGACGCGGATACTTTTAGCTTCACAACAAAAAAAAAATTAATAAAAAATATCAATGTATGCTCATTTGATCGCATTTTTAAAAACGTACCAATAGATGGCCCACCCTGTAGTTGTTAAAGTTAGAAAATCTGTCGTGTAGACAGTGGGATGTATAGACTAATGTTTATTTTTGTTCGGCGTAGCCGCCCCGAACAAAAAGAATAACATATTTTACCTGCTTGGGGACTAACTATCTAGAAATTAGATAGTTAGGCAATCTAGACAGTAAAAAGACCGCTCTAAAGACTATTCTAACATCCCATTGTTTTCATGGGATAGAAATATTTCCAAGCGGACACTGTCTACGCTGCAACTTCTAGGCGGTTAGACCCCAAGCGGATAGAATATGTAATTTTTTTTTCATCTGGGATGACGTACCGTCCTGAACTGATAAGTACTAGTCTATACGCCTGACTGTCTACATGACAAATTTTCTAACCTCAACAACAATACAATTATAGAAGTCGTGCGTTCCTTTGTAAGGGGGAGGGAAGATGAGTGTCGCTTCGCGTAAAAAGTCGAAACCCATGAAACAATTTAATTATAAATTTTGTCTCTGTGACAGATTTCCTAACCTCAATAGCTATCGACTTTAACGCTTAATATCTCGGCTCACAGGACAGAGCGATGCATTTTTTTGCAGATTCTTTCGTTTTATGCAAAAACGCGTTGACTAAGCTTAATTTCATCAAAATCAGCAAGCAGAACACAACTCTTGAGTATTAAGGCTTAAACACAACTGGCACAGGCAACAGGGAATAACGAGCCGTCCAATCAGAGCTCTGGTGCGTAAGTTTGATATTATATCTCAAAGATCTGATTGGACAGCTCGTTATTCCCTGTTCTTTGTGCCTATTGTGTTTAAACTTTTATCTCAATTTTTATCACGTTACCTATTTTGTTGCCGAAAACGAGCATCGAGCATTAGCATGAAAAGGCCTTTAAAGCTTAAGACACTTATTGTAGATCCGAACTAACAGACCTGAATCTTACATAAAAAGCGATGAATTGATTGGCTACTGCGTAGGAGCAAGTGATAGGTTATGTGACTGTTTTCCTATTTTTTCGAATCAAGTAAATCAATAAGTTAGAACCAATCCCATTCGATTGCTGTTGATCTGCTCAGAGTGCTCAGTGAACATTAGGTGGTAGTACTAGATATATTCGCTTTTGCGGTTCCCGCGAAGTTTCGCATAACCTCTTTTCTTCGCTTTTCGCGAGTGTTCCACACCCCTATCGCTTAGGTTAGCGACATATATCATTGTTAACATCTACTCGACGATTGCCAAAACCTGACGCGTAATAAAAACGTACCTATCTCTTACTGAATAATGAAAACTTTAGATAACGAAGAGATTTGTAGATTTGTGTGTGATTTGGCAGTTTGTTCTTATTAGCGACGTGTACTAAGTGTCGTACGAATCCCTTTGTGAATGCACGCGAAGAGAACGAACGATGAATACAACTGCGAGATTCGCGCGAATGTTGTGATTGGCGCGAAAATTGCAAAAAATTGACGGACACAATAAATTTTTTGTTGTCTCATAGATTTTACGTTACTCCCTTGAAAGAAAAATAAGATAGATGAGACAGATTAATCTTACATGATCCGCAAGTTCACGTCTGTGTTAAGTGATAATCTCACGTAGTGTAGTGTTCATTCTTCAAAATACTTTTAAACGGCCAACCACCAAATGTCAAAGAACAAACTCAACTTAACATTACCACCTGGCTCAATAGAACCGGTACCAGAAGCATCTCCTTCACCGCCGGTTCCGCCTGCATATCCGGAACCTCCGGAAATGCCTGAGTAAGTCCGGAAACAAGGATGTTTTATTATTTTTATGAAATATTATTTTCATGTAATAATGTGTGTGTGTGTGTGTGTGTATTTACACACGTTATACATTCTTAATATATATGTAGTTTAAGCTGTTTATATATACATGTATATTAACAATTTAACATTCAGCAGAGAAAACTAATCAATTAATGCTTGTGATGATTCTTCAATATAATTGATGCCTACATTTAGATCCAGTAAAGAACTAAAGGCAAGAACTAATATTAAAGAATTAGTTAGCACTAACTGATTAGTTTTTTTTGCTGAACGTAGCCAATATATCATATTGTATATATTATCAGTGTACAATGTTCCTATCTTACTACAGAACTTTAATGTAAAAATTACCTAGTTTATAAATACTTATAAGTTTACAATAAATCGATAGTTGGAAATTTTAAATCTTAATCTAAACAGGTGACTATAACTTTACATTTACAATTTGTTAGTTGTACAGCGAATCGTTTAGCATTTCAGCTAATGAAAAAGAATAAAATCGAATTTGGTCAGTCTTAAGAAAATTGGTGATCTTATGTCCATTTCCACTAATGTAGATTAACTTTAATCTCGGTTCAACTTATTCTCCATCTTTTCCTAATCTTTAGAATTAGAAAAAGATGAGAGTAAGTTGAACCGAGATTAAAGTTAATCTACATTGATGGAAACGAGCATTAGTCATATAAGTTGGTTATTCATCGATTCACTGATAAAGCTAATTCTACAATGAGTTGGTAGTCAGTAGTCCTAAGTCGTATCGGTGAATCGGTGAAATTGGCCACAGCCAACTTGACAAAACAACTAAGACTATCGATTTTCTTAAGATTGAGCAAATTCGATTTTATTTGATTTTATTCCATTAGACGAACTAAATGACTCGCTGTACAACTAACAACTAGTAGATGCGAAAAATCTAGTTACCTACTTAGGTTAAAACTTAAGATTTTTAATTACCGACTCATTGTAGAATCAGCATAAAATTTAGGACTAGCAATTGTTGCCTCATTATAGAATCAGCTTTATACGATTTTAAACAAGTGTACTTTATGCTGTAAAACATCTATGACTTGAAGATCTCAACCTTAATTCATTTCTGATTATTTGAAATAATTGCGAAATTTTCATAAACTAATTCTTATGAGCTTATTTGAGTTTGAAAGATTTCTGTCTTTTTGAAATTATTATCTGGAACTTTATCATCATATAAATCTAATACTATATTTTTTGCAGCGGCATGAGGGACACATTGAATATTGATACTCTTCAAGCAAGATTAGAAGATCTAGAAATGGACGAGGAACAAAAGAAACGACTAGAGAGCTTTCTCGGACAAAAAGAAAAAGTTGGAGAACTATGCGGCGAGGATTTTGAAAAGTTAGGTGAATTAGGTTCGGGTAATGGTGGCGTTGTTACAAAAGTCAAACATAAAAAATATGGTCTTATAATGGCAATGAAGGTAAATGATCGTATACTTAATCATTATATATGTATTCATAGGCGCATTTAGAATGTCTATTCTATACTCACTGGTATTTTTGTCTCAAATTTTTCAGCAAATACGCTTGGAAGTGAAGCCACCTATCAAGAAGCAAATAATTAGAGAATTAAAAGTCCTTCATGAATGTAACTTTGCACATATAGTTGGATTTTATGGCGCTTTTTGCAGGTAAACTTTTCAGAAATGTTTACATTTTAAGAAGATTGTTCCTTGAGACACATGTGCTTACATGCATGTATAATATTGCACGCACGCGCGCGCTCGCCCACAAAGCGCTCTTGTATAGATAAGGTGGACTAAACTATGTTGAAATGTTATCTACCATTTTGCAATTTTCGCAATGGTTAATGAAATATTGATTTTTTTTCCATAATATTATAGAAATCTTCGAAGACGAATTCAAATCACTATCAAAATGTCACTTTTATTGATGTTTTATTGATGCTTGATATCAAATTTGCAGTATTATTTCTAACAGCAATACTTATGACCTTCGACTAGACACATACACACACACACACACACATATACATACATACATGCATAAATATATATATATATATATATATATATGTACTTATTTAACCTTTAAGTAGATATACGAATTGATTGGGCATTCCAGGCAGTTTTTCTTAAATATTTCATATTTTTCGATTGGCAACAGAGCTCACCAATTTAGTATCTTCCTTATCGAATACTTGACAGATTGAAGTGGTAGTAGTTCGTCGATATAATTTATATAACATTAATAAAGCGTTAAACATGCGCTGAAGATGTGTGAATACCTCACACACCTACAAAAATTCAAAGGTTAATAAAATGTTCAATAGAATCAATAAAACATCAATAAAAGTGACATTTCGATAGTGATTTGAATTCGTCTTGAAAATCCATGTAATATTATAGAACAAAAAAAATGGTATGATGCTATTTACAAAATTTAAGATGACTTTGATTTGTTAATGAAAAAAATTTTGTTTCAATTTTTTTGTCGCGTGTCATAGTCTGTATAAAATAGATGAATATTCATCTTTCAACTTTTTTTTAACTGTCGAAAGAGTTTGAAAAGTCGTGCGTTATACTGAACACCCTGTATACATATGTATGCGTGCGCGTGCGTGTATATACATATATACAGGTTGTCTTTGCATACAGTGCAAAATTGCTACAGCGGGTATTATATATGTGTACTATCTCTTTCAGTGGAGGAGAAATTTGTATATGTATGGAATATATGGATGGTGGATCATTAGACCTAATAATGAAAAAAGCGGGACGAATTCCAGAATCCATGATAAGTACAATCACATGTGCTGTAAGTCAGTTTTATTATTGATATAAATAAAGAGAAAAAGAGAAAAATGGGATCTCGCAGTTAGAATAAATTCTATCGTGATAACTTTTTTTCTAATTAATAAAAAAATAAATTGTAATAATGAATATAACAGTCGATCTCTGATCGACTAATCGTAATAACGCCTGAAACGTGAGATATCCGTAGAGAGGGGAGGGGGAGGGGAGGGAGAGAGAGAGAGAGAGAGAGAGAGAGAGAGAGAGAGAGAGAAAGATCTGTAACGAATCGTTGCGAATAATACATGTTACTATCCATAAAGCAGAAACGTCCGAAATACATATCAGGTAGATGTCACCTAAAGATATCATATCCTAAATATATCTCTATGATGTATTTTGAACACATCTATTGTGTGGGTTGGTAGATGGTTTTCTGCGCGCTTTCTTCTAACCATCCTCTCTCTCTGTGGAAGAAAAAATGGTAGTGCTTTCAATAGTACGTTTCTCTTTCCATAATTCCTCTTGGAAAGAGACGAATACATAAACGTCTCAATTCGTCGTAGATCCAAAGAAATGCACCGAGCGGCAAACTAGGCCAATACCAGTAAGCCATCAGTGGCATAGTCTTCAGTACGTATTCCGTACCTGGGACATAGAGCAAGAGCCCTGTTAGAATAATTTCGAAAACGAAGGAAAAATTGACAAACCAGTTGCTCATTCCTTGTTGAAAGATAGAATTGCGCCTGGTCTTACACATGACCAGATCTACCATTTGCGTTATGACAATGGAAAGAAAATATCCGCTTTGCGCCTCCATCAATAGATTCATTCTGTTTTTGTAGGTCCACGTTTGGCCCCAGGAATCTTGTAGATCATTTATGGATGGGTTCTCCCATTCTATTCGTAAACCCAACAAACGATCGGGCATAAAGCCGTTCATCATAAGCACCATGAAGTAAGTGTAAAATCCAGCGAACGCCTGCGTCATTCCTATCTGGCCATAGGTGATGGATATCAAACGTTTGTTCACCAGCTTGTCGTACTGAGGGTTTCTCGGTGCCCGGCGCATTATATCGGACTCGGCTTTCTCATAGGCCAGAGCAATCGCAGGCACGACGTCAGTGCCGACGTCTATGCAGATGACCAGTTCAATGACCAACGGTAGAGGAATCGAGAATAATAGGCCGCTCAACATGGGCAACATCTCCGGCACGCTTGACGTTAACGTATACGCAATCGACTTCTTCAAATTGTCGAATATCAGTCGGCCCTCCTCGACGCCGGTCACAATCGACGCAAAGTTATCGTCCATGAGTATCATATCTGCAGCGTTCTTGGCAACGTCGGAGCCCGCGATCCCCATCGCTACTCCTATGTCGGCTTTCCGCAATGCCGGCGAATCGTTGACACCGTCGCCGGTGACCGCGACGATCTCTCCCAGCCGTTGGCAACTCTCGACAATCAACAGCTTTTGCTGCGGCGACGTCCTCGCGAACACGATTTCCTCGTAACGGCGTACAATGTTGTCCAACTCGCTTACATCCATGTTCCTCAATTCGGCACCGGTAATTACAATCGCGCCAACATCGACCACTTCAAAATCAGTCACTTGCGTGTAAGACTTGTTCTGCGCGAGAATCGCACGTTCGTAATGAGTTTCGTGACCTTCGCTTATAATACCCACTTTCTTGGCAATTGCCATCGCCGTCACCGGATGATCACCCGTCACCATGATCACCTTTATACCGGCGGTACGGCACTTGTGTACCGCCTCGGTCACGCCAGGCCTTGGAGGATCCTGCAGACTTATCAGCCCCACGAATCTATATCCCTTGACGGGAAAGTTGTAGGACGCGGGCGAATCGGTGTCGAATTTATAATTTGGCCCGTACACACTGCTGGGCAGATGCAGATCGCAGTACGCTAGAACTCGCTCGCCAAGATAACCCAGTTCGGTGCAGGCACGGCGAGATATCGCGTGATCGTTGGCGGTCATCTCTTTCGTTTCCCCGGTCGCCGTCAGTATCCTTGTACAATTTTCCATAATCACCTCTGGTGCCCCTTTCAATATCATGGTATAACCGTCGGTATCTCGGTGTATCGACATTTGATACTTGGTCATGGAACTGAAAGGAATCTCGGCAACTTTCGGATGTGCCTCGCGATACCTCTGCGTAGGATGAATATGCTCGCAGAACTTTAGAATACCGGTCTCAGATGCGTCACCGATAATCTCGCGCTCCTCGATCGGTGCCAGCATGAAGGACTCGGCGATGAATTCGGCACGCAAACAGAGAGTGGCAGCTCGTAACATTACGTCAAAATCTGGCTTCTCTAACAGCAAATCCCTCTCGACGCCGATTCTCTGGCCCGGTGGAAAGTTATATCTGGTGTGACCGAACCACAAATTAGACACGGACATCTTGTTCTGGGTGAGCGTGCCCGTCTTGTCGGAACAGATCGCCGACGTCGAGCCTAGAGTCTCGACCGCCTCCAGGTTCTTCACCAAGCAATTCTTGCTCGCCATTTTCTGAGCGGTCAGTGTCAAAACTGTCGTCACGGTCACCAGCAGTACTTCGGGTACGTTGGCGATAACTATGCCGAGTAGATAGGTGAACGCTCGTACGAGACTTGGCTCGATCAACAGTGACAGAGCGAAGAACGTCAAGCCGCATATAATGGCCACAATAGTGATAATTTCGACGAAATGCCTAATCTCCTTGGCGATTGGCGTCTCGGTTTTGACAAGCTGCGACGTGAGACCAGCCAGACGGCCTATCATAGTACGGTCACCCGTGGCGATCACGATCCCTTTGCCTTCACCCGCGACAGCGAATGACGTGGAAAAGGCTACATTGGAGGACTCAAGAGGATTTCGGTCGGTCGGATAATCGGTACGCACCACCGGCTCGCTCTCGCCAGTTATGCTCGAGTTCTCGACTCTAAGCCCACGGCACTCGATTATTCTGATGTCAGCTGGTATCTTATCGCCCATGCGTATCTCTATCAAGTCGCCCAAGACCAGCTCTTCCGTACCCAGGCGCAGTTTTGCATCATCGCGTATTACAGTAGCGAAAGTGGGCACCATCTTTTTGAAGGACTCCATCACTTTAATATTTTTGCTCTCTTGTATGTACGCAAACACCCCCGAGGTGATGCATATCATAACGATGATTATTCCTAGCCACGCGATACCGACGTCCTCCTCGTGCGTGACATAAGTGACTATGTACAGGATGAAACATAGAAGCGCGCAAACCCAGAGTAACGCCGCGAATCCATGGAACATGCATTTAAAGAATTTGATGTATTCTGGCGTGACCTTAGGCGGTGACAAGGCGTTTGGTCCATCTCGTTCCATGATTTTGCATGCCTGCTCCTTTGTCAGGCCCGTTTCCGCGTTTGTGCCCAGCTTCTCGCACAGAAGCTCCAATTTTATCAAGTGATCAACGGTCTCCAATTCCTGATGCAGTTCTCGTATCTCCTCCTCGGTCAGCTTCTTCTTATGTAAGTGTATGGAGGAACGAATCGGTTGATGCATCATGATCATTTGTTACCTCTTCAAACTGCCCTGCACTTTTTAACATGACAAACATTTTTAATATCGAAATTTTGTAAATTGTTTTAATACGATTGACGCAAAAAAAGAAACACGTACCTCTCTTCCTCTCTTTCTTTTCGCTTCGTATACTTCATTCGTCGTTTGTTTATGTGTTAATATATGTCATTGCAAACTTTTGTTTTTCCTTTACTTTTAGGTTCTGAAAGGTTTAACTTATTTACGAGATAAGCACGCCATAATGCACCGGGATGTAAAACCAAGCAACATCTTGGTGAACAGCGCGGGTGAAATCAAGCTCTGCGATTTTGGCGTTTCTGGACAACTGATCGATTCAATGGCTCATTCGTTCGTCGGTACACGAAGTTATATGTCGGTAAGCTTGGCGTGGATTATACGCTCGTGATATTTTACGCGTGCCAATATGCCCCGAGCGTGTCTTATATCGAGCGTTTTCAGCCAGAAAGACTCCAAGGATCACATTACTCAGTGCAAAGCGACATTTGGTCGCTCGGTGTGTCACTCGTGGAAATGGCGATTGGGATGTATCCTATTCCACCGCCAGATGATAGGCTTTTAGCTTCTATATTTGGTTCGGAATGGATACAACACGCTGGGGAGAATCCGGCAACAATCAGCGAATCCTCCACGCCGCCTCCACGACCACCGACGAGACGTTGTCAGTACTTGCATGAGCGTTCATTCGTTTATTCGCATTCTTGCATGTTTTTTTCATGAAGAAAAGTTTTGTTCCTAAATATCAATCGACTTGATTTTTTATCATCATAGGCACGCACACTCCTAAGCCATTAGCGGTATTCGAACTGTTGGAATTGATAGTCAACGAACCACCACCAAGACTGCCATCCGGATTATTCAGCAATGCTTTCATAGATTTTATTGATCGGTGTTTAAAAAGGAACCCAAATGATAGAGCAGATTTGAAAACGTTAACGGTATGTTTCGCTCGCGAATAAACAGTGATAGTTTGAACAGAAAGGGAAACGGAAAAATTATGTTTTCCAATGGTGTGTTTCAGAATCACGAATGGATAAGGAAAGCTGAATCGGAAAACGTAGATCTCGCTGGATGGGTATGTCGTACTATGGACCTAGAGCCGTCTACGCCAACGCACTTATCGACCGTGCAATCCTGAATAAATGTAACTCTTACATACTTGACTACGTATATTCGCGTTCAGTACTCCTAAGTTACGCCTTGGTTCAGCTAGGTTTTCATTCGATCAAACAGTGGCGTATATATCTCTCTTTTATATCCCTCCCCTAGCAATATCTTTTTACAAAATTAATACAATAAGGAATAAAAAGCTTTTGAGAGTCAATGCTGGATGTTATTGCAATTATGTTTTATTATACGTATACAATAATTGAAATAGACGTTTCGACGACTCACTTGTCATGGATCTAAATTCGGATTTATAGTCATGATAAGCGAGTTTTCAACATCGCATGATATGCCAGTACTCAAAACAGCTATTAAATTTGGTAATTTAATGGATATTGATATATGGATGCGAATTGACTTATCCAGATACACATTATTCACAATTCAAATTACGATAAATAAATATTCTTATCATTAATGTTATATTTACTGAAGAAGATCCAAACCAAGGATCGAAACGTCTATTTCAATTATTATATACGTACAGTAAAACGTTAATTGCCATAACATTCAGCATTGGCTCTCAAAGGCTTTTTAATCCTTATTGATTTAATTCATTAGAGCCTATATAGAATTTTTATAGTTTAAAATTAATATATCTACGTTTTTGATAGGTGCGTCAAGTTCGTTGATCGTATCAAATGAACATCGTATCTCTATTGACTGTTGAACGTTATGTTACGACTGTTACGCAAATGATTACACAGATAGATTTTACTTATGAAAACAGTCATAAGGAATTCGGTTAATATCCCATTGTTATGCATCTTTGTCACTTTCTTGGTTTTTACAGGGAGAAATGACTACATTGTAATACATGTAATAATTCATCAAGTATCACCGTGATTTACAGGTAAAACACTTGTCTTGCGGACTGGATATGTCATATTTTGCTCAGACTTTGCAAATTTACACGCAGCACGCCACTGTGCTAAATATTAATTTCATTCATAAGATTCACTTTACGTGTTCGTCTTATGCTTCTGTTAAGAGTATGTAAGATGACAAATTGCAATATAAGTTTATTATTAGATTCATGGGCAAATTGTGTTCCCCGTGATATGATATTAGGATGCGCGAATGAGCATTAAACCTACGAACGTCGTTTGAGAAAATTAATTAGATCGAGAATTACTTGTATAAGATTTGTACCTGACATCCATAGAAATGTTATTTACACGATCAAAAATTTCATCTTTAATCATGTTAAACCATTGTTTTTGTATCAATGCATAACTTTGATTAAACACGGTTGCCGTCTTATTTTCAATCACGCGCGTTAACACGTACGAATTAACACATGTCTTTAATTTTAATTGCACGCGCGCGCACATCACATACACGCGCGCACGCACGCACACAACACACACACACACACACAGAGAGAGAGAGAGAGAGAGAGAGAGAGAGCCATAGAAATACAAAACGCGCTTTTTACTATATAGTATAGTAATAGTAATCATTTTCAAAAAAGGCAATTTAGAAAGAATATTTTGATAATATAATTAAAGTCTTTAAAATTAATTCGCTTTCGATTATAAAAAGTCTTGCGAATTTATTAACATTAATGTATAAACTTACATTTAATAGACTATTATGTATTTAAGATGTAAAAGACCAACTCTATCATCGCATAATCAATCCTTCAATGGCGAACATACAAAGTAAAAAAAAAACTTGTCTCATTTTCACATAATTGTAATTTACATTACGAATAATGAAATATTCATAACATGGTTTGAGCTATTTATATACTCGATAGAATTTAGAATATTACGTTATGAATTCTTTCGCTGCAAAATATATGTGCATACAGTGAGTGATATTCTCGATTCCTTCCTAGTGCTAAATGTGCGATAAAGACTGGATTTATTGTCGGTATTTCACATTAATTTAAAAATATAAAATGCATGATAGTAGTAGAGTGAAGTATCTCACATTATTATTTATTAATGAATAATAAAAATGAAAAACATATGTATACATATGTATATGTCTGTTTTTTTTCATTGCTATTATCCATCGACAATTCATTCAAATGTGTGTGTGTGTGCGCGTGTACACGCACATAAGTATACATAATCCAACAAAAAAATTGATCTTTTGTATGACCAATTGCATGTCAAATCTTATTGTGCAATTTTTATGAAAAATGTCTTGTCATTTTACGGCAAGTTGATTAATGGTCAACTTAAAATTTATGAATATTTGAAAAATTAAATTAAAATGACAATTGAATTTCTCTTCATTTCAGTATTGTCTTATTATCACTTGTATGCGTCATTATATGTAAATTACTGTAATTTTCCGCAATTTAAACAGACATTCAATTATGCAATGCTTATTTAACTGTTATATTAATATTTGTATAAAAGTTAACAGACTGGACTATTTCACACAGAGAATGTATACTAATAGATAAATGTGCAATAGGATCATTGTGAGGAAACACGAATAGATTGCGAATATGTTAAATCATGATATTAGATGCATTTCGTTTCACGCATGATGCCCATGATATATCATTTTATCGACCTTGTTCTTCATTGAATATTAAAGAAAGATAAAATGAGACATCATACATGAAACGGAACGCACTCATTACGATTTGTCATTCGTTGAAATTGTCTTGTGCAGAATATATTATATTTTGTAGATATAATCTACAAGTTAGTCTCATATTACATGTAATAACTGTCTCAGAGTTGGATAAAAAAATCCGGATAAAATATTACGAGTATTATATTGTAATACTTGTGTGCCGTGTGAGATACTTCTCCGTGTGTGTATGTGTATCGGCAAGAGCGTAAGACGCTCAAGAATTAAAATCATGTTACGTTTATATCGCGATTAATACAATAATATATATATATATATATAAAAGGCATATAATGCATATATTGTTGTAAAATGGTTTCTATTATCTATCATAGAGGAAGACAATATACACGATTAAAAATTATCCATGAAAAGATCGTGTCGTAAAGTGTATGGGAATGCCAATATAATTTAGCAATTTTATCAAGCGATGATTCATAATTTTGCGCAAAGTTCGTAATTCCTAGCACTTATTAAAATATGTGCACATTCCTTGTTGCATATACATATGTGCATAATAATTGCAGTTGTATTGATTCATTGTCTAAACGTTAATTATAAATACAATAAAATCATCGATGTTGTAATTCAATATTCGGTATCTGAAAACCCAAGTGCACAATTATATATAATAATGATAGAGTGAGGAGAGTAAGGAGACTGAGGAAAATAAAATGTTCTCTAGGAAAAGTCAGATATGCAGGTATGTATCAATTTATAATAGATAAAATTTATGTTTGCTGAACTTTATTTTATTGCACTGTATATTATCGCGTAATATAACAAACTTAGTATAATATATGTACATTATGCGCGTGTGTGTGTATGTGTGTAAATGTTATTGCACTTTATTATCGCATAATATAATGAAATTTAAAAAAAAGTGTAGGGGTGTGTGTGTGTGTGTGTGTGTGTGTGTGTGTGTGTGTGTACACATCGTAGATATTGTATATTCATAAATTTGGTTGTAGCGTTATATATTCATGGGAATAAGTATATATAAAGTCAATCATTATTATTAACAAGACAAAATCTTATGTCTACAATAACTGTAAGTATAATTGTAAGTGGTTGTAGAAGACTGACCAATCAAATCGAATGTGAGAATATTCGACTGCAATTAATCAATTCTTACAATTATAATTATAGCTACGCTTACAGCATTAAGCCTATTCTACAATAGTCGTAAGCATAGTTGTAGATGGCTGTAGTTGCAAGAATTGACCAATCAAATATGAGGAGAATATTCGACTGTGATTGGTCAATTCTTACAATTACGCTTACGACTATTGTGAAACAAGCATTATACCTATTCTACAATAGCCGTAAACATAATTGCAAGTGTGGTTATAGTTGTAAGAATTAACTAATCACAGTCAAAAATAGTGAAAACAATATGTGACTGTGATTGGTCAATTTTTACAATTACAATCACTTATAACAATGCTTACGCAATTATAAAATAGGCATTAAAAATCTCAATGATAAACGCTAAAGCCGGCGGGACACGATACTTGTTTCCCTACTGGATTACATTCTTGACACCATATTGGCTGCAATGCACTGTCAACTGATCTAGGTAGCAATCCATTGTAGAAAAAATCGGTTAGAATCATAGAAAATTATGAGAAATACAGATATTCTTAAGAATCCGAATCGATATACAACTAATGACCTAATTCGTCAGATGACCATATTCACTGTAATCATTTTCTGAATATTCCGTCTATTCGGAATATTCTGTATAATCGGAATATTCCGTATAATCTGAATCTTCATCATGCCAAGATTCCAGATCGTCCACAAGATACATAGTAGACACACTGCTAAGATCAGACAAATCAACATTAACTATATGCAATAGCGGAGGTAGTCTCTCTAAACCAAAGAGGTCGAAAATTGCTGTTCCCCCAATTATCATCTTCAACATTACATTATTAGTTCGACTGCTACAAACATCTTTAGCAACCTCGAGGGTAGAGTCCTTGATATATCTACATCCAGAGAGATCTAACAATTTTAACTGGGGCGAGGACTTTATGAGCATTGTTATGCCCCGATCGCTAAAGGGACATCTTCGACACTCCAATTCTTTCAATCCACACATATTTTTTAAACCTTCGTCAGTAACTTGATGTATATAACTGACGACCAATTTTTCTAGCTTTATTAATGTAGCAATAGCCGCTAATCCGGCATCGCTCACGTTACAGCAACCTGTTGGATGTGTAAGATATAATTGAAAAATGATAAATATAAAAAACACACGCGCGCGCGCGCGCAATTTACCTGTAATGTCTACGTTGATAAGCTGTTGACAATGTTGTACTAAATCAGCAAGGAAATCGTCCGATACTTTAGGATTATACGTGATTTTTAAATCATGCAGATTGACAAGGTGGACTAAATATAACATGTCCGCTGTTTGTGTGGAGGGAAAGTTTCCATTAAGCTCCAATATTCTAAGATTTTTACAATGTTGACTGATAATTTCCAACGTATGTTTAGCTATGCCGACACATTCGTTTATTGCAAGATGTGTCAAATTTTCAAGTTTCCTCAGAGCCTGCACGTAATGATGTCAATTGAGTGCTAACTCAATACTGTAACCGTTCACTGGTCGCTTAGAGAACTAGTCAGCTCATATATCAAGGCATATGTTCGTCATGTTTGGTCCGCACGCACGCATACACGCGTGTGAACAGTTGCAGTACTGAATTAACTGTGACACATGCAGGGAATGGAAGTAATTTATTTATAACGAAGTTACAGTTACAAGTTACTTTTTTTGATAGCTTACTGATAACTATTATTCTTTTTTAGTAATTATAATGGTAACGAATTTTACAGTTATTTTTTGTATTTTGAACCTGATATATTTGATGACATAATTTTACTCAATCTTTAGTCTTTAGATATAGTGTTCATAATTTGTTCTAATTTCAAGACCCTTTTAATGTCTTAAAATATAAATATGCCTCTGTGATTAGTTCATTTATTATTAAATTTAAGATAACTTATTGTTTTTTAAAAGAGAAAGAGTTTTTTCATCCAAACTTGATTTTTGCATAATATGTAAGATTAAATCTACATATATTGGGTCATCTAAAAAGTATCCGCGGTTTTTGTCACTAGATGGTGTTGACTATCAATATCATCTAGTGACAAAAAACCGCGGATACTTTTTAGATGACCCAATATATCAAATATTGCAAATTGTGCGCCAATTAAATTTCCTATCTTAAAAAACAATCCTAATTAAAACTGAAATAGTAATATGACAAATTAAATTTACAAGTAATTTAATGATATATTTAAGTTGAGTGATAAGCATCTTAAAGTATTATGAAAAATTTATTGTGAAAAATATCAGCCGAATAACGTTTCAAGATTGAAAATTTAATTGGATAGATTGATATAGATAGATTGGTGTATAGATATTGCAGAATTGAAGATACATATTGTATATTCATTCAAATATTAAGACTTGACTTTTTCGTGACGATAAATGACTTGCTACGTTAAAGCTTTATTTTTATTCCTTAAAAAGGATAATGATTTTGTAATCCTAGGTATTTCAGAATTACGAAATTGTTTAAAAAAAAAATTAAAAGATAAAGTTAATGTCATTGTTATATATTGTTTTTATCAACATTTGAAGAAAAAATATTACAAAGTATATTTTTGAGACTGATTGTATTTTAGTACTTATTTTTAAATTGATTTTAAAACAAGTAACAAATAATTACGTTTTAAATAATGGTTTTAATTAAATAACTGTAACAAGCTATTTTTTAAAATCAGTAATTAGTAACGATAACTTGTTACTTTTGAAAAGTAACTTTCCATTCTCTGATCACATGTATCTTATTGTGATTAATTAGCGAAAAAGAATTGATTTACCATTGAAAGATGATTGTCCTGAAGATAGTCGCAGCGGTCTAATATAATTGTATGCATAGTTTGCTCTGGCAAACATAATAAGGATTTACCCAAAATATTATTTCTGGTTATCACAAGACACTCCAAGTTTTGATTTAGCTTAAAGAGATACTTTAATTCATTATCACAACTGTAGGTGGATGGTCCTAAACAAAATTTGATTATGTTTCTACAGTTATTTGCTAATGTACGTATACCTGATGCACAAACTGTTAATGCAGTAATATTGATACACGTAAGATTAGGACAAAATTTTCCGATAATAGTCAATGTGCTTTGACTTAAATAATGAAGTGGCTCATCTAGATCTATTCGCGTTAAAAATCTGCCACATTTTAGCAATATTTTACGAAGTAAAGCTGTGTGAATCATATGGGTGTGTGAGAAACCCCATGTAGAAGGTGAGAGATCCAATGTTTTTATCATATGCCATGAATCTTGGCTTAAATCTCTCCAGCGTTTGCAAACTGTAAATATAATGATGAAACAATATACAAAAAGTCCATCTTCTAGTACAGAGAAGTAAACCAATACAAATCTGTCTCACAGAAATATAAAATCTTTAAAATGCTTATGCTTAAACTCACCTATCTCTATACGAACTCTGTCTACTATTGGCAAAAATAGGAAGATATGTCTTAAGCAATCGTCATTCAGCATATGGATGGATACATTTTCAGTATCATTTTGCAGATACTTGTGAACATACTGTTCCTTTCTTTCAGAAATTTTGTTCAACTCTTTTCCTACATTATACAATCTCTGTTCCATACTGTCAGGTTGATGCCAAGAATCTGCAGCCATCACTCTTAAATCTCTATTATGCAATCTTATTCGTTTCCTACTTCCATCTTGCATCGCTCTACAAACAATTGGTTACAAACCACCATTGTTTGTAAGTAATTTGCTAGTACAGCCTCCTTGAAACTTACGTTATTGCATCTGCCACTTTGGTAAACGTGACGAACGCATAGTTGCTTTTCCCATGGTTTCTACGTAAATAGCAACTCTCAACATTTCCATACATAGAAAAATAATCACGTAAATCCTTGAAAGTTGTCTGGAATAAATTCGTCAGACAAATCAAACAAATACAGTATAATTGTATTAGCGGATTGTTAAAATGTTAAGATTACTGTATTAATTGTAATAATCATCTATAATATACTCTTTGTTTCCTGTTGCTTTTTATCACTTTTTATTTCTTGCCTTTTTGCCTCTTACCCATTTTTTACGTTTTCTGTCACTCGAGATGGAAGTTGACAACTTTGAAAGAGACGAGACAAGACATAACATGTGAAAAATAACGTGATTGCTGATAAAACGGTCGCGAAGAAGGAAAAAGGCACGAGGTAAGAAGTAAGAAACAGGAAGCAACGAACACATAGTAAATTTGGCTTAAAAATTGAGAGAAACAAACCCTTTCAGCCAAATTACTGATGAATAATTTTCGTATCGGTACGCCGTCTATCATTTCCGAATTTAAGCAATCTAGAGCGAAAGGACAGACACGTGAAACTTGTTGGCCAGAGTTTTCGTTGACGATTCAACGCGAATATAAATGCACATGTAACATAAATGCAAACGTAAAAATTTAGGACGCTTACCGTCCGATACAACTAAACCTATGTAACGAAGCATTTCAGCATAATCCAATTCTAAAGTATCGTTCATCATTGATTTAATTTCTATTTCTGACACAAACACCTCTTCGTCTCTTTATTTATATTATACTCGATATCCATCATCCATGAAGTAAGAGAAAAGTGGAGAGAAGGAAACGAATGGCATATCATAGACTCTTGCATAACGCATGATGCATAGTGCATAAAGGAATTAACCAATCGAAATTTTTCTTTTCCAATGGAATGGAAGGAAAAGAAAGATTCTGATTAGTTGATTCGCTTATGCACTATGTATTATGCGTCATGCAAAAGTCTGTGCTGCAATGTGATTTTGTGAAATGGAAATTGAAATAATCAGGCGCCATTTTTCAAAGGAATAGGACTAAATATTAAGATTTCAACCTATCAAGCCGTGTATTCCGATGTAACTGATACCTGATAGGTTGAAATCTTAGAGTTTTCCAACAACGTACGCAAGTAAAATAGGGAGCACAGACTCTTGCATAACGCATAACACGTAATGCATAAGAAATTTAACTAAGCTGCTTTATTTCTTTCTTTGAAAAGAAAAGAAACGAAGGACATTGATTGTTATGCAAAAGTTTGTGCTCCCCTCGTAACACTGTGTCTTACACAAAGTGTTCCAACCATGACACAGTGTTACACTGCTCGACATAATACAATAAAAAGCTAAGTACGAACGTGTAAAATATGTCAATATTAACTTTTCAAAAAGTTATTTGGTAGCCCTACTTATTTTCCAATAAAACCTTAAAAAATCGCCAATTTAAAAAAAAATATAACTTAAATATAAATAAAAATCATACATCTATTATTGATACGCTAAATATAATTAGAAGAATAGAATGGAAGACTACACGCATTCTGGTGTTACGCTATGAAATTAAACTGTGTCCCAACAAGTATTGGGTCATCTAAAAAGTATCCGCGGTACTTTGTCACTAGATATTGGGTCATCTAAAAAATATCCGCAGTACTTTGTCACTAGATATATGACCATCAACACACATCTAGTGACAAAAAACCGCGGATACTTTTTAGATAACCCAATATATGACTATCAATACACATCTAGTGACAAAAAACCGCGGATACTTTTTAGATGACCCAATATTTTACATAGTGGAATACAGTGGCCTAATTTCCACCGGAGTTTAAACCGGATCAGAATGTAAGAACTAACCAACTACAGTCGAGTATTAGGGTCCTCTGTTAGGGTGAAATCACATGGTGCAGAAAACGACTACGGAATAGAGAATGCATCATAGAGTCAGCGTTACTCCACCAATCAGCGTTATTCCGAATAGATTGATTGTTTCAATGACGCATTCTCTATTCCGCATCCTATTCCATTCCTTTTTCGCATTGTGATTTTACCCTTATAGTTGAACGACGGGGAATGCTCGACTGTAATTGATTGGCTAGGCCAGTATAATGTCTTTGTATCCTAGCAAAGAAAAATCTGAGAAAAGACATGACAGCCCAAAACCTGTAACCGCAAAATGCTGCCGCGCACTACTGTCCTCTGACAAAGTGGATGTAAACTACATAGCAACGTCCACTTTTCTTAGGGTACATCGTCCATTTTTCAAGGAAGTGCTAAATCGATATTTGGTTCATATAATCGTGTCACATGTAGCATAATCATATGAATCAAATATCGATTTATCTTCTTCAGTCTTGAAAAATGGACGATGTACCCTAAGAAAAATAAACGTTGCTATGTACTTATTAGATTTCTCTTTGGGCCTAGCCATACTTCTGTTATACTTTTATTCCCGTATTCAAGTCAAACCTTATACTTAAGGCTTTTTTTAAATTTATCTTTAGATGCTCAGCAGCCAATGAAATAATTCGTAGAGTATTTAAAGATAAATTTAAGGAAATCTTAAATATAAGGCCTGACTATGAATACGAATATTATACTCGGTATTTATTGTACTATTAGATAAAGTATGTATTTTATAATTCGAAATATTTGCATTTTATTTTTATACTTAAATTAAATTAGTGTACAACTTTAATATGCATCAGTGCTTCCAATCGAATTCGCCATAATGTTTATTATACGAAGAAGAAGAAAATGCTTTTAGAGGAATTTATTTCCAAAAAATGCTATCAAAAATAATTATCGATGCGTCAGATTTAAATTAAAAGCTATCGAAAGTAAAAAGACCGGTGTGACGAACTAAATTTGGAGATTTGCTTGATTATGAAGGCTACATCTCCTTCTCAAAGAAACTCGTAACCTTCCTTGAGAAAAGGAAGCTAATAAGGCTCCTTGTCAAGAAAGGTTTATGAAATATGAAATGAGGAACAAGAAATCCTCATTCCTCAAGGAAGGACTGTAAATATGGATAATATTATGCCCGTATTCATAGTCAGACCTTGTACTTAAAGCTTCCTTAAATTTATCTTTAGATACTCTACGAATTATTTCATTGGCTGCTAAGCATCTAAAGATAAATTTAAGGAATTTAAGGAAATTTAAGTACAAGGTCCTTCCCTCCTCTCCTTCTTTCTGACTACGAATACGGGCATTAGACTTCTATTATAAGAGGCTCCGCATAATAAAAGGAACAGAGAACAGAGAATTTCAACCTATCAGATACTGTGTATTCCACAATACATAATTTCTGATAGGTTGAAATTCTTATACTCTGTTCTTTATTCCCTACTCCTTTTATTGTCCCCTTGTTCTCTGTTCTCTGTTCCGAAGAGTCCGCTGAACGCAGCCATTAGAGGATCTCTACTCTTTTGCGAAGGAAGAAAACAAATTTCTCAAACAGATTGTAGCATACGCCGGGCGAACATTATGGTAATTCTTATTTTATTTTGTAAATGCGTTATAAATATGAAGAATCAATGTGTTTTTTTTTCATAAATTTCGAAAAATTGTTTACATTACGAGCTTTATATTCGATTTTGATGAAAGTAATTATAATTATATATAATTTTAGCACAATCACCTCAAAAATAAAATTAAGCTTATTCGATGCGTTTTTGCATGAAATGAAAGAATCTGGCAAAAAAAAAAGCGTCGCTCTGCCCCATGATTCGAGATATTAAGCGTTAAAGTTGATAACTATTGAGGTTAGGAAATCTGTCACAGAAATAATATGAGGGTAATTCTTCAGAAGAGTTACACCGCCCCGAACAAACAAACAAAAATAACATCCTGATCGCTTGGGGCTTAACTGCCTAGAAGTTGCAACTTAGACAGTAAAAGGACTGCTCTAAAAAGATTGTTCTCACACTTCCGTCACCATTGTCTTCATAGATTAGAAATATTTCAAGCGGACGTTCTCTATCTACTTTAAGCATACAATTTCTTTGCATTAGCAGTGAATTTGTGTTTGTAAAACAGAAAATTTGTGTAATTAAAGAATATATACATAGCGCTATATTGAGTGGAAATGACAAATGTCTTAACCTCTAAAGTCTCCAACTTTAACACTTAATAATTCAATTCACGAGGCCAACCGCCGTGGTTTTTTTTTCCTCTCTTTTCTTTTGTTTTAAGTGAAAATTCGTCGAATGAGTATACTTTTTATATGAGATTTTAGGTGACGGGGGAGGGGGAGGAGGGCTATTCTAAATAATTACCTTTTTTTAGCTGCATTCAGCAATGCAAATTTGGGATATCGAAATGCTCTTATATTATAGCATATGTCACATGCACTGTGGGAAAAAGCAGCTTTTCTATATGATTGTACTTTTTCTTTTTTCGACAGGAGAAAATTGACAAGCTCAAACACAGTAATGAAGATATTGATTCATTTGTCCATAGAAAATCAAGCAAAAAATTTAAGTCTAAAAAGAAAAAAGATAAAAAAGAAAATAAAAAACATAAGAAAAAGAGGAAGCATTCATCTTCAAGCAGTGTGAATATTAAAGATTTTATAATTTTTAGTTATTAACATTTACACAAACCTGTAATATGAATGTAATTATATAACATAGATTTTTTTTTTAGAGAAGCGATGATAGCGCAAAATTCGAATGGGTGGAGAGAAAGGCTGAAGATCAAATTGTTGATTGTAGAGCACAAGAAAATCAACTTAAAAGGGACGAATGGATGAATGTGGAAAGTTTTATTCCATATTTATCAGAGCCTAATGTGAAATTACAAGAATTAAAAGAAAAAGACAAAGAGATTTTTCTAAATAAACCAGGACAAAGTAACAGAGAATTGAATCCATATTGGAAAGCTGGAGGCGATGGATTACCTCAAAATAATCCAGGTAGATCTGATAATCTAAAGATCTTGGATGTAAATTGGCTAAAAAAGAGTCTTCGGCGTGCCGAGGAACAAGCTTTACGTGACAATAAATGTTTAGAGAAAGTAGTTGCCGAACGTTGGGGTGTAAGTTAATTAAAAGAGCAATTCGTATATATATATATATATATATATATATTAGGTGTTGGAATTAATTCGTAACGTTTTACAAGTGATGGGAAGTACTTTCATTAATGTATTTTTTAATGCTCATGTGAAATAAATAACATTCTTTCATTTAAAAACGCTACGAATTAATTCCAACACCTAATATATATATACAATTATACTGGATTAATTATTAATGATATAAATAAAACTAATTTTTAGTCCTTAGAAACTGTACAAACAATGATAATTGAATCGGAAAGAATGTCAAATACTCAACAGAATAAATCGTATCATAAAAGATGTTACAACGATAAAAATGATAGAGATTCTCATAGAATTTCTAGTTCGAGAATAAGAAAGCGTTTGAGATCTAAATCAAGATCTAGAAGTAAGGATCGTGCTAGAAAATATAATACATCTGACTACTCGTCACAACATCATACAGGATTGAAGCAAAACTATCACAAACCTAAAGACAACGACAATTATCATCAACAGACTATGCCTGCCAACAGTAGTCGTATAAAAAATTGGAAAAAAAATAAGAGTGATGAAAAGAGATATCCAATTACCGAATTACCTGTGTCCGAGCCAAAACAAGTCGATTTATGGAATATCAATAATAATACGAATAATACGAATGGAATAGATAAAAATAAAGTCGTTGATGTTTTAACCGAAGCGGAAATTAATAAATTAGGAGCAAATATTATAAAAGCTGAATTAATGGGTGATGATGTATGCTTGTTGTTCTATTAAATGCTGTTTATTTTTAACTTACTTATATCTTGAATTTACTTGGAATGATTTATTTATTTAGGAATTAGCAGCGCAACTAAAAATCCAGTTGGAACACGCGAGAAAACATGTTACATCATGTAATACCAGTGTACAAGAGGAGAATGTAATTCTCACAAGAACCGATGCAAAAGGTACATATCTTTCGTTTCAAAATGAAAATAAATAATTGTCACATTGAAATTATATAAAAATGTATGTATTAGGTACTGCAAGACCGATACAACCCAGAAATCAATCTAAATGGGAAAATTACAGAAATAAAAAAACTATCGAGACACATATCTCCGGTGAGAGAGTACGTCATTTCGCAGACGATGATAAATATTCTCTACAAGAAATGGTAAATTATCTAAACGATTGGAATCTCGAAAGATTTTAACGCAACATAACATAAATTTCTATTGCAGTTTCAACGAGAGAAAGGAAGATCCACGATTGAAAATGAAGCAGTGTTCGCTAAACTCGCTTCCAAGGTAAATTGACCGAGTGAATTGAAAATGATACGAATTTGGAATTTAAAAATAATATCTTCCTTTGCAGAATATCAACCATATGGATGATACATTTGAGCAACAAATTGCACGAACAGATTCGGAAGTGAAACAAGACAAGTGGGATCGTGCACAGGCAATTAAAGAACACAAGAATTTATCTAAATGTATGGATAATTGTTCGTGGTGCCTTGATTCGAAAAATATGTTAAAGCATATGATCGTTGCAATGGACTCTGTGATTTGCTTAAGTTTGCCTGCTTGTATTTCCTTGAGTACTGGTCATTGTATATTAACACCTATACAGCATGTGGCGTGTCAATTGCAATTAGATGAAGATGTATGGGATAGATTGATGGTAATTCTTACTTATGTATTTAATATCCAATTCATCTATTGATCTTTGACATGACAATATGAAATTGCATGGTGCATTTCTTTTTACAGGAATTCAAAAGAAAATTAACAAAAATGTTTACGGATGAAGATTTTTATCCGATATTTTTTGAAGTGTACAAAGTACGTAATAAATTTTCACATATGCAATTAGAGTGTATTCCGTTGCCAAAAAAAATTGGCGAGTTGTCACCAATATATTTTAAGGTGAATAAATTATTTTGTTACAATACAAAGATAATATTGCTGTATTTTAAATCGACTTTTATATTATTTGAACTTTTTTTTTCCCCCGTTTTACAGAAAGCTTTGTTGGAGTGTGAAACTGAATGGTCCATGAACAAAAAAATTATTGATTTAACATGTAAAGGTATACGTCATGCCATACCAAATGGTTTATCTTACTTTATGGTCGAATTTGCTTCACATCCTGGCTATGCTCATGTGATCGAGGACGAAGAAATGTTTCCGCAAAATTTTGCCAAGGTGAGATACGATTGTTGAAATTATTCTTGAAAAAAACTTTAGTTTTATAAATATAAATATAAATATAAATTGATGTATGTATGACGATATACGTAGCGCGCGCGTGTGTATTTATATGTAATTTTTTTTTATCTTTTAGGAAATAATAGGAGGAATGTTGGATTTGGATCATAACTTTTGGCGGAAACCAAAAAGAGAAAGATTTGAGGAACAAAGAATAAAAGTATTAGAGTTCACAGAAAAATGGTCGAACTATAAATCGTCGTAATCAAAATAATTGATCATCTTGCATGAAAAAATTATACGGTTGGATGAATTTAAATGTATCATGTATATTTTTCATTTTCTTAAATGAAAACCTATTTTAATCTTTGTAAACACGTGTTTAATGTGTATGTCATATCTAGTTGTATAGAAAACTTTGTAAATTTCTCACTGTAAATCAATTATAAATTATTGTAAGCCAAGGCTATTCAGAAATAATCTTTGTGTTATTATATTATTGTAATTAAATATGATCGAATGATGTGTTAGCAGAGAGAAGCCTGGGAGTGGCCAATTCCCGGAATTTGGCTGTACTTTGTTTCAAAGCGCCTCTATCTCCACAAAATGGACATTGAACTACATAGCTAATGTTCATGATCCAGGTAAAGTTCACGATTTTTTTGATTGTATTCGCTATTCCACAAATTCGGTCCGTTAGACAAAGACGAGCAATCTGTCGGCGCTTGTATATGATTAGTAATAAATCTAAGACTAACTCTACAATGTGCTCTTTGTTTCCTGTTTCTTGCTGTTTGTCTTTGTTTGTCTCTTACCTTTTTAGTCAATAACGGACAAGAGACAAACAGCAAGAAACAGAAAATAAAAAGCACATTGTAGAATTAGCCTAATTGTTACAAGATAACTTACAGTTTTGTCTATCTAACGGACCGAAATTCGTAGACATAACGAAGAATACAACCAAAAATCGTGGACATTACGATCGGATCATGGACAATAGCTACGTAGTTCAATGTCCACATTTTGTGGACATAGAGATGCTTCAAAATAAAGTAACAGCTGAATCTCGCGCATGATCCCTCTCAGGGGTCCTTCTTCTTCTTGTTCGATGTTAATTGGCCCTTGCCGCGGAGTAGCAGCAATTCCGACGATTCAGGGATCCTATTCTTGAAAAGAAATAACGTATACAAAAGTCTAGAGAAATGCTACAGTATACATTACGTATATTATTGTATTATATATTATTTCCTTAGACTTTCGTATATACGTTTCTTTTCAAGAATAGAGCTCCAGGATTCTCTTTGATCAAACTCTGGGTCAAATTCTGAATCGGATTAGTTTAGCTTATTTTTTCCCCTAGATTTTAGCAGTTCCGTTACTAAACCAAGAAGTATTCCGAATCTATCGGCCGTAAAATTCAGTTACTGGCTTCTATTGGTTACGAGTTATAATGGCCGATGGATTTGGAACACTTCTCGGTTTAGTTACGGAACTGTCAATCTCTAGGGAAAAAAATAAGCTAAGCTGAAGCCTTGTGTCCACGATACTAGAAATCGGTCGATACGAGACCTCAGATGAAGAAAGAATTGACCAATCGCAATAGTCATGTGATCAAATTGTTCAAATGTGATTTGTTAATTTTTTCTTTGTCCGAGATCTCGTACCAATTTCTAGCATCATGGACATTGGGCTTAACACGATTCGGAATACACGCTCTGTTTTTCTAGGGGCTCTACATTAAGATGGTGGTGTAATGCAAAAGGCGCCAAAATCTGGCAATCCAGGGTCAGTGCGTGTATATTTTGCCGCGCAAACATATACATATATGTATGTCCTATGTACACATTATGCACGCGCCACATGCATACACGCGCGCGCAGTGCGCACATGATCATTAGATTTTATGATGAATGTGTTAATATTTGTGCGGTGAAGTTGCAATACACATAGAATTTAGAATTTATCGATATTTCGTCACAACGAGTGATCATCATGTGTGATTTGTAGAACAGAAATATCGACAATTGGGTCATTCGTTCACTGCGAAATTTTTTTTCCACACCATTGATTGTGAACGAGGAACAATTTTTCCAGTCAACTCGGAATGTTATTCGATATGTACAATTGGAAAAAAGATCAGTCCATCGTACAGACATCATTGAAACATCGTATCCTTGATACATTTCGTCATTGAAAAATAAATGCTCAGTATGGAACAAAATTTCTTATCAAATTAAAATGTGAGAGTTTGTTATTTATATTTTGCTTGATAATAATCTTCGATATATACATTTTTCTAAACAGTTTGTCACAATTTGTCCATTGTACCGACAATTTGTCATTGCTTTCTACATCTATCATTTATAATATTACGCTTAAAATATTTAATTAAAACTTAAAATATTCAATATTCAGCTATAAAATATTCAATTATTTCAGATTATTATTAAAATGATAGAATCTGATCACAGTGAAATTGAGGCAGAAGACATGGATAGACTACAACTATCGTCTACTTCTGTAGATAACACATCAAAAAAAAGGCCAAGAGATTCTGAAGATGAAATAGATTTATCTAAAAAACGACAATGCTCATTTAATGAACAGTCAGAAATATTAGAGAGCGATAACTCTAAAACTATTTCAGAAAAAAATAATTCAGAGAGATGCTATGTGAAAGTGGAAAGATATAAATTGTATCAAGAAAAACAGCAAAGTGTACAAGAGGTATCTCTATCTGAATCAGACATGGATGGGAAGAATAAGGAGAAACAAGGAGATAATTCAAAGCAAGAAAATGAAAGAGAAACTGAGAATAATATTACTTTAAACAAAAATTCTGAAGAAATAAATATTAAGGAGAAAATTGTGGAAAGCATGGTAATAATACAATAATATACAATGTTACTAATGAAATCTGAGAAAATTTATTCTTTTTTTATATCATGTTTTTTATCATTCTTACCTATTACATTTGTAAATATCTATATAATGTCCTTTCTGTTATGTATAGCAAATTTTTTGACTTTTAGCTATATCTTCTCTCTGATATTTCATAGCATATTTAAACTCACCGTTTTGTAATATTGGAGTTAGCTTGAACATGATGAGACATTCCATTTATTAGATGATTTTAATAGCCATACAATAAACAGGTTATTATGTGATTTTAATTAGTTTTTCTTAATAAAAATAGGATAATTCATTCCAAAAGTGTATTACAAATGTAAGTGTGATGTCTATTCCTGAAAACAAGAAAGAAACAACAGGAGATAATAAAGTTAAAGAAGAAAGTGGCAAAACGATGACTAAAGAGGAAAATAACAAGGAGGATGAAATGAAAAAACGACATATCGTTAAGAAATGTACTGTCGATACAGAAGTGGTAGATGGACTGGAGCTTTTCGTGGAATGTGCGAGTGATAGGGAAGAATCTAGTTCTGAGAGTGAAGATGAAAAAGATGTGAAACCACGACCGAAGACAATAATCGTGAATGCAGAGCCAAATGAATCGGAATTAGACTGTTCGTCAGAAGAAGAAGAGGCTGATTTGCAACAGATCGCCGACACATTGAAGATCAAATCAGAAAAAAGTAGGGAAAAAGCAGCGAAGAAAAAAGGTTCGCGAACAAGTTTTAGTAAATTGAAGACTTCTGGATCAGAGGATAGTCGGAATAGCAATTCAGACGAGGATTATAGTCCACGGATGAAAAAGAAAATGACAAAATCTCCAGCTACGAGAAAATCGACAACCGACAAACATCGCTCGATCGAATCAAAAAGAGGACGAGGTATAAGAAGTTCTCACCCAAAAAATACCGAATGTCTAATGTCCAACGATGAGGATACTACTGCAGCAGAGAAAGCCAATAAAACGACTGAAATTAAGAATGGACTGCAGGGAGAATTATCGAATATGGAATCGTCCAGTAAAGATGATGAAAGTGACAATAATTCCGGAAAAGAAGAAAGATCTATGAAAAGTGGAAGGGGAAGCCGTGGTAATGACGTAAGTTTCTTTCTAACAGATAGATCCTACAAACTTAGATGTATTTTTTTACTGTTGTATGTGTCCAATTTTCAGAAAGGAGATAAACAGATACAGAGATTGAAGAAATATTTAAAGGTTGCTGGTGTGAAAATTCAATCGTATAATCGCATTTGGGCCGATTGTAGGAATAACGCTGCAAAAGTTAATCGTCTGAAGGAATTATTAAAGAAAAACGGTATTAGTGGTAAACCATCGTTGGAAAAATGTAAACGAGTGAGAGAAGAGAATGAAAAGATGAAGGAGGTATCTGAATTGGATATGTCAAACATTATATCTGAAGGTTAATATTACAATTTTGTTGTCTATCTATGTTATATTTATTATATAATGGACATTGCGCGCAACATTGAATTTGTTTTTATTTCAGGACGAATTACGCGCGCACGAAGAAGTATGGATACTGTTAAAAAGACACTTTCAGACACACCATCGCGATATCGAGAACATAACACTTTTAGGCGTATTCAAACTGTTGTTGATAGTGATTCGGAATAGAGGACATAGCATGCTCTCACGATAAATGTTGAATATAATTGTAATATAAATTTAATGGCGAATTCGGCACATATGCACTTAATCCGCTCTAGTGCTGCCCTGACATGCCCTGCAAGTGCAAAACTACTTTAGTGCTATGCCAAATTGCACTGTCAGAAACGTTGCAACATTTTTTGAACTCGTTCGGTTCATTCAATTGGTCTAAATATAAATTCAGCAGTACACTCAGTTTTCATTTGCCAACTACGATAATCTTAACGCACTGAAATAGTGCGCACAAGCCAAATGCATGGTATTGAAAAAGTTCGCACTCGGTGCGCACTAGTGTGGTCTAGTCTGCCGAATTCGCTATTATAAGGCCAGAATCAGACTATATATATATATATATATTGTAGATTAAGATTAAAGATTGAAATTTCACCAATGAAGACAAAGAAATTTTGACTTCTTTTGTTCTAATTGATCAAACTTCAATCTTTCAATCTTCAGTCTCATTCTTCAATGCGTAGTCTGATTCCAGTCTAAGTATTTAAACATCAGAGAACAGGTACCAACAATTGTGTATATATTCGTGCGCGCGCGCGCGCGCGCGCGCGCGCGTGTGTGTGTGTGTGTGTGTGTGTGTACACGCTGTCCTGTCCACATCTATGTAGAATGTTTTGTGTTTTTAAATTTTCATATATCATCAATTATCATTGTTTCTTACATTATAGTGTGCAGTTATCAATTAATAGTAATTTTCATTGCGTACCGCGTGTTACATCAACAATATTAGTCATTAATGTCATTATATCGAACTACTTTCTCTAGCAGCCATTATATTTATCAGTACATTGGGCTTTCTTCTCCAACAAGCATTACATTTATAAATAAAATGTAATCCATCAACGCGCTTCCCATACGCATCTGCGTGCCTAGAAAACCTGACATGACTTATCAGTGAACATTGCAATACATTGATACATGAAAATACGAAGACAAATTTTTATTTTCATCGTATTGATTTATTCCCCTACTTAAGATAAGTTGCTGATATACGAAAGCTTGTATATGAAAAAGGTGATTTTGGAATTTGTATAACACCTATTTGATACGAATAATGATAATTGTGTACATAAATAAGAATAAAAAAAAACGTAAAACAAGAAATTCTATCAGATTTATACTATCAAATGATTGAAATGAGTGACGCGTTTTGCTTAAAAAATAACATATTTTTAAGTACGTATTAGAAATTGATTTGTAGCGTATAATGTATAATGATAAAAAAAATTTATTTTCAAATCTACATGCAGCTTCAGCTAATGTTAAAGACAGCAATTGGAAAAAGCAAATCGAGAGCACAGATCTTTATAGTCTTTCATATCTTCAAATATAATTATAAAAAGCAAAGAAAAATCATACTATTTCTATTATATCTTTCTCTTCAATACAATATCAAAATGCATCCAACTAAATTTTTTACACTTGGTAAGTTAACGTATTTTTTGAAAGTAAAAATTTGTGACGAATCACTTGCTTGACTTTTTATCAAAACACATCGAGCTAAATATTTTTAACAATTGCTTGTATCCAATAAATGATAGAATTATAATTGATTTGCGCCGTAAAATCTCAAGATGTTGATAAATCGATACTTTTATTATGTTATACAATATTCGTGCGAGACGGAATATAGAGCGCCACTTACATCAATATGGTTCCACTTTTTTTTAACTCTTAACAGTATGGCACATTTACCTTTTATGTTTACTTCAAGGCTTATATTTACTTATAATCTGGAAAATTCTAGAATTCTGAGAGAATTTCTTTTTCCCCCCCCCCTTTTTTTATTATTGAAAATGAAAGATTTTCATGGAATTTTATCGGTACTTGAGGGAAATTTTTGAAATGTTATTTTCAAAAATTTAAATTCCGTCTCTTTCTAAAAATATTTGTTTCTTTCAGCGTTTTTCTTTAAAATTATAATGCAAATAGATTGACAATCTATTAGCATATATATGATCATATATATATATATATATATATATATATATACGCATATATATTCGTGAACATTCTCATGTGTTTGCGACTTTTTATCGACAAAATCAGCGGAACAAAATAGTTTCATCATACTACTCCCTATTGATATATTTATCTATATTATGGATTTCACGATCCTCCTAGTTATAGAAAATAATAAATGTAGTCTTGTAAAAAAAATCCCTATCTTGTACTAATTTACAATATATGATTTGTTTGCATTGCTTACACTCCAATTTATTTCAAAGTTATATTAGAAAATTTTTTTAATATCTTATCTAGATTTTTTGAGTAAAAAATATCTGAAAAAAAATTGGGAATTCTTGAGGAATTTTTTTTGCAAGTAAACACTTGATATTTCTTATTTATGTTTTCAATGGATTTACAATTGTATTTTTTTCACAAGAAAAACAACATTGAAAGACGGATTTTTTATCTATTGATTCACTAATTGAAAAACTTGGCGATGCATTCTTTACTGCAAAACAATTTATCTTTCTTTATCGCCATTCTGCCATTGAGTAGATTTCTTTTACAGCTGTAGCAGCAAAAGCAGACTTGAGTTGCATGAAAATTTAAATTTTTTATAGCTACTCCTTGTTGATCAGCAGCAATCACTATATTACAAGCAGCGCATGTTTTTGCGTATGATTTTTGATAGCAAGGAAGGCACAGTGGTCGATCGTTTTCGGTAATATATTGTTGTCCAGCCAATGGCATGTCACAATCCCAACAACAAAAATGCTTCACGTGATAATTGTGTCCCTCTGCAACCGTATACTCCCGTACAAAGATCAACTGCAGAAAAAAACACCATTGTTGAGTAAGTATATAAAATATAATTTTTGAGAATCGTATAATGAAGAATGGTTCACTTACCTCGTCGCAAGCGAAACATCGAGGGATTCCAAGAAACGTGGCCAAATCTCTTCCGCAATACAAGTTACTCTTGTAATAAAAATACACGAGATCCACCAACAATTCGTTGCATACTGAACAAACGAAACAGCCAGGATGCCAGGATGCGTTATTAGCCTTCTCCGCGATTACGACTACGTCGCCAACGCGAATGTTGTCGTGACATTTTTCGCACTTGTGCACTTTTGTCGAGTCTATCTTTAAACCTTCAATGGCCTCTTGTAGAGAGTCCGTAAGTTGCATATCACCCCCAACGATGTGAGGGAACACTTGGTTTTGTAACTGTTCGGAATGTATCACGGACGATTGCAGGACCGAACTACTTAACTCGACCTGCAACGGATTGGATATACATACATCGATAGGATTTTGCGAATCAGAAATTTCTATTTTTGCCGATAGAACGACATTTGTGGGAACCGTAGATGTGGGATCTCGTATACTGCTTTCCGTAATGGAAATCGCTTTCTGTAATGGAAATGTATCCGTCAGCAACGGGTCGTTATTTGCCGCTTTGTTATTCGACAGCAAGTCGCATCGTGATTTTCGTTCATTTCCTTTGATATTATCAGGTACAATAGTCGAGTCGATTACTTGAGAGTAAGAGACTTTATTGAAAATTTTTCTATCTATTTCTGCTTCGTAAAGATCAGTGCTTCTTACTTTTGCCTTTTCTGCGAGACTTGCCGCAGGGAATAAATTCATAGCAGCGATAATAGGTGATGCCGTCACTACAGGCTTGTCGACATGCAGGATACAAGCAGGATTGTTATTCTCCTCAATTCCGCCATCACGTGGACGTAATATGTCACTTACTGTGTCTAACGGTCGGGAGAATTTAGACACAGCGTACATTGCTGGATTCTTCGTGGCGTTATTATACTTATCAGCAAGTTTCTCCCTTATAAATGTCAATCTCTTCTCGTCCAATGTGCTTCCAATAATATCATTGGCGTGTACAGCACTGGGTGGAAGAAGGGCGTCCGCAAATATCGATTCCGCGGAGAAAACTGTCTCATCATTAATAGCTTCTCCACCATGTACTGCGGTGCACATGGTGGTATCAACGAGATTCGATCGGATCTCTCCGTGTTGCTCGAAAGCATTTCCTCCGCAAGGTACGTAATTTCGACAAGTATGCTTTTCACGAGCGGATACGATTTCTTGCTCAGCGAGATGTGTGAAAATCGAAGAATTAACTATCTTATCATCTACCGTAACATTTTTTTCGTCTACCTGCAATACGGTATCACGTTGAAGGTTTTCATAAATCAATTTCCCTTCGATTGGTTGCGATCTCGCAATATTGCTACCGGCGGACACATTGTATACATCCAATGTACAATTGTACTCTTCTGTACTCTTCATTAAGACCTCATTGTTATTTATGACTGTAGCAGCGGATTGTTTATTTTGACGAGCATACGGACCTTTTATGGCAAAGCTACTCGGCGTACGTAATTGAACACCAGTGGGAAGTATATGAGATTTGTGCTGTGGACTGCACTTTTGCATATCAGTTGCATTGACAGGTGTCATTAGAGAACGGTCGAATGGACGGACACCGAACATCTGTGAAAATAATATCTCTATACTAAAACAAAATGTGTGCTATTTATTATACAAAAATAAATTTGTTAAACTTGCTTTAAGCAAGCCTTCGATAAATCGTATAAATATCTATGGTACTTGTATCATCTTATAAATCTGCAACCATAATCAAGTCATATATAATCAAGTCGCCTTGTTACTTACTTTCGTCACTTTGCCTTGCCCTACATATTTCTTTATGTTTTCCAAATATTTTTCAAATTGTTTCTGCTCTTGCTCGCTAAGTTGATCACAAACTTTATAATCGATATCGTGAAGCGGTAATTGTTTTTGCAATAACTGCCTTCTCAAAACAGCACCAACTGATCCTTTAATCGGCAATTTCTCCGTGGGCAAAGCTTTCATGTAATCCACAGCAAGTTCTTTAGTTGTATCCGGCGGCACCCACTCGAATGTTGTTTCATCGTCATTTTGTTTCTTATTGTTTACTTGCAATCCTAAAGATCAATTTTTCTAATATAAACGCGCACGCATGCACACACACGTACAAAATACTTACGCATGGACTTCTTTTTAAATTTTCCGCTTGATCCAAATAGTAGATCAAATTGTGGGAATTGATCGTCATCGACATCGTGATCGTCCCGACCACATTTACAATTCTTGCAAATTTTTCTCCAGAAATGAAGATCAAGACCAGGACACATGGAATTACAGTTTGTGCATGGTGCACCAGCTCCAGCTTCATGCGCTAAACGTGGCTGAGCAACGTAAGACAATCAATTGATGACTTTCAATCTTAATTTTGTATAGATACCTACGTTACATTCTTTTCCTATCTCTTGAATCAAATTAAATTAAATTACATGTTGAAATGTACCTTTTGCTTACGATTTTCTAGTTCCAATAGCCACTTTGGGCGATTTGTCAGTTCCTCCTCCATCCTTCAGCATGAAGAATACGTACTTAATTGAGCATCAGACTTGTATCTTCAATGTAAACTTATCTTGTGTGTCACTTGATATACACATACAATACAAATGTGCATGAATCATCAAAGCAACTATTTGCACCAATACTCGGAGGTATTAGAGGTATAAACTGTCTCTTCCTTTCAAAAGCTACGTGTACACACACACACACACACACACGCGCGCGCGCGCGCCAGTTTTCACTCCCCTCTACTGCATTATTCCGGCCCCGCCGCGAAGTGGGGACACTCGTTAAAGACTAAACGAAGATATACTTACTGACGAGCACTATGGTCACGCAGAGCATTTTATGAGTATCAAGTGGGACCAAGTGACTTTGCCTTTCATTATATGTACATACATTGATTTGCACATTTGAGCGCGTTTTGTGAATCTTAATAATATAACAAAGATAATGAAAATAAATTCCTCTGAAATCCTTATTTCCTGTATACACAAATAAATATTGTTCATTTGTCACATTTGTCATAAATATGTAACTATTTCTATAATATTTATACTTGTGTAATGATATGAATATCTGTTAATGTAAGCATTGAAGAACTCAAAGGAAAGGAACTAGAAGGAAATGCTAACTGCGTTTACATTTTACACACAAGTTTTATACGTATACTATATATACCTATATTTTTTTTTAGAACACGTATATTAAATTATATCAAAAGAATGAAAAATATATCTCTTAACATGTGTATCTTGTACAATTTATATGTCTAACATTTTCATACTTGAAAAGCCATGTCAAATTCTTCTTGCGATATCTGCAATTAAGTAGAAACATTATATAAAAGTACAAAAGTAGAGTAGAATGACTGGGGCTTATTTTTTTAACACAGAAACTTATTTTTATAACGTAGAAAAAACATATTACCTTCTTTTTCTTAAATTTTTTTATTAATGCTACATCTTTCGCTAACTGTTCAATATCTTCCTCGTTTATTCGTTTTCTCTTCTTTTTATTAGAAATTGTTAAAAATTGTTGTTGTTTCAATTCCTTCCTTTTCTTTCGTTTACTTCGTTTCTCTCGTCTCTCGAGTTTTTTCTTTTTGGTTTCAGACCAGGATTCCACTCGGTTTTGTTTACATTTTTTCTGATTATTTGTCCAAACACCAGTGCTCTGATACTCGTTCAATCTTTTAATTCTGCACAATTCACGTTGTTTGTGTACATAAGGTATCGTGTTTACATCAATTTCAGGACCAATAAAAGATGATAAATTCTTCCCTTTGAGCTCCGGCATTTTTGGCATTCTCAAAAGACCGAAACCCATCGCCAATTTTCCCAAATCAATATCTTTTAACTGAAGAATTAAATTACATTCGTGTTTATTATACGCCTGCACGTATGAAACAAAGGCACGATTGGCTTTATCAAACATAAGTCGATCCCTTTGTTGCATCCGCCTCATGCACTGTAAGCATTCATCAATAGTTTCCTCGTTTAATTCTCTTTCCATCTGACGTAGCTCGACTTTTTGATTTCTTTTAATGAAATCTACATATGCACTCTCTGTTTCTAGAAGAAATAGCAATGCGTTTCCTTCATTACCGATTCTCGCAGTTCTACCGCATCTATATGATAAAAAATAAAAATTTAGAAAATAAATCTTTAAAATATTGATATATCTGTTTTCCATGTATGTAATGTAACGCCTATTATGTTACCTATGTACGAAACTGCTTGCTGTACTGGGAGGATCATATTGTAACACCCAGTCTATTTCCGATATATCGATTCCACGAGCCATTACATCTGTGCATATTAAAATGCCATTTTCGGCATATCGAAATTTATCAAACACTTTATATCTCTTACTTTTCATTTTACCGTGTAAGGCAAGTACGTTTATCGATGGTAATAATCTGCAAATATGCATGCGTCTATATACGTATGAAGCGTGTGGTGCGCGCGCGCGTATATGTAACATATGTGTGTTTATTAAACAATTATAATACAATTATTTATACTAGGGATACCCCGGATCGTAAAATTACTGGATATCTGATAGAACAATTATCTTATTGGTAGGAAAATAGCCAGATATTGGATATTTTTCAGACATCTGTTACAAATTCTCCAAAATTAAAAAAAAAAAAAGAAAAGCACACAATTATCCAACTGTGGAACAGGGTTGTTTGCAATATAGTTTCAACATTGCTAAATATTGAAAGTTTGAGTTCACAAATGTTTATGACATTAACAAATTTTTTATGACAGAGATAAATAATAATATTTCAGCATTTTTCGAACAATCTATTTCGATTAGCGATATAAATCATCATAGCTGTGCAAAAACATAAACTGTGCAACAAGTTCAGCTGAAAAGAAAAGAATTCTGCGTCAATGACGCAAACTTTCAATTTAAAATTTCAGCTGGACGTATTACTGGATACTAATGCTATCGATCGGATAGTGAAAAAATACCGGATACTGAATATTTCCTGGATATCCGGTGCATCCCTAAATACAAAGAATATTTTGTCAAATTTGATTTAAAACGTGGGTGCGTCAGGAACTAGATAATTCTAAGTTATAGTTTACGTATACACCAGAATTATCTGCGTGCACAATTCTTGAACGCATCCCATTACTTTCGACAGAAGAGAAAATTAGAAAAAAATCGATTTCTTAAAAAAGCAAATGTGATGTAAAATGAAATATGTTGTAAAAAATGAAATATAAAATTTAGTAGCAAATATAAAAACTGTTTAATATTTAATATTTTTTAATTATGTCCTTACGTCTGTATAACCCGAGTGAAATAATCCACACACGCGCAGGTAGGTAAAAATATCATATACTTTGTTTTAAATCCTACTGAACGTATAAAATCTATTATTACTGGCAATTTATATTCAGGCTGAACAATCGTAAAACTATTTTTTAAATTTACAGGCGTGGAAACGTTAGACTTTTCTTTCACAACAATTAATGCTGGATTTCTCAGTCCCGCTCTGATCAATTGCTCCAGTTCTTTCGTTTGGGTTGCAGAGAATAATCCTGTTCTTCTAAGACGTGGTAAATAGCTTAAAATACTATCTAAAGTCGCCGAAAATCCCAAGTCTAATAATCTATCTGCCTCATCTAATACAAGAAATTCCTAGAAGAATAAGAGTAGATCTAGTTAATAATTCGGGGCTCTGTGTTGTGTAAATGATATTATATTGGATTGGTCAGAAAGTTCGTGTCATTTTTTTAGCCATATTTTTTTAGCACAAAATTGTATTTACAATATCTTCGTCAAAAATAAACGAAATTTAATTTAAAAAAAAATGTTTTGAAGCTTAAAATTTCTAGTTTTGAAAAGTTACTATGTTTTTTGAGTTCCTGTGAGTTTGTTCATTTTTACATACAGAAAACTACGAGGTAAAAGAGATGAAAAATTTAATAAAAGAAGCACTTTGACTTTGTTCTATTGCACAGTATAATAATAACAACAAATATATTAGATTAATATATAATTTTGAACTAGATGTATAATTTTGAAAAAAAACAGCATGAACTTTCTGACCAACCTAATAACAAGAAGATAAGATACATACCAAAGATTTTATATACAGGCCCAAATTAATGTAATTAGACAGGATATCTTTCAATCTACCAGGTGTGGCAACAATAATATTTGCTCCTTTCTTTAATTTTTCTACATCTTTCTGAAGTGTCACACCACCAACCAATAATACTTGCTTTAACAATGGAATTCTTTTTAAGAACTCTTCTAGAATTTCACTAATTTGTATAGCCAATTCTCTTGTAGGACTGACTATTATCGCTCCCACTTCCATAGTCTTCCATTTTTCATTTCGTTTCTATGCACACATAAAAAAAATACACATATGCTTACTTTATACGTAATACAATTATATAAATCTTTAGAATAGCATATATAAATCGTTTTGCTAAATTATACTAAATTTGCCAAAAGGAAGAATAAATTAAAGCACTTTATATTGAAATTAGCTTCTATTTTTAAGTATATCTATAATCAATTAACTCTTTCACTTAATCTTTAGATACAAGCAATATTTTTTTAATACATCGAATGTAATGTATAAAATCAACATTATATATGTATAATGTAAAAGTTTCAAAAAGTATGCAATTTTTTTTAACGTTTAGAAAGATAAATGCACATGATGAAAGATTACTTGTAATATTTCCAATAGAGGAATAAGAAAAGCGAGTGTCTTGCCACTGCCTGTAACTGCTTCTGCCGCAACATCTTTACCATTTAATAATAAAGGTATACAAGCTATCTATATGTAAATACAACAATAGATATATGTAAACAATAGATATATAATCTTTTGCAATATACAACATGTTTCCATTTACATGTATCATTACACACACACACAAACCACGCGCGCGCGCACACACACACACACACACAAAGTATGTGTGGATGTGTGTGCGCGCGCGCACGCGTGTGCATGTGCGTGTATGTATATATATTTATAACCTGAACGGGCGTCATATTGAAAAATCCCAACTGTCTGAGTGTTTTCAATACAGAATCACTTAGTCGCACATCTAACTCCTCCCATTTCTTTGTTTTCATTATGATTGTTTTCTTTTTCTTTTTACTCCCCGTTTATTCCAAAAAAACATTCAAACAATTTCTTCTATTTTTATAAAAATTATATCAATTATGTGGGATCCGCATCATTGATTTATGATGTATTTCAATGTTTTATATTGACCGTTGCAACAAACTCGCGACCGGCTTACTAACTAATGTAGAACCGGCTTTCCATATGCATCCGCAGAATATCGCATATAGTTAAAAAGAGAAAGCTCGCTAAACTATACTCGCTAAACATCATGCTAGCTCGTCCACGTTTTCCACATTCTTAACTAAGGGCACGTTCACACTTTGACGGAAAAGAAAGCGGTAAAGCAGCAGCCAATCAGAACTTGCACTAGTAGTCGATAATTTCTGCTTTTTGTACTGTTTACCCCGGATCTACAATAGATTTTTAATCAACTTTCTACAATAAGCCATTAGTCATAAATCAGAAGTCAGAATCCAAAAATTGATGACTGTGATTGGCCAATTTTTAGCTTCTGACTTCTGATTTATGATCTAAAAGCTTAATGTAAAAAGTTATAAGCTTTAAGCCATAAGGAATGGACGAATCACAATCACTTATTCTTCTCGCATTCGATTGTTATTAGTCAATTTCGTACGCCTTAAAACACCTTAAAACTTAAACACCTATTGTAGATCCGGACTTAGGGCCATAGCACATAAATAACTTAAGGCAGTAAAGTATGGTCTACAATAATTGTCTAACACATCGTCGCCAGTCGCAATGCTTTATGACAGCCAATCAAAAGCATCACTAATTACTATTGACGCTGGCTCACACATCAGCGCGATGTTAATCGCGTGCGACACGCGATATCCAATGAGTGTACAGCTTTATCGATATTTTCATTCTAAAGGTATACTGTTATTGGAGGAATAAGACATAAGCAATAAGGAAATCAACATATTAGATTGGCTTACGTTATGGCCTTATGGACTCTACTGGTCGCAGAAAGTGGGGACAGTTCAATTGCGTACTGTAACAATTGCTCACTGCCAATCACAGTGATTTCTCCGTAGGATATTGGGTTTTTTTTTTGTACTGTGATTGGCTTGTGCGCAATTGAATCATGAGCAATTTCCATACACTCTACGTTTTATACTTAAATGTTTGCTATGACTCTTACTACCAAGCGAATTCTGATTGGCTACTACTTTTCTGCTTCCTGCTTTTCCGTCAAGGTATAAAAATACCCTAATGCACTAGCACGTGTTCCAATTGTATTAAATCTGGATCTAGAATAGATGTTTTAAGTCTTAAGCCATAAAAGAAGGACAAATCATAATCAATTCACCTCGCATTCAGCTGTAATTGATCAATTTCTTATGATTTAAAACATCTATTGTCCCGATTTAATGCTTAATGCAGACTGAACCATGGCGGAAGGAATAACATGACACGGGATAACACAATGTGCTCATTTACAAGCGTCTCTCTCTATATATCATAACGGGCTTTTTACAATAAGCCATTAGTCATAAATCAGAAATCAGAAGCTAAAAATTGACGACTGTGATTGGTCAATTTTTAGCTTCTGACTTCTGATTTATGACTAATGGCTTATTGTAGAAGGCCCATAAATCTCCACCGTCTCTGTTTATATCGCATAAGAGACAAAGCTTCTTTCCTTATTTGATACACATCATAATACGCATCTTAGGGCGCGTTCACACCTTGACGAAAAAGCAGTGATCAATCAGAATTCGCGTTAGTAGTAAGTAGTACAAAAAGCTGAAATTGTAGACTACCTACCCTAGAGTTTTGATTGACTGCTTTTCCGCTTTTTTGTCAAGGTGTGAACGCGCCCTTCGGTTCTCATTCTTATAGAAAGAGAAACATAAAAAGTGTTAATAAGGAAAGATTCAGTATCACGACAGTCAATTTCACGACGCGAAACAGGCCGGTATTCATAGTAGATTCTTACATTTATTAAGACTGTCTTAAGTACAATCTTAAGATGTCATAAGTCAATCCGAGAATTGTATTAGCAATTAACATCTTAGACATTATTTAAGAATTTTAAAATAAAAACAGACTATGAATACCGCCCCATATCGTGTTTCACAATTGACAGCTTTGTCTCTCATGCGTATTCGGCGACATCCATAGAAATGCGTGATCTACAATGGCAGTAGCAGTAATGGATGAGGTTGTAAGAGTAACAAATTGATCAATCACAGTTGAATATGAGAATAATAATCGATTTCCACGCCTATCAACTACTGTTACTGCCCATTGTAGACCATGCAAAAGAGAAACGGCGAAAATTTAGAAAAAGAGTAAATACTGGCCTAGTTTCCACCGAGGGTTTAAACCGGATCAGAATGTAAGAACCAACCAACTACAGTCGAGTATTCCTCTGTTATAGTCGAACGACAGGGGAATGCTCGACTGTAGTTGGTTGGTTCTTATATTATATTTCGGTTTAAATCCTCGGTGGAAATTAGGTCACTGAGCACACATGTTATCCTTTCCACCATGTGGGTAGCCCTTAAATCAAGTAGACAGTAAATGACGCAACCAATTACAAAAGAAATTAAGAGAGAAGAGATGAAGAGGAGAGGGCAAGAGAGAAGGGAGGGAGGAAGAGAAAGAGAGAGAGAGAGGAAATGAAGGGCTTGAAGAAGATACACCAGAAAACTGGTTTTTAACGTATTGATTTTATTTTGATGTTTTTCTTCTTTTTTAAATCTCTTTAATATAAAATCTGTTTAACGATGCCACACATTCAACTATCTCTCTCAGGCAAAAGTTGTTTTTGCTTCCTTCCATTTATATACACGATTAGGTCTAAGGCCGTAGTTGTTTAACTTTCTTTTCCCAATCGGTATCGAGCGTAGACAAAAAATTCATCTGAACGGAGCCTTTTACAAGGGGAATCTGAGATTAATGTTTGAGATTAAAAAAGAAAAAATCAAATATTTTGCACTTCTTTCTTCTACTCGACTCGACATCAGTGTCTTGTATCATCAAATTTCTATAGATCGTTTGATATATACACACACACACACACATATATATATATATATATATCTAGCTCGGAATAAAACGATCTATTTTTTTCTTCCCATTTGTTTTATTTTGTCCCCTTCTTTATTTCGACATCTGTACAACGCGCAAATGAAAATGTTTTCACACATCGTTATACGCATACTTATTACTTCTTACTCTACACATGGTCACGTGACAAATATTAAGTTATCCTTTCAAATCTAAACAATCGAGCGAGTACGGCGCATTCTCTTTATTCTGTGTCACATCTTCGAACGGAATAAAGAGTCTGCATAGCATGAGTTTACGCATATGTAATTCAAATGATGAGATACGATGCTGATGTTCTTTTTACCTCTGATCTCATCCCTTGTCTTAATTGGCAGTATATGCTACGTTCAGATAGATTTCCAAGTCCATGGTATCAAGCATTCGCACGTTTTCACTTGTCGACAAGAGGTACATAATTGGGCGAAGAATTCGTCATTCTAGAATTACGCATTACTTCACTAATTACAAGTCTCTGCTAAGTATGGTTAAAATTATTAAAGGATGTATCATGACATGCGTCGTATAATGAAGTAACAACTGTTGAATGTAAGAAATGATGAAGCTTCGCCATGTTTTCTTTTCTACATCTCGCATATGTATGTACATATACAGAGGCCAATCTTTGGTAATCTGAAGCTAGCGACAAAGTTAATAATATCGAGCTTTTCTCCCTTTTTCTTTCTTTTTTTTTCTGTAACAATGTGCTTCTCTCGTTATTAAATTTCGCGTCTGTTATCGTGTATCATTAGGAAATGAGAAGAAAGGAAAACAAATTGAAAGTACCGAACCATTGGCGATCAGTAAGTATAGTAACACGAGATGTAGAGTTTACTATTGAAACCAATTGTTAAAACTTGGCAAGTAAACTCGACTGTGAAAACGTGCAAATTGTATACATCTCGAATGTCTGCTGTTCGCACCGTTAACGTTAGCACGATTTGTCAGTATGCAAATGTTGTATCTCGCATACTCGATGTAATCTTTCGCATTCAAAGATCCTGCGCGTATCAACATCTCGTAACAAAACTTATTATCAACAAATCGCAGAATCGCATATCTCGCTAGCGTTTTACCCTGCAAACCGTACTCCAGTTTTGTTAGTTATCGCTTGCTTCATTCAAATCTAATTCGAAAAAGTCGTGTGATCGTCCTATCCTCTTTTCTCCGAGTTCTTTCTTAATGAATGGAATCGACACGCAGTCACGGGCAGAAAAATATGCCACATGCCACTTCCATATACCTTATTCTCTCTCACATAATTGCAATAATCATTTCGAGGAAGGGGGGGGGGGGGGGGGGGGGGAAGCCAGAGAAAGGGAAAGGGAGAAAGTATTCGCTCGCGCGCGTGATCAATCTTGTTTTTCCACTTGTTACTTGATATTATAATGTAACGCAAGCTATGTTGTATGTATGAGAAAATTAAAACTGTTGAATTTAAAATACGTCTATTGAACGCGAGCGGCGTATATTTTCTGCACACATTGAGCACTACTCGATAAAATGCACGATCCAAAAGATCATTAAATCTTTCTCCGGTACACATGCTAATCCAATAAAAGTCAACTCGTGGGAATTTTGCGAAATTGCATAATGATAAACTATCATTTTACAATTTTAAAACTTGATTAAAATAATCAAGAAAATTTTTACGGGACTCGATAATACAGGCCATAGGTCATTCAACGATCGACCTACATTTGAAATAACAAGTTACCTTCAAGATGGTCAACGCTCTCTCCAATCATTTAGAATCATTTATAGTACCATACGGGATATCATTGATTTGTGGCTGAAAAATATATAATCGGCCTCTCTTTCCCCCCATTGTAATCAGTAGTAAGTGTATGCGAGAGTTATATAATTTCAAACTGCTCATCAACGCAGAAAGTTGACGATTGATGCTTATTTATATCGATTAGTACATAATTTATATCGATTAGCGATCGATAAATCGAGAATGTGTAATTAAAGCGAGCAGCTCTTCGAGAAAGTTCCAACAATTGACACGCCATCATGAAAGTAACTCAATTTTGAAAGTCTTATCCTACCTTTTCAGAATACTATCGCTCTTCCTTTTCTTCCTTTAATTTATGCTGCGGCTACTGATTGTGCGGTAAAATGACGGGTATAGTCTGCTGCGCACCCGGAGGTGGCTGCGATGGCAGGTATTGCATGTGTTGTGGTGGAATTGACGGTATATGAGATGGAATTATAGGGCACATAATCGGATAGCTCGGCGCGTGACCTTGCGGCGGAGGTTGCGGATATGTAGGCTGTGGAGTACCAGGTGGATTATAAGCGCCCGGTGTATGTGGTTGATTCGGATTGGCTGGGGACGGCGTTTGGCTAGGTGGCTGCTGAGCTACATGAGGATGCGGATGAGTGTGTGGGCCCATATATTGTATACCAGGGGCTTGCGGCCCTTGCGAGTCATGGTGATGATGGTATGGAGTGGCCATATGAGGTGGCGGCGGTGCCTGGACCATTCGTACCATTTGTTGATACGCCGGTTGTCCTGGATAAGGCACCTGGAATGGATGTATAGCTGGTGCTAATAACGGCTGTCCCGTTGCTGCGGCCACTTGCATCTGAGACGCTATATCTGGCGCGCGATGCTGCATCATAGGTACTGTAAAAAATCGTACAATAAATATATATATATATATATATATATATTCTATTTTATATTTAGCGTGTATAATTATGCCAATCGGCAGAAACAGCAAAAGAGAAAAAAACTACAATTGATCTTAAAATAACTTGGAAGAAAGCAATTTCAAATTTGTTGAATGTAAGATCAGTACGCAAGATTGTTCAGAACAAAATTAACAAAATTAGTTTTCAAATCCCTACTAGTATTGAAAAAAATGATAATTACACATTAATCTTCACGTTCCATATAATTACTACATTCATATTATCACGAACGCACAAAGAAACTCGAGATATAAATATATCGTGTAAAAATCGTCCAAGGAATACTGACCCTTCCGGAACCTTGCCACTTGTTGAGTAGGTGGTTGACTAAAAGCTGTCGGCGTTACATATGCCGGCATAACAACGGTCGCGGGCATAGTCGCCCCTGTATACTGAGGAGTTTGCGGTGTATGCGGCCGACTAGGCGTCGGTGTGCTAGGTGAGCGCTATACATTGTAAAAATATAAATTATATTGTTTCCATTCCAGGAAACCTTATTCTTGAAAAAAAAGTATACCAAAAACTAGAAACATACTATAACATACGTTACATATACTATAGTACTTCCCTAGTTTTTCGTGTGTGTGTGTGTGTGTGTGTACACCTAGGCCTAGTTCAACTTTTCACAACTAGTAATGTACATTACTTACCGGTGTGAATGGTTTGGCATTTGGATTGAATTCTTTAGCGTTCGGATTTAAAGTAGATTTCTTAAAAGCAGTAGTTATCTTATCAACCACGGGTTCCGATGAAGATTGTTGCACTGTCGAAGTATTCTGAGGAGTTTGAGCTGGTTGTGGTGGTGGTGGTTGTTGTTGTTGTTGTTGTTGTTGTTGCGGTGGTGGTTGCTGCTGCTGCTGCTGCTGTTGTTGTTGTTGTTGCTGCTGCTGCTGCTGCTGCTGCTGCTGCTGCTGCTGTTGCTGCTGCTGAGGCGGACTTGTAGATCTTACCAATGGACCAGGTGGAGGCTTACTAGTAACTGGTTCCTCTTGTACAGTTTGATGTTGCTGATGAGGACTGGTATGTTGTGACTGCTGCGATTGCTGCTGTGGACTGCTATGTTGATGAGGACCTTGGTGATGTGGCTGATTCATCGAGGTAGCGGAATGCACATCTTGTTGATGCTGATGCTGTTTTCTGGATATTTGAGGGGTATCTGAAGATCCCTGCGATTCTGCTAATTTAAATTCTGCAGCGAATTGTCTCAGTTCCGAATGCTGTTCTTCTCTTCCACGTGGTGTTGGAACCTTAAAAAGTAAAACTTATAAGTTGTGATTAAAAAAAAAAAGAGAGAATATGTATCGTACCTTTCTATGATCCGATTTATGTATAACTATTTGCCCTTCTACAGAGTTTTGTTGCGTCAATGATGTATGTTGCTGCGTAGATTGTTGTTGTTGTTGTTGAGAAGATGCAACATTTGATTGTGGAAATGGCGCTGGTGGCGCTTTATCAGCTTGATAAACCTGTCTGCCAGGCCGCTCACGTTTTTCTGTATTTATTTTATTCGAAGGTGTCTGTTGTTGTGATGGGAAGCTTACTTGCGGCATCGAAGGAGTAACTTGAGATTGTGATTGATTCTGCTGGATTACTATATCGAGAAAACGGAAATATAATCATCAAGACTTATATTACATGTTCGCTATGTAATGTAAGAAAGAGTCATACTTATCATTTCAAAGAAATATACACAAAGAACTGTAATCAATTGAAAATTGTTTCTCCATTATATATATATATATATATATATATATATATATATATTGCAGCATTGTCAATGTGTTGACAACTTTGCAAAGTTAATTTAATCAAAAACATAATCTTAACGTAGAGTAGATTAGCAATAACGCATTCCGAATTTTCACGTTTACAAGAAGATGCGAGCAATATCAAATAATATACCTTGCTGTGACTGCGTCGTTGGTGGAGGCACAAACGGCGGTGGTGGATTATTGTATGTGACAACCACTCCATTGGGTGGCATACTCATATTTAAAGATACTGGATGTTGTACCGAGGTATGAGTAGGCTGTACTCCAACCGACATGCTCGGTTGTGGGACATTCACCGTAACCGTGGACGGAGGGGGTTGACTGTAGACACTCTTATTACTTGTGGTTCCTGGCGAAGACGGAGGTTCGCTGGATCTCATCAATTTGCTAGTGTTACCATTTTTCTTTTTCAACGGCGGTGGAATATATTTTCCTTCGGTGGGTCTCGTCTAGAGTCAGATAACTAATAAGACAAGTTTGATGGATAAAAAGACGAAATTCTGAGATATAATCTGAATCTTACCACAGCTGCAAATCTTTCTTCCTCATCGCCGTTTTCCAGTTCTAATCTAGCTTTATGATTCGGTTGAGATTCGATCTCATTTGCTATTTCAGCAGCTTTTTGTTCTTGTTCCTTGTAATCTTTTGTGTCTTTACGTTGTAATTGTAGAGTGTAACCGACCAAAGAAGGTTCAAATGTCGTTTGAACTCCGTATTCTTGTTCATTTTTACGAAACATTTCATTGACGTCCCAACCGTTCTAAAAAAAAAAAAAAAAAGAAAAACCGTTTGGATAATTTTACATGCAATTTGTTTAATAGTAATAATAAGTAGAGTAGAGTGTCCTCTTAAAGTAATAAATGTACGCGCTTACAGCAGCACCGTCCAATTCTAAATCGGCTCCGTTCATGGTAGTCGGCGGATCCCAAGGTTCGAGTTCCTTCTCGCCGATTAAACCATTAAACTTACTAATGGCTGTGTCCGTTTGAAAAGTATCTCTTATAGCATAATCTAAATCAACATCCTTGGCAGATATAGTAACAACGTCTTGTGGTTTAAAAATTAATTTCTCTACTACGCTATCTACGCAAATCTTTCCGGAGCTCTCTACACGATGAGCTAATTCCAACACTACGTCAAATTGACTCGAAAATGTTCTAAACACGCCCTCATACACCGAGCCATTTTGAGTTTGAATCTGTAACAGAAAACAAAGAAAAGAATTTAACATTAAATCATACAATAACATACTGTATGTATAAATCATTCTTTTGAATAATATTATGTATCATACAGTTATCTGTCATCCACTACCTGTACGGTGTTGCCAACGTGGCTAGTAACTGCATGCATAAAATGAGCATTATTATAAACCCCTTCCGCTGCGACATTTCTCTCTTGTGGTCCACGTGCTCGCGGAGATCTGGAAAAAGGCATGGATCGAAAAAAAAACGTTATTTTTTTCTTGTATATAATTGTCATTATGTGTTGCTATGTTTTGGATATTATACCTGCTATTATGATCTTGACGAGGAAAGCCAAGTGATTGGCAGTACCTGTTATTATTCGTACGGTTCCTCTTCTTGTTCATTTTGCTTGATGGTTCTTGGCTAATCGCTGATGGATTTCTGCCGCCGGTTTGTAGGAGGCCTTCTTGTTTCCTAGTAGGGACCGGAATTTTGACTACTTTCCCGATGACTGCTTGACGTCGAAAATATCCGTTTTCTTGTCCGTGGACGTGGACGGGGACGAGTACGGGTACGGGTACGGGATGTTCGAATGTCTTTATGCAACGTTATTACGTTCGTCGGCTTGACTCGTTGCAGAGACGGCTGACGCGACGAGATAAAAAAAAAGGAGGACAAGGGTGAAGATGAAAATAAAAACGAAGACGAAAATGAATACGAGGACAAGATAAAGGATAAGGAGAAGGAAGTGGTAAAAGAGGCAACTATCAACATTCACGAAGACTTTTAGGTTATATATTGAAATGAAATGAGCTCAATGCAAAACAATACAAAGTGGGCACCAACCCAACGCGTAACGCACAAAACGAACTCGTCAAACAGGAAAATTGCGTTTAAAATTACGCGGTACTCGATACGGGAACGAAATGCTGTTACGATCACAGCACCAAGATACTTAATCCCTCAGCCGAAACGGAGGACGCGTGTACACGATATGTATGTACATACGCTGACGACTTGACGGAGGTGTAAGTGCGCGACAGAAGGCGCGAGACGTCAACGCGAAAGCTCGCTTCAAACAAGCACCACGCTCGTATCTCGACAATTGTCAACGACCGCACTTGTGACGTAATGCTCTACGGTTGCTCTTCGACGATAGAGTATCAATACGGAAAGTTGCGTGCTACGGCTACACCTCTCGGTCAACGGGCACCAACGGGGCTTTACTTTAGTCTATGGAAGGGAAAAAGAGAAGGAAGGAAGGAAGGAAGGAGCGAGGGGGGCAGAAAGAGAGGAAAGGAAGGAGGGAAGGAGCGGGGGGGGGGGAGAGAGAGAGAGAGAGAGAGAGAGAGAGAGAGAGAGAGAGAGAGAGAACGTACCGACGACCGTGAAGAGTGTAAAGTGCAAACTATGACGGTCTGGGAACGACGTGTGCCAGGCCAAGTGTGGCAGCGAAGAATCCGTGAAGATATGCGCGTTTCTACCACTCCTTGTTTTCAACTAATCAACATGTGGCAGAACGATACACGACAGACTCGCAATCTTTCAACGTACCTACGAGTCGCCTGATCAACCTGATCACGGTGACTCTTGGACGCAGTCGCCACCTGGTGAACGTCTGTCCGGCTCGTTCGCTCTCGTGGCAGTTATATGGCTCGGATTAAAGCTCTAGATTTACAAGAGTAATGCGAAAGTCTGCTATTTTTGGCCTAATTTACATCGGTCTAGTTTACATCATGCACTTGCTAAGCTGGAAACATAATAGGAACAGGGAATAAGAGATTTTCATCTATCAAAAAGCATCCATCCCATTATATATGATTTTTGATAGGTTGAAGTTTGTTACTTTTTTATTCCTATTGCCTATGCTTTTCAAAGATTGCAGAATTATGTACATACAGCCGGTCTCACCAACTCCGAATCGATCGATTGTTACATTGGAACTGACCAATCGCATTTGCTGTTCAGTAGAATCGACCAATCACGATCGACACCTAATCGACCAATTAGCTTAATCGGAATTGGTGAGATCAGGCCATAGTATTGGCTGCATTCAGAACCAATCAAAGACCGGTATTCATAGTCATATCTTAGGTTTGTCGCGTCACATGCTCCAACATGCTTCTACTTCCTCCAACCTAGCTTCTCCTACTCACTCAAACGCGCTCATTAGAATGAATAGAAGCTATGATAGAACATGTTGAATCATGTTGGAGTATGCTACTCTTAAGCCAGTTATCTCTCCAGTTTTATATTAGTTGTAAGCTGGACTTGGTTAGGTGCGAGAGTGAATGAATGCGTGCGAATTTATGTGAATTAGATTGCGTACTGAAGTATAAATAAAGGCGAAAAATAGGATATTAGGTGCAGATAAGTAGGATACGGTAACATAGAAATGATATAAATAAAGGCGATAAAAATAGTAATAGGACTCTATACGAGGTAAGAAGAAAAAAGGTAGATGAGATTATGGTGTCGAAAGACACGAACGGCCCGGCAGGGATAGGGAAAGGTGATTGATAACAAGCAGACAAAGTTGATGATAGAGAGGAGAGGCACAGACGGCGGGAAACAGATAACATTTAGATTAAATGAAGAGACAAAGGAAGGGACGAAGAGAAGAGGAGCGGGAAAGTAGAAGATAGTATCACGAAGAGAGAGAAAGTAGAAGATAGCATCAGGGAAGAGGTTAAATTAATGAGAGAGAGAAAAATGGTTTTCATGGAAAATATAAGGGAGGAAAGAAAGATAATCATGGAAAGATCATCCTCCAGTTGATTATCTCTACATCTACTCCTATTTTATAAATTTCTAAGCCTACTTTTTGCCTTTTTCTATCTTCGAAGGAAATCTTTATATCCTTCCCAATTAATCCCCTTAATAGCAATATTGCATTTTCTTTCCTCTCATTCTTTATCCGTTCTTTATCCGCTACCAATTTCCGTCCTGCTCCTACCTCTCCCACTTAACCTATCCATGCTTCCTTCTGACCACCTTCATGCACTCGCTACATGCACTCGCAGTCCTACTGTAGATACTCCTTCTCTTATTATACACACTCTTCTCCTCTCCTTCCTCTCCCTCTCCTAATGTATAATCGTGTCCTATTCTCCTCTCCATCTCATCTAACTTATCTTTTATCTCTTTTATCTCTTTACTACAATATATTCCTCCCATCCCTCTCTAAGTCTTTTCTTCATCTTTTCTATCCACTCCTTTTTATTTTCTCTTTCTATTATTTTCTCTTCTATCCCCCTAATCCTCTTCTTCTAAAATCTTTCCTTGATCTTCAGCTGGAGAACGAACGGACCAGTAGTAATCATTAAGTGGGTAATGAAGAAATGAAGAGGAAGGTGATGTACCACCCTTTTCTTTGCGTCCAATCTTTTCCTCCGTTTCCTATCACTTTGTCTTTATTTTTCTATTTCTTCTTCCCACTCAACGCTACCTAGTTCGCCTGTTTTTACATTAAAATCCCCACTTATTACTATTTCCTCATTTTTCCCTAGAATTCTTTGATTGATTTAAGTTTTGAGGAAAGGAAGAAGCAGACTCGAATAAATCCAATAAATAAGTGAAAGCACAGGAAAAGGGGAGGGGGGGGGATATAAAAATAGGACATGGGAGAGTAAAAATAAGGAGGGTTTGGAAAATTTGAGCAGAAATAGAGAGAGGGGAGGAAGAGAAAAGAGAAAAGAAAAATAGCAATAGGAAAATATGGGGATAGACAGAGAAAAGAAAGGGATAAGTCAAGGGAAGAAGAAAATTTAAGTTAAGCCAAGAAGGAAAACTTAGGGGAAAGCGGAGGGAGAAGAGTTAAAGGAAATACACGGGAAAAAGGGAATTCGAAAGCAAATAAAAGGGAAGAAAATATTATGTTTTGGAACATTGCGAGTATAAGTAATAAGGACAAAGATTTTTGGAACTATGTAGGCAAGGTTGATTTCGTAAGCCTTTGTGAAACATGACTGGAAGAAAACATGAGTGGAAAAAAATTGTGTGTGTGTGTGTGTGTGTGTGTTGAGGGGAGGTTACCTAGTTCACATAAATGAGAATGTATATATGCACATAGAGAAAAGAAAAGAGGCAGGGCTATAGGGGGATTTATAATAGGCATAAAGAAAAACTGGGCAGAAGAATTGAACTTGATATATAAAAATAAGAAAGGAGTAGTAATGTCTATAGATACAGGAGAGAAGAAGGTAATAAAATTGGTATACAATAGGGAGAGCTGGAAAAATTTAAAAGAAAAGTTAGAAAGAATTCTAGGGGGCTATGGAAAATGAGGAAATAGTAATAGGTGGGGATTTTAATGTAAGAACAGGCGAACTAGGTAGTGTTAAGTGGGAAGAAGAAGAAATAGAAAGGAGAAATAGAGACAAAGTAATATTGGGTCATCTAAAAAGTATCCGCGGTTTTTTGTCACTAGATGTGTGTTGATGGTCATATATCTAGTGACAAAGTATTGCGCGGATACTTTTTAGATGACCCAATAGAAAACGGAGGAAAAGATTGAGGTAAAGGACGTGGAATAATATATTTAGGCAGGGGAACAAGTTTGCGTTTAGAAGTGTGGAAGACACGGTTAGAAATGCTGTGATATAATATTAGGAATATATATTGTACTATGACATATCTATGTATAGTTGTAGCTATAAGTGTCATACTATTATATTGTATTGTATTATGTAGTATATGCAATAGTCAGGCTGTGATATGTAGATAATAAATATTAAGATAGAGGAACATATACTGTTATATTCAAAGAAATAAGAATAAGAATATTAAGAAAATCTTTTTTTGTTTTTAAAGTTAGGTACTAGCAGTGTGGAAAGGTGAGTGTAGATAAGGAATTTATGTAAACCAAGTCTCCTTCTTGGCTGTAAATGCTGAAGTGTAATAAATTCTATTCATTAGTTGCAAGCGATCGCAAGTTTGTTGCGACAGCCAATATGAAGCGTTTATTTCAAAATGCAAGCTTCAGATTGGTTGTCGCAATAATCTTGCGATCAGCTTGCAACTAATGTAAAACCGGCTTTATAAGCATGACCGTCTCAAGCGGTTTTAAGAAGTCACGAACCAGTCAGAGGTCCGCATTAATGTCTTAAGACGCTCTTAAAAAGAAATAAGAATCTGAGTGCGGTCCACTTGCTACAAATACTTCGAAACTTTTGATTGATCAATGAAGAAAAAATTTTACTAACTGACAATCAAAAAATACTTTGAAGTATTTGTAGCATCAAGTGGATCGTAGCCAATGAATACCAGCCATAGTCAGTTCTTATTTCACCGTCTATAGTAACATCTAAGTAAGACGCTAATGCGGCTCTCTGATTGGTTCGTGACATCTCAAGACGGAACTTACGAATATAAGAACTGACTATGAATATTGGCCTTTAATTACCTATCTTTTTCCACCGTGGTAGCTTGTATAGATACCCTGTAAGGCCAATATTGAGTGCATTCACTATGATCGCTCACTGAGCGCTCATTAAGCGCCCATTAAGGTTCTGGGGCTTTATTCTTGAGCACATACGAATAATTTTCGCATACGATAATGATAGTTTCTCAATTGTAATTTGTCGATTGTATACGGAATTGCTAATTTCGTATGTGATACTTGTTCAAAAATAGGGCCTCTATTCTTGAAAAATATCGCATACGAAAAATTAGAAAAATGCTATAGCATATGTAACGCTTACTATATTTCTTCAATTTTTCGTATCGCGATACTTTTCGAGAATAAATGTCCAGGGCCTATATTTTATAACTGTTTTACACGCTTACCGACAGTTATCGATGTCATTGCGCAGCTTTTTCACCATATAAAATATCTACGCAACAACACCGACAATTGTTGGTAGACGTATAGAGACAGTTACGGAATCATGACCCACCTTGCAAACGAGAATGGATTGAAATTAATTGAAATGGATTCAGATTTTCAGAAATATTGATTCACGAATGTTAAAATGAATGCTTTTCAATTCTGAATGCATTTTTATTCATTTATAGAAATTGCATGGAGCATATCTCTATCTATGCCTTTCAATCTAAAAATAATATTAGCTTTTTCTATGCACACAATCACAATTGTAAATATTATTCAATTCATAATTTTGAATAGGAAATGTAGTTTTTTAATCCAATTGCATCTAATTGAATCCAAAAAAAGTATTCACTATTTATTAATATACAATATATTGGGTCATCTAAAAAGTATCCGCGGTTTTTTGTCACTAGATGTGTGTTGATGATCATATATCTAGTACAAAGTACCGCGGATACTTTTTAAATGACCCAATATAATATTACGTATAATATTGTATAATATTTCCCTAGTTTTTCGTATACGTTTCTTTTCAAGAATAGAGGCCCAGAGCGGTTGTAATACTGAATGAATCAATTACATGCGTCCGTTTTTTTTGTCATACGACAAATTTTTCAAGCATATTAATTGGCTGCAAGACAGAGAATCTCGGATCTCTTTGTCCTATAGCAATCGATAGACTTAAAAAAATTTGTCGTATGACAAAAAATGGACGCATATACCTTTCTACATTGGTCATATCGCAGTGTCGGAAGCGTCGTAAAAACTTAAACATAATAGGCACAGGCAACAGAGAATAACGAGCTGTCCAATTAGAACTCTAATGTGTAAGTTCTATATTATATCTCAGAACTCAAATAGGACAGCTCGTTATTCCTTGTTTTCTATGCCTATTGTCTGTGCCTATTGTGTTTAAGCCTTAAGCATCATGCGACTTTAAAATTGAAGCATCGGATTGGCTGAAGCAACAAGCTTGCGACATCTACGATACGACCAACAAAGAATGGCCTTAATATTGGCCTAATGCTGGATTCACACTGGATCCGACGCGCGTCGCATGACGTTCTGCAATCAATCAAAAAGCAGAATTTAATTCCGATGATACAAAGCAAAATCCTGTTTTCTGATTAGTTGCAGAGCGGCGTATGACGCACGTCGGATCCAGTGTGAATCCAGCATAAGGATGCGGTTCACTTGACGCTATAAATGCTTCGAAGTTGATTTTTTTGAATTTTGAATTTTTTCGATTGACCAATCGAAAAAATTTTACTAAAGGTACGGTCAACGTACGCGATGCTGCAAATGATGAAATTTGAAGCGTTTTTTAATTGGTTAATTTGTATAATTCTTTCTTCTAATTGGTCCATCAAATGCTTCAAAGCATTTATAGTGTCAAGTGGACGATAGCATTAAAAGAGATAAATATTCACCTTTCAACTTTTTTTGTAACTGTCGGAAATGTTTGAAAAATGCGGATCGTTATTACGTTGGATACTCTGTATAAGAGATATACGTAAAACATAAAAGAACATTTATTTATCTTTATAAGTATATATTGCAATAATTAACAAAAAAATTCTGCTGCGAAAATAGAAAAATTAACAACTAAGAGAGAAGGAAGAAAAAGCTTTAAGTAGTTTTAAGATGCCATGAATCAATCAGTATTAGTATTTTAAGATATTACTTTTATAAGACGGTCTTAAAATAAGAATTTATTAATATCGTCCAACAGATTCAATTAATTCATAGATTGATTAAAAATATTTATTACAAATATTAATTACATTACTATAATTATTGACATATATACATACATAATATAATTAATACATACATATTTTTTATCTTAAAGAAATTGTTTTCTATTATACGACTTTAGAATCAGATCCACGATATCTAATTATTTCATTTTCGTCCATATCATACATTGCATTGAGCTTGCGAATAAAGTTTTTTGTTCTATCGTAAACAAAATTGTCCATTTGGCCCAAAACATTGATTAACTCGATTATTTTTTCAAATCCACGATTTATCCTTTCAGATCTGTCAACGTCTGATATTGTTTGTTGGAATTGTGATTCTTTTTTTAATAAATTTCTGGACAATTGTTCAGATTTATTTTCCGCCGATATTTCGACAACATCTGTAAGTGATATCTGGCAAAATTTGACAAAATTAATTTTTGTTAAAAAAGTATACTATTGGCCTAGTTTACATCGTCCATTTGATACGGGTACTAATTAGTAATTTTCTATTGAATTATCTTAATTTCGGCGATATACGTATATAAATCAAACATATCCCTGATATTTAATTAATCATTTGGATGTATAATATTATTGTATCAATTTTAGTATATCATTCTTTAAATACGTTGCTAAAATTAAGATAATTTAATAGAAATAAGTTACTAATTAATACGCGTATCAAGTACTTGGTGTAAACTAAAATCATTATTTTTTTAATCAAATTGAATTAAACAATTTCGTATATGCGCGCGCAGTAGCTGATGTATAGCTCTATTATATTATTTTATTTGATCTTACCATATATATAACAAAGACTGAGAAAAAGAATATATCCATTTTGTCAAAATGTCCACTAATCTTTCCGTGTATTCCAAAGTATTTTTTCTCGAAAAATTAATAATAATTGACAAAAATAATGCACTCTCGCTGATTCGATTAATATATCGACTCCTTAACTAACAATAAGGCGATTCGACGATTTGCATCCTTTTATATATAAGAATCGTATATGTATGCACATTCGATTGCATATTGTGTAGATGTACGGAATCATTTTTGAAATTTTATTAATATTTTTTTTACATTAAAATTAATTAACTTGATTGAATATATGGACTGACTTTAATACGTCAGAAATAGTGGATTAGGGATTATAAACCTTGGATCATTTTAATACAATTTTGTATCAATTAAAATTTAAAACATTTTATTTATAGGTCACATCGCCAAATTCCTCTTATAGTATGTGAGTTTGACTGACGTTTGCAATGCGAAAACAATGCGGAATCCGCTGATTAGGTGTAATTACTTGTTTTGTCGTTACTAAATCCAATAACGGGTGAAGAAAAATTGTTTTATATTTGACCACATTGATTGAAAAAGCAGATGCAACATTTCTTATTCTTTATTATTTAACACACATATATGTGTGTGTGTGTGTGTGTGTGTGTGTGTGTGTGTGTGTGCGTGCGTGCGTGTGCGTGTGTGTGTGTGTGTGTGTGTATGTCTATACATATATATGCACGTATGTGTGTGCGCGCGCGCGCGTGTGTATATGTGTGCACATTCTCTATTATCTAATATTGTATGATGTCTAATATAACACACAATACATTTGAGAGCTACTGATGTATTAATAATTAATTAATTATTATAATCATAGTTTACGTTTGAATTTTATCTTAAATCATTAATTTAAAATTAACGCAGAATGTTATATTTAAAACGTGATATTGACGATACTTTCATCATTGGGATACGGAAATTCTGCTCCTTGACATCGTTATAAGATCATATGTATATTCATATCGATTACCAAGCATGCGTTTGCAAATATTTATCTGTTTGCAGGAAATATGATAAGCGTCACGATACATTAACAGTGATTATCCAGAAAATCATTTTTTATTTTGATTCATTTTTACGTTCAAAGTAAGGAATTGTTCACGTAGCAAGATAAAGGAATTCTACAAATACGAATTTCCAATACGATCAGGTATAAAAAGTGCTAAATTTGAGAAAATATCGATTCCCATTTTGTGCACTTGTGCTTTCATCCCTCACTCATTGCTACTAATATATTATATGTGATAATAAATAATAAATATAAAAATTTTGTGTTTGTGATATACGTTGCCAATATAAATCTCTATATTTATCACAATGACACGTACTGTTACCGCAATAATTAATTTAATTGCCGCAAGCCCAAATCCAGATCTTTTATACGTTATTTATAACATTTATATACACATATGTATTATATATTAGGTGCGCAACTAAGTTCTTGCTGTTATTTTGATGCATTCTCATCAAAATAACAGCGAGAACTTAGTTGCGCACCTAATATATATATATGTATACAATATGTATAGTTCTCTGCTCTCTATTATTTATTTGTATATCTAGGATAATATTTATTTTCACATGTGTATAATTACATATAATCTTATTTCTTTATTCTTTGAGTTATTATTTGCGTTCAATGTAATCGTCATATGTGCCATCGATTTATTTGACGAGAGTAACCTACAGCAATTTAATCCTACTATTTTAAGATACAATGCGGCTTTGAGAGAATCATGAACTGAATCGCCAAAATTATTTTGCAAATCGATCGATATTTTTCAAAAAAAAGAGGAAATAAAACCATCAAGTGAACGTTTAATTATATAGCGGATTAAGTCGATCACGTTCTCTGAGGAATACGACTTTGTTGGGTTAATATATATTTTTTTTCTATACTATCCAAGTAGCACAGCGCCTACAAAGCATTAAGAAATCTCTAAAAAAAGTATATATAAGCGCTTTTTTAACACTTTGTAGTAACGCTGCTGTGCTATTTGGGTAGACGATACAAAATTATTAAAACGAGATTTAATACTAAATTGTTGTACGATTAATCATGCAGCCAGCTTTTATTGTATATGAAAGTTTCACTTTTAATTAACTGTTGATTAATTTATAGTACTAATTATCTCCAAAGTTATAACAAATATGTAGATACATACATCGATTCCGTGACGCGAATCGGTTCATTAATAGAAAAGAAAGGCAGTGTAAAGTAAATCTAAGATAATGATTCTAAGGATTGTATTCATAGTTCGTTCTTAATTTAAGACTATCTTATAAATAATATTTTAAGATGCTAATACGGCCCTCTATTTCATGACATTTTAAGACTGTACTTTTAAGACGGTCTTTAATATAACATCCAACTATGAAGAATATCGGCCTCTCTAAATGCAGATTTCAATTATTACAGTGAACCATATTAAGAGTATTAAGAAATATTAGATATCTTTATCGGAATAATGATGTGATAATAATGTGATAATTTAGGGAAATAAATAAAGATCACGATGACAACGATCAAGTACTTTTATTAATTATTCGTTAGCTATCAAGTATGTTTATAATATGACACGAGATTATGCAGACTTGGTTGACTTGGCGAAATTGAATCTCTCGCGAATTTATTCAAGATGTTGTACGCACATTAGTAATTTGCAGGAATAATTTGATATTCTTAATTTTCTGGTTGTGGTGTCGTGGCCTGCTGCAATTGATTACTCAGGTTTTGCGAAGCCTGCACGGCGATGTCGATCGCTTGTTTGGTAAATTTAGCGATACCTTCTTGAACCTTGCTGGAATTTTCGCTGATGGTCTTAGCGGCGTTCTCTGATTCTGACACAAGAGTCTGAACACTTTCTTGGAACTTGGTACTAAGCTGATTTATCTGCTCCGTTGTCTCAGGATTGACGTTTAAATTGTTGAACGTTTCGGACAGCTTGTTCTTCATATTTGTCCATACGCTCTCCAACTCAGGACTCTTGGCCTTGATCTGCGAAACGATCGATCATGTGTGCGTACAGCTAAGAATGTTTTTTTTTCAAGTTTAAAAAGAACACAAAGAATTTTTCTCGGAAAAATTCAAAGTACAGTATCGAGAGATGTATGCGATGATTGTATAATTAAATGTGACGCGGATGTGAAAACGAGATGCAAATTAAGGCATGATACGTAAGATGCATTAAAATTTATCTCAATTATTGAAATAATATAGCGCATAATATTTAATTTTTGTAACAATATTTTATTTTTAGCAACACTTATTTAATAAAATACGTAACAAAAAATTGAGATAACATTATTATGTATTATCGAATCATTCGATACCACATAATTTTTGTACAATTTTAAGTGCGCGCGATGTTTCTCAAATATATAAGCTATTAAGTATATTATAATATTCTTGACAAGAAAAGATATATATACATGAAGAGCAGACTTTCAAAAATTTCATTTTTTTAGTTAAAGAAGGCATAATATTTTATGTTGAGAGACTTATATCTTAAGCTACTCTACGTTCTGAAAGCATTTATACACCATCAATTTATATGCTGAAAAAAATCTTGACATTCAAAGTGCATTATGTCCTTTAACTAGAGACGAACAAAATGTATTTTTTTTAACATTTTTAGCAACTGTTTAGCAATTTTGTTGAACATTTCACATTTTATACTGATTGGCAAATCATTATTTTCTGTAAAGCTCACAGTTTCCTTGGTCTTCTTTCTCATTTTTTTGAAAATTAAATTTTGGACAAAACGCATTTTGAAAGACTGCTCCTTATATATACATTTAGGATCAGTAAATTTTTCTATTATCTAAGTACAGAAGTAAAAAAACATGTCAGTGTAATTCATCGTTTACTTGTAATTATTTATGTTTTTGATACACACAAACAAGTTATAGTAACATATACAGTGAGAACAAAAAGTATTTGTATAAAGAAATTTTTTATAAAAAAAATCTTATTTGTAAAAAATAAACATTAATTAGCAATTTTATACGATGAATATATTTTGTTCTAACATAACAAACGAGCTTCGCATGTATTTCTGATTTTAAAAGCTAAATTTCTCGACTATACGAATACTTTTCGAGCATCCAAACAATAGAATTTGTAATTTTCGTTTATTTTTCAGATGATATAATTTCTATAATTAATGTATACCTTTTTTGGTATATATAATTTTAAGAAACATACAATCTATATTATTCTTTATGAATAAATTGTTAATTACCTAGCAAGAAATGATCGTCAATTAAAAAAAGTCGAATCGAAGTCAAATTGATGTCGAAATCATCGTATCGATATTGATTTGACATTAATTCGATGATTCATTTCTTGCTGGATAATATTTACTTTTTAAAAATAAAGTTTTTTTAAAAAATATTTTCCCTGTTTGAATACTTTTTGCACTCACTGTGTATTAAATAAGATTATAACTTTTTGCTATATTATATGTAACGCATCGATATAAATGATCTTTTGAATCATTGTACGTACATAAATTGCACTGTAAATTTTCTCATTTTCGATTTCGATATCGATCGCGATTGTCTCTTTTGCTTATTCACATCGATTGTCTCTTTGAAGATCAATTTAGAAGAATAGATTAATAAGCTGGTCGGTTTTTCTCTTGCCAATTTGTTCAGAGAATAAACAATTCTCTACCTCTACACTCTACGTGGAAAATTAGCCGGTGCGGCGATATTCTTTTATCTCTAATTTCGAAAATATACGTCTTATATGCTCTAGGTTTCTAGGTATACGAGAATGTAGCGCGTCGATACTGCGAACAAATAAGTGAGCCTTTAATCTTCATATACTTACATTTACATAGAAGAACGAGTCGTAACATACCAAACGAATAATTTCCAATAAAATTGAAATATCGAAATATAAAATGCATTTTAACAATCGCTCGAACATTTGCTCAGTCGAGTTGCAATGAAATACATTTAACGTACCAAGTATGGTACGTAAAAAATATGTGCGTGATGTGTAAATGATTCGAATTTACCTCATCAGACATGTTCTTGAAGAACATCTGGACATTGCTGACTAAATTGGTGGTCCCCTCCTTAATAGCTGTATTGACATCCTGTTGATTGGGTAGCTGCTGTTGAAGTTGAGCGCTCAAGTTATTGATGAGATTTTGGGCCTCTCTGATGTGGTCGGACAATTGAAGAGGTTGCGTGTCAGTCTGCTGATTCTCGACATCACTAGTTGGTACAACCTTGCCCTCTGTTGTGACCAAGAGGACGGTTAAAATAACCGAAAGTAAGTACCTCATTTCACGCTCGTATTTTCTCCTTGGTCGATTAGGAAACAACTGATGCGTAGGATGGAAGATTATACTCCCTTTTATAGGCGTTTCTTATCGAAGGGGGCAAAGTGCTTATTATCTCACTTCGATGACAATGACCTGCGTTCCTCTCGTGTAGAATAGAAGGCATACACTTATACTTATATATACTTATTTGAATTTGCACTTGCTTCAAGATGTGCTCGGCATTTCCAAAAACAGTATTTGTTTCAAATACTTATATAAAGCTCATTTTTTAATTTTGTTCCTAAAATATTGCTCGATAATAAACAAATAATAATAAATAGATAAAAGAAACGAAGCTTATTGCTATTTACAACTTAAGTTTTATGTGATTATTTTATATTATTATATTCATTCTTATTATAATATTATATTTAATTATTTCTTCATGGTGATTATGATTTTTATTCTGAAAAATCTAAAATTATTTTTAATGACGTTGTCTTTAAAAAAATAATAAGTTGATCTCTTTAATAAATCTTTTCTGCAGATAAATTTAATATACATACGTTAACTCTAATAATTTAATGTACATCACACGTACGTATTATATGTATACAATTTTTTGTCAAATTTGCAATGATTAGTAAACACCTAACTTAGAAAAAGTTTTAATTTTCTTTTCGTAATGTGTAAATACACACACACACACACACACACACACAATTGTGTGTGGACGTGTTTTACTTAGTTGGACGAACAAATTGTTATTTTACGTTTAGCAAGAGTTTTATATTTATCGCAAAAGAAATTAAAATTAATTATAATTAATGTTTCTTTATTAAATGCGCGCGATAGTCAATTCTTCATTTACAATTGTTGTTATAAAGCATATAATACTTAATTTGCAAATATTTTTTTTGTTAAAATCTTTTCATAAAACTTTAATATCAAATATTTATTATTTCCTCTTAAGAGAGAGAAAGAATAATTGAGAAATACTTTCTCAATTTGTGATTTTAATATTAAGTTGACACCTTTAAATTTACTGTTTTCAAAAATCATGATAATTCAATCGTATTTCCAAGTCAAGCTAAATCTTATATATACACATGTGTGTGTCTGTGTGTGCGCGCGCGCGCGCGCGTGTGTATGTACTAGGAACGCAGTAAAACATAGAATGATTAGCAGCATTAATAAATCAACTAATTAATAACATAAAATAAGCATGCTCGAAATTAATAATCCGTTGATAGGATCAAATGAATAGATTATAAAATTTAACAATCCGTAAAGTCAATAATCGCTAAGAATACCAAAATTTCAAGTCAAGATCAACTTGTAAACAGTAACACTATTTTTATAGTTTCTTCTAGAAAAGAGATATTAGACTCCTTCCTACAAATTTATGCGATAAGGAATATATCTTATCAGAGAATGCTTTTATTTATTGAGATTTATAATAATTTATTAGTAGAGAGAAATCCTCCGAAAGGAGAGAAATCTCTTATTTCAGATAAGCTTTCTCTCTCTCCCCCTCCTCTCTCTCTCTCTCTCTCTCTGATGCAGATTATAATATATATTTTATCTTGGAGAATGTTTATAACAGAAGTTTGCTACTACAACTAATAACTTTGTTTAATAAAAAACGTATAATTTAATGTAATTGTCTGATATTTTATTTTATTGTAACAAAGGACATTTTCGTTATTTATAAACAGTTTATAATGAGCTTTATTATAATGTATATTTATACGATTCAAAACGAATTGGTTTCGGATGAAAAAGTCAAAGTTCAAAGCAAGATTGCGATTATCAATTTTAACTGCCATCTATTCCTCCCTCCAGTGAAATGTTACATCAACCGGATAAAGATTTTAGACAAATATACATGTATGTACATAGGTATGCGTGCAACCGAATTGCTGATTCCGGGATGACGTCCAACTCACACTTTTTAAGAGCGAGGGGCAGAAAGATTATAGTCTTTTCCAAACAGTATTTATTTGCTATCATGTATTTAACACTCTATAATATATATATCAGGGCCGTTTCAAGCCGAAGTGCAACGGGTACTACAGTGCACTCGGGCGACTTTTCCATCAAACCAAAACATGTAATATAGACGTATGTATACGATGTATGTGTAATATCATGAATGTATTAGATGTAATTTGTATGATAAACATCAACATTTATTATAAACATCAACATTTGTTATAAACTTCTATTCTTCATATATATATATATATATATATATAGTTATACTTAAGAATTGATTATTCAAAAAAGTAAATTCAATTGTATTTTCTTTTCTTGTAATTTTCTCTCTCTCTCTCTCTCCGTAAAACTGAGATTTAAAAAACAGAAAATAATATTTAAAAAACATTATTTATTAGAAGGAAAAAATTCTATCATTTTCATGAAATTTTGTTTACTCATGGTCAATTATACGCCAATTATATATTTCGGATAATTCTAATCTTCTAATGGTATAGCGAGTTATTTATTCAAGGCTTCAACCTAGCGACTATCGTTGATTATTAAAAGCCTTGACCTCATTGACTGATAACTTTTATTTGTGAATCACTTTGATGAAAGTTTTCTTCCTGTACCCGAATATTCGATAGCGTTAAATGATTTGTGGATCAATTTAAAATTATGTTATTGTTTTATTGTTTCTGCTTTTATATTATTTGATAAACATAAAGTGTATGTTTAATAATGGAAATAATATCGTCATATACATATATATGTATAAGTACATATATATAGGAGAAGGTAGTATTATGGCCAGAGTAGATATAATAGCCTTTCTCTTATAATATCTCCGCTAATATTAGATAGCAAATTCTATAGTGATTATACTTATGAAATTTTTTCAATAACTTACTGTTACTATGACTGTTATCATAACGCTAATATACTACATACATGTAATATACTATACACTAATACACAACAGTCAGCATTTATTATAACGCATTTTTACTTTTAAGCATTTTTGAAATGTTTTTAAGTACAATTTAACATTCAATTACACATACTTCCTCATTCTTCTTAAACTTGAACGTATTATCACACAAACATATATACAGGGTGTCTGATAATTAATGATAAAACTCTCGCATAGAAGCAGAATGGACTAAACTAATTATAAATAGAAAAGTTCTCTATCATTTTGCATTTTTCGCATAAATTAACGAGTTATATCAATTTATGAAAATTTCCAAATTCGCTCAGCCTACCACCAAATGCAAGCGAACGGCGAGATAAGACCACCCAGAGAGAACGCACGTTATTTAACATTTTATTTAGCCATATACATTTCAAGTTATGCAAAGTTAAACAATAGTATAGCATTTTGCTAATGTAACCTCCTAAACATGTCGATAGTATCTTTTTTTTAGAGCTTTTCATATCAAACCAATTGTTTCATAAATAGATTGCAGCTCTATTGTTAATCTATATATAGTTTATATTATGTTACATATGTATGAATATAGATTTTTAGTTCTATATAAGTAGCCTACATGCGAAAGGAGTTATGTGTAATACATTATACATACACTCTATAGTAGTTTATTTTTCTGTTAATTTTGTATAACCAAATACTATTTTTTAAACAAGATCAATTTCTTAAATCTATTTTTGTGGAAGGCCATATTATCACTCCTAATTTTTTTCGAGTCATTATGCAGTGTCGCCACATTTTTATAAATAGCATCCTAAGTAATAAACGTTTCGTAACTTTGAGTTTAGAATCGATTGGACAACATTTTGACAAATGTAATTGTCAACTTTTAAATTTAAATATTAATCATTAACCAAGTTATTGTATAAAATGTAAATAGGGTACCATAATACTATCTTTTCCTCTATATATGTTACATATAATGGCATCTTTTTTATTTTATTGAAACTTTTAGAGTGCATGTGCTTTGGGGATAAAGTGAATTTTGTTGTACAATATTAAAATACGCGTATCTTTTTATTTGTATTCATGAATATCAATATAATTGTGATAAACGTTACATAACTTGAATGAGCCTGAAAAAGATATATATATATATATATCCTTGTAGATAAGACTACAGACTTCAACAGGACGAAGACACTATACAATCAGATTAATTAAAAGATTAATTGACAGACACTTGAAGACACTTGAAAATCGAGTTAGGAGATGTGTTACAGATTTTGCTCACTAGGTGAAATTTTCTATAAAATGCCAAATTATTGAAGAAACTATGAAATTCCGAAGAATTTTTGAAATTGAAACTCCAGTTTGACTTCTCCCAAGAACACATTAATTTTGAATATAATCAAGGTAATAAGAGTTGTTTCTGATATCGCAACCGAGAGAAAGAATTAATTAACTTTCAGTATCATCTTCAGTATCTTCTTCAGTATTTTCTTTAACATATTTTTTTATTGCCTTTCCTATTGGCAATCCGTTTTCCAGCAACTTTTGTATGTTATCTACGATATTCTTGACAGCGTTCCTCCCTTTGTTCAAGAAGTTGTCCAAGAGCGTTCCTACGTCTTCTGTCTGTCGTCTATTCCTTATAACATCGACCGATCTCTTTACCTTACCGGCCTCGTCTTTGACATTCTCTATTGCTTCTTTTAATTTATCAAAGGATTTATCCAGAATGTTTTTCAACTCTTTATCACTCTTCTCCAGGATTTCGTCTACATTTTCTTCAAATTTCTTGACCTCATCGGCATTATCCATAATCTCCTTCGAGCTGTTTGTCAAATTGTCTTGCAGTTTCTGTTTCAATTCCTCCTTGTTTAACTCCCCGAAGGTGTCCTTAATGTTCTGAATTCTATCATTCAGCGCATACTGATAATTTGTCACGATTTCTTTTTCCACATTCTTGAGCTTTTCGAGAACTTGGTTTATATTTTTCTTTCCTTCTTGTAAATCGTTCTTGGCATTTTCTTTAGCTTTCTCGAATACGTTTACGGCGATCGTTTTTCTTTTCTTGACCTCGTCGACAAATGGTTCGAAACTTTTCGTGAATTTGTTCTTGAAATCCTCAAATTTGTCTCCCTTAGGAATAAGGTCAAGTATTTGTTGTATCTGATCAGAGATTTCCTTGCGCAATTCTGTATTTTCAACTTGAGCCGGGATACGAGCCGAGTTATAAGCCTAATAAGCGATAAAAACAAAGTTTAATTATATTTCAAAGTATGATATATGTTTTGTTATTTTATTGTTTAAAGTAACCTGATTTTAAGTAAAATTAAGATATAAGATATTCTGAAAAAAGATGTATTATTCGATAATCGATTTTAGCACCATTACAATATTCAATATTTAACTTTTCTTTTCTCTATTCTTTGCATTTCTGAATTGCAAAACAATTTTTTGCATTTGCGAATTTGCGAAACGTAACTTACCTGGCTCGTGTAACACAGGGCCGCCAGAACGGTCACTAGAAGAGCAACGCGTACCATCGCGATTTAAAAGGAATGACTGAATGACTAGATTGAAGAGATGTGCCAAATTCTCTGTCAGAAAGAAATCAATAAATCGTAGTGCGCAATGACGATTTTTATATATTAGCTGAAATTTGTTGATTGAATGCCAGCTCCATTTATTCCTATTATTTGCCAATTACATTTAACATACACCTGAGCTAATAACTTGATTAATAATAGCGTTCTTTCATATGATTAATGCGCGTGAGAAATGATGAATTGAAACTGTTAATTACTGATTCAACGAAATTATATACTAAATGTCGTAACATCTGATATAACAATATTTCTTTGTTCAAAATATTTTATTGCATGAAAAATATCAGTTAATTTTTGTATCAAATCACCAATCAGTGATGTAGCAGATGGCGTTTTGCAGATGACGATGTACTTTTGCAGATGAAAATGTACAAACAAATACATTTTGTCAACAATTTATTTATCAATTATTCCTCATATGGTTTGATTAATGATGCAAGTTATATTAAAGCTGTATTAATAGTTTTTATAATCATCAAAATATCATTTTTATATATTAATAATTTTCTCGCTACTCTATAAAATTTAAAGAATGTATTTGTGTGTTTTAAATTGTATATATATGTTTAAAATCTATTATATATCGTTGTTTTGTCATACTGTGTATATATCATTATATATATCATTATGTATATATATATACATATATATATATATATATATTTGCTTTTATACATATTTATCCATTTATTATAATTTGGACTACTTGGAAATTAGATGGTCGCTTAGCATATTGATAATACAGACAAGTATAGGATCTGCAACTTATTTATTATCAGATTTAACATTCTGTATCTTCTAAACGAATTGATCGAATTTAAAAAAATCAAAAAAAAAATGAAAAAAATTGAAAGACTTTTCTAATGTTGTATCATTTGAAATTTGCCCCTTTGCCATTTGAAATTTTTTAGGAATTAGCACTACCGCGCGCGCGTGCTTGATAAAAAATTTCTTATTTAAAGCGAATATTTTCTTTAAATTATTAATTATATGTGTTTCACGGCATTTGTGTAAACGTATGCGGTAAACACAATATTAATGCTTTTGCAAATTGCATATAAAGTCTGTTTCTACCGTCATATATTTAATTAAAAATTGCCGCATGTGTTTCAAAGTGGAAGAAAATAAAAGAAAATACTTAAACGAATAATACTAAAAGTAACAAACGCTTTTATGCACGTTAACGTTGAGCTAATGTTACTCGATTTCAAATATCGAGACGGATAAATGTAACATTCGCAAAACTAGAGACCCAGGACAACATTATGTTAAAAAATCAGAGATATCTTAAAGATTGTTTCAAAAGATATTTTATAATATGTCTTAAAGTAATCTTTAAAACGTCTTCAAACCGTTTTATGTTCGCATTTTGGTTGTAATGTTGTCTGGGTATATAATATTAAAATGAGAAATTGTTGTGAAAAAATTAATGTAAATTCAATCAATTTCAACATATCTTTATTCATGATTGAGACTCCAGCGATTACAATCGATTGTTTGATTGGTACGTGTCGGCATTAATTCAGGACTAGTCATGAGATACACAATGATGTTTAAAGACTGTAACGCAAGAGTAGAGGATTGTTAAATTTCTTATAGCACTCGGGATTCTTGAAGTCTCTAGGCAGGAGCTTCCAGACTCGTCCACCGTGGTGGAGTAAAGAGGCACGTATTTTCGGTCTTAGAAAACTGAAGGTGATTGGGCTGGTGGCATCGAGTACGCGGCCGAACAGGATCGATTTGTTCCTCAGGGTGACCGAAATGATGTCGCCCGGCAGTAGGTAATCATAACCGAGAGCGCTAATTATCTGTTCTCTGGGCAGGACGATGTTGAAACCACCCGAGGAAATGGCAGAGCTGCTAGCTACGGCCGAGGAGGTCGATGCGGCGGCTGATGCGGCGGCTGATGCGGCAGCTGATGAGGCGGCTGATGAGGCGGCTGATGAGGCGGCAGCCGATGACGGAACCACGACGGGTAAGATTCGCGAACGAAGTGGATATTTAATTCTGCGATCAATGTCCAGATCAAGGCCACGATATGGAGACGGTCCGAGGACGGTGCGATCACCTCCCGAGGAAGCGGATGCGCTTGCGGCTGCGGCCACGGTCGCTGCCGCGGGTACGACAGTGGACAGGCTCGGCCTGTATTTGCGCAACGGAAGAGTGAGTGGCACTCGTCCAGCAACAGGGGTCGAGATGACGTTTGCCGCTGAGGAAGCAGCTGCAGCGGAGGCGGTTGCCACGTTGTCCTCGAAAACACTGGGCACGACTTCCGGTTGAATCAGAGATGCAGTCGGGTAACCTGATACTACCGGTGATTCCACTATCATCGGTCCAGCGGAAAATACCGGCTGCGTCTCGGCGACGGTGGTGGTGGCGGTGGCGGTGGCGGTAGCGGACGCCGAGGAGCTCGCAATTTCAGTCTTGATAGGAGCGACAGGTGCTATCGGTTCTATCACTGGGCTTACTACCGGGCCACTACCAATAGCAATGGAGCTCGATGCGCTAGACGCGCTGGACGCCGTCACTGTGGTGCTCTGTTCAATCGGTCCGTACCCAAAGTTACCACAGAAGGGTATTCTTGACAAGTACGAGCCGATTTTGGAGAACGCCGAGGGCAAAGCGATGCCTCTTACACCAGTTCTAATTAGATGAGGTAGTCCAGACGCGTAGTAACCATGGTAGAAGCCGCGGAACGAAGATAGCACTTCCGCCAATGATGTCTGATAATCCGGAACAATGATTGAGCTATCGCCGGTGGTGGCCGCAGTCGCCGTCGCCGTTGCCGTTGGCGTCGCCCGCGCCCGCGCCGCCCGCGGGGGGGGTGGCCGCAGACGCCGCAGACGCCGCTGTAGACACGATCGGTTCTGCTACTATTTCCTCCAGCGGAAGTACCGAGCTGAATCTTCTCCAGTGATGCAGGCCCAAACGTAGATGAGAAAACAAATGCGCGAGGATGTGACGAACGTGTGTGCGGAAGAGATCGATTCCAAAGTGCAGCACTTTGAAGAAGACGTGTTTGAGCCGGTGAATGGCACCAATGATGCTGGGAAACGGTACGGCATCTTGAATTATATCGGGCAAAATCAGCAAATGATGAGGTTCTCTGATAACGACGTGGAGAAGATGCGAGGTGTGATGAAACAAGTGGCTAAAAATGTTGTCGGAGACATCCTCAGCTATCAATGGCCCCAAGCTAAGCCCGGACCTCAAGTTCCGCAAGACGATCAGGCCGTAATGCCAAAATTTCCTCAGCTCACAGAAGAACTCGTGCACGATCGTACCCGATAGGTGGAAGTGACCGTGTGAGAAAGCCTCGACCTCGCAAGAGTGAGCATCCAGATCGACCAGAGGAATGACATCCCACGGATTCGCTCCGACAAGTCCATTTGAGGCGGCTGCGGCTGCGGCTGCGGCTGCGGCTGCGGATGCGACCGCTTGACGCTTCGGCAAATTACTAAACCTCTCAGATTTTGTAGTATTCTGTGAATAAACGAATTAAAGATAAGAACCTTTAGTCATTTAAGCAGCACATTTCCATTTTCAAGTCAATTATTTAACATTTTGAAATATATTATGTGACATTATAATATATATAGTAGTTATAATACCATATATAATAATAATCATCGTAGATTATTAACTATGTGTATTTTCTGTCCTTTTTTACTCCAGTCTTCTTTCTTCATTATTTAAATATGAATAAAATAATTTTGCAAGTTTCTCTCAAATGAGATTTGCTAAATTTAATAAATTCTATATTGCACTGTACATAGGTAATGATAATACACTTTACCTCTCGCAATTGTTGCAATCTCTCAGCAATGTCCTCTTCATCCGCAAGAATCAATGCTTGAATGAGATCGTGCATATTTCTGTACGAAAATACGTCATCCTGAAAGAAGAGAGAATCGAATTTAGATTTACTTTCATTCTGGTACATTATTTCATTCTGACAATAAATAAATGATATATTTCAATTATCACCTGAGCATCTTCCTTTTCTTCTGCAATATCGTTGTTTGTTTTAGGCTCGATATTCAGTTTCTCTTGCTCCTCGCTTTTTTTAACGTCCTTTGCCTCTTCTCCGAGCGTTCTTCTCTCATAGATGAATTTTGGTTCCAATGGTTCTTCTTCTAATTCCAAAGGATTATTATTTCTTGGATGGAATACTTCGGCTTCCTTCTCTCTCTTTTCCCGAAGAAATGGTCGCAGTTCATGATCGAAATGTTTCTCAAAGGTTTTAGGAATATCTAAATTGTGCTTGACGTAAGCCGAATTTAGAGATAAAGAGGCCAGAAAGGTGATGGCAAATGCCGCGAGAATATTGTTCGTATTCACCATGATGAGTTTCGATGAGAACTCGATGACACTAGCTACAACAGGCTGCTTCATATACTCTCAGGACTATCATCGTGTCCAGATTTGGCACGAAGATCGTGATGGAATCAAAAAACACCGAAGATTGTTGGTCGACAACGATCGATTAACCAAGATACGTACTGATGCGCGTGAGATTATCCATGATTTCATCAGCGTCTCGCTTTATAATGGAGCACGATTCATCAACATTATTGCTTGAGAGATTGTTAATATGATATTTTTTACGCAACACATATTTGTACAATAATTCTGAATTCTTTTTTTTTTCTTGCCAATGATATAAAATATATAGCAATGTACTTTCTCTAAATATGATTTAATATATTGCACACATGCACATGCGCGTATACACGCACTATATTTATATATTACATAATAAATGTAAGTATATATTAATATTTATGTGTATGTATTAACATTTATGGTAAATGTTAATTTGCTATGTTTATATTATACGTATGCAATGTGTTAGAAACTATTGAAAACAATTTATTTAAGAAATTAAAAAAAATTTTTTAATTAGATGTAATGTAAATATTGTAAATTACTCAATATATAAATACATTAATTTATATGTATAAGCAAATCGATCGCCAAATTAGGGTCGTCAAATTCGATCAGAAATTGATGACAAGTCCGATACCATCTGTGTGTCAGCAATAAATTCGTATTTTGCTAGCAAAGCCTGTGTACTTAAGCAGATTGTATTTAAGCAAATTGGCAAAAAAAAAACCAGCAAAGCTTTTGTCGGTTTTGCTTTTAATCGTTTTTGCTGTCAATTTGCTATCAAGTTGTCAGTAAACTTTGCATGTCAGTAAGTTTTGTTATCATGTTACGTCAACAAATTTTATTGTGCATCTGTCATTAATTTGCTGACATTACAATAGAATATAATAGAATTTGCATCAAATTCTGTTAAATTGCCTTTTTGTCGAAAAAATTTGTGTAGCAAGCATTTGACAAAATTTATTTTTGTCAAATTTAGCTGACTGGATATTTAATGACATAAATAAAGAAGAAAAACTAGCAAATCGATGAAAATTTGAATATTTTCCACATAAATTGGCTTAGCTTTTGATATAATATAATGTAATGTATAATGTTTCATATAATATAATGTAGTTTGGTATATATGTATATACGTACAATGTACATATATGTACGTGACTAATTATTTATTCGCATTTATAAATTTGCTTTACATTTAAATAAAGGAGAAGATTATTATATAGGTATTGTGGCCTTATCTTCGCTATTATATAGCGAATCCTAATGATTACTTATAGAATTATTTATTCAACAGCTCGCCGTTACACCATGACGCTAATATGACTAATTACTCAATAGTCAGCACTTATTAGGTGTTGGAATTAATTCGTAGCGTTTTACAAGTGATGGGAAGTACTTTCATTAATGTATTTTTTAATGCTCATGTGAAATAAATAACATTCTTTCATTAAAAACGCTACGAATTAATTCCAACACCTAATATTATAACGCATTTTTACTTTCAAGTATTTCGAAACGCTTCTGAAGTACTTTTTAGCATTTAATTACACTTATTTCCTCATTTTTCTTAAACTTGAGCGTATTATCACATGAATATATGTATTTTTAAATGCGTTATTTGTTAATCAATCTTTTATTTAATCTGTATATATTTTGAGTTATGAAAATTTAAACAATAGCATGGCATTTTGCTAATGTGGTCCTCTATATTGATTACTCATGATCTCTTTTTTAAGATTTTTATATCAAAAAGTTATTTGATAATCGATGTTGTAGCTTTACTATTAATTTATTATCTATTAGTTCATATTATTATAATATTTTTAGTACTTCTGCATATATAAGTTACTCACAGACTTTTAGTACTTATATACTGCAGAAGCTATGTAAATGTATATATTCATTTGCATACATTTTGTTTTATTTTTTTGTTAATTTTGTAACCAAATACTGTTTTCTAAACAAAACTAATATATTTTAAGGCTATTTTTATGTGGAAGGTCACATTACCATCCATTTTTTTCTTCGAGTCATTATGCAATGTCGCCATATTTTTATTAATAGTGTCCTAAATAATAAATATTTCGTAACTTTGAGTCCAGAATCGATTCAACAACATTTTAACAAATGTAATTGTCAAGTTTTAAACTTAAATATTGATTATCAACAAAGTCATTGTGTAAAATGTAACGGCGATGCCATAATACCTCCTTCTCCTCTACTATTATCGCTTATTATATTATCTTGCGGAAAAAATCTGGTTTATAATCTCGATATTATATATGTTGCAAGTATTGCAAGCTATAAATAGCGATGTAAAGTTAAACAATTGTACGTACGTACGTGTAAGTAAATTCATTTTTATTATAGATAAGAATCAAATCGTATTATGATACATCGTATAACAATTGTGCTATCATGTGGATTCGGTTATTATATCTAATTCTTTTATTATACCTAATTATACTTTTACCACACGTGTCATGTTAAATTTATAAAATAAAAAAATTGTATAAAATCTTCTATATTTAATACAACAACGTCAAATAATTACAAATTATAAAGGGGACATAAAAGTTGAGCGCGATAAATAGCGCACAATAAACAATTTTTATTTAATAATCAAATTATATATTCAGTTACACATAATATAATGCATCTTAAATGTTTCGGTTCATTTTTGAGCCTTCTTCAGAGAATCCGATAACGATGATAAATACATGTATCTCTTGCAACTGTTAATTATTCATTGATGTATGTACAATTGCGTTATTTGTATATACCGTATACTTTCGATTATTTCTTAATTCTTGAACAATTGCAGGAGAGTTCCGTTGAAACGCTACTACTGGTTCCCAGACAATTAATCGATCGAATAAAAACCGGAATATTATTTTTATTATGAAATAACTATAAATAAGGGGAATGACTGTAATAATTACAATTGTGATAAGGGGAATGACTGTAATTAAAAGTTGCTCACCATGAGCATTGGAGATGTTATTATATTTCGTGTGTGCATCAGTTGATGTGATAAAAAATAATAAATTAATGGTAGATCTTATTAAAATGTTCAAAGTAAAGATGTATAAATCGATTGTTCAAAAATTTTAGTCAAAAAATTAAAATAAAAATGAATAATTTACAAGACACTATATTCTACAGTTGTCACTGACTAATGAGTCGATAATATTACAGAGTTAATTTGCCGATGATAGGGAAACAAGTGGAGACCTTTAGTATCTGTTTGTAAGTTTAAACATTTTATTTATGTTTTGATTAATAAATAAATAAAATTTCAGAACAGAAATCAATCTTTTCGTATAATGAGGTTCTTCATCCAAAATAATAACGTTTTCCCATTCGAATTCATGGCCTTCATGCACTATCTATGATCAGTTATGACTGACCGAATGGACGTGAATATACATTTATATTAAAATTAGTCAAATAAAGCATGAATTTGAAGAAAAAACTATATTTATTATTGTTTATTAAAAAAAAACATTTAAAATTTATGATATTTAAAAAAACTGATATTTAAAATGGATAATATTTAAAGATTTAAAGATATATAAAATAAATCTCAATCGTTTTAAGTTAAAGACAAAAGAAGAAATACGTAGAAGGTAGGAGAGTAAAAGGATTATTAAAAATTAGAATTATTTATTTTAAATCTCTCTTTATTTTTTGCTGTCGAATACTATGTATTTCTCACTTGATGAGAGATACCGCGTTATCAGAATTAAGTAATTTCATGCCGTATTACAGCAGCTAGATGTCGCTTGACAGGCGGGGATTAAAATTCTGTCGATTTTACTGGTAAGGCCGGTTAAAAGATTAACAGATTGTGGCGTTGGCACTCTGAAATAAAAATGTTAATTGTTGATAAAATGTTTTTCAGTGAAAATAATCTGAATTGTTATTTGGCAAAGATGCATATATTATATATATATATATATATATAATATATACATATAATCTGTGAATGAATTTGTGAATGGAATTTGTTCTTTTATAAATATAGTATAAAAAAGAAAAATCTTACGAAATTGGTGAAGGTGAAGATGGCACTTGAAAATCGAAATCGTATCTTCTCGAAATTGGCACAGACGGAGGTGGTACAGCCTGGATGTTGTATGCATAAGATTTTCCTTGAAGAGAATCCGGCGTAATTATTTCCGAGGGTTGTGGTACTTGAGGTACTTGTACAAAAATTGGATATTCCATTCGCGGTTGATAAGGGATCGGCTTAGAAGAGATGATTTGATAATTTAATTTCAGTGGTTTATAATCATAAGATTTAGATGAAACAAATTCCGTCACAGGCTTCGCAGGTTCCTGTAAATTATTTTACGGATACATATTTATTAAATAACAATATTCACTTAGATCGGAATCAGACTACGCATTGAAGATTGAGATTGAAGATTGAAAGATTGAAATTTAACCAATTCAAGCAATAAAAGCTAAAATTTCCTTGTTCTTATTAGTCAAATTTAAATCTTCAATCTCAATTTTCAATGCGTAGTCTGATTCCAGCCTTAGACATGCTTATTATGTAGTAAAATTGGAGAATAGATGTGTATATATATATAGATATTATTATTATAATATGGCGGCTAGCATGCCTGAAATGTTGCACGTCATAAAAAATGGAATAATTAATTCGTGATTATTGATAATTCTTTGATGTTTAATAAGTTTGATTAAAAAGTAATGTACGTTATAATGCGCATCTAAAAAAGATGAATGTTATTATACAATAAGATATGTGTGCGTGCGCGCGCGCGTGTGTGTGTGTGTGTGTGTGTGTCATGTGTTATATACCTCAATTGAAACAGGTAGATAACGCGGTGATTGACATGGCTCGCCGTATGTAACTATTTTAACACCATTGTACGGCAATTTGAAGCCGTAAGAAAACTTTGAATGGAAACAGACGATGATAATGATGAAAAATTGTAATTTGAATACCGCCATCATCGTCACAAGGATTTACAAAATCTAAACTGATATTCCATACACCGCGCTCCTGATATAGAAGTGGTTTCGCTGAAGACAAATTCACGAAATATTTCCTGTTTAGGTATAATCACAATGATAAATCTTCAACAATAACAAAATAATAACTTTTCGTTATTACGTGTCTCGTGAGGCTGAGAAATTTAATTGAAAGGTGGAATAAGCACGTACTTTTCTTGGTGCGTGTCCATGCAGGTTTCCTCATTTCCTGTGTAATTTAAATCATCAAATCATCTTATTTACTAGATAATTATCGTTAAAAATAAAAAATGAACACCACGTATGCTAATTGTGTATCAATAAACTAATACACGTTATGAATTTATAATAAACTATATTATATATATATATATAATGTATATACATATTTCATATTTTTATATATATAATTTATTTATTTATAATTATCTATTGTATATAAGATCATTTAGATTCATATTATCTTTATGATTGCAGAGAAAGAGAAAAGATCATACTTAAAAAAAGAAGAAAAATAAAAATGTGTATCGAGAGGTCTTTACATAAATCGATTTTTTTCTACTTATAGAAAGAAATTGATACGTTATTTATCAAAAACTTTATATTTTATGTGAGAGTATGTTGGAAAATAAAAAATGGATTTACAATTATTTGCATATTATTCACATTTGGATAGCCATATAAACTTAATTATATGCTCTCTCACATATACATATATATATATAAGAATAATACGAGAAAAATTGATGCTAAAAAGATTAAATTTATAATTCAATTTAGAAAAGTACCTATCAATATTGAGAAATCTCTCAAATATTAGCATTATTCTCGATTCCATGAGAATATATATTTCTTTGAAGCACATATTACAAAAGGTAAGAAGATATTCAAACTGATTGTGATAAAAAAATACTTTGATATCTATTATAGAATTTTACATTTAAAATGATATTGTCTGTATTTAAATTATAAATTATTATTTTTTTCGCTCGCAATCGTTTTGTTCAGTTCCTTATTTCATTCGTCTCGCTGTTTATAATTTATGCCACGAATGTAAATGAAATAAATCAATTCGACGTAGTTCGTGCATACGAATCGTAAATTTCATGTACGTGTTTCACGAAGAAAGAAGAGAAAAAACAAAAAAGATGTCTTGACGAAGAGAAACGCTTGAACTCGCATGGAGTGTCTTTAAATAGCCTACTGCATACTCCGAGATCCACTCTTTCTCTCGGAGATATACATTAAATATGTTTCCATCGCGGCGATCATCGTACATCACCATGTGGTGTGCTTCCCTTTTTCTGAGTGAAACACTTTATGACGTGTTGACGGTCGTGTTTTGGCCAAGGAAGTAGAAGGCAGATCATAAATCTTCTAGACGCATTTGTAAAATATAGATGGAAACCTGTTTGACCTTTAACGCAGATACATGAGCAACGCAGAATTAAGAAATGTAGGTAGGTAATTACTCAGAAATTGATAAAAATCTTTATTTCTTTTAAAAATGTTTCAACTCACTTTGGAGTCATCCTCAGCGAATGTCAAATTTATCTGCGCGACTTAGATATATCTGATTCTAATTAGTCTTTGTTTGAATTGTATTGTTTGTTGATGGTTGAAATTTATTTGAGATATATTTAAAGTTTGTTGTACAATAATCTATTAGAAAATTTTTCCAATGTTTAATTAAATTTGATTCATAAAATGTCAGAATAAAATAGAAATAAAAAATTTTGATTTGTAAAGTTATATGAAATTATACCGCGTAATTATTGCGTCATTAAAAGTATATATACATGGATAAATTGTAATTTCATGATTTTAATTGCACAGGTGCAAATTAGATTTTCTCTTAATCTTTTAAATCTCTTCCGAACACACATACATGGACCGTTGGACCACATATGTAAACACATACACACGCACACATACAATACATACATATAAAGATTTTTCTGAGTGAGAGAGAGAGAGAGAGAGCCCGATAAAATATTTTTCATACATGAATATATATATAAATATGTGTAAATAAACATAAACATAAACATGTATAAATGTTCGTAAACATATATTATATATAATATTAATTACGTATGAGATATGACCAGACGTATTCATATATGCTTCTTTCATTTGTAAAATTATTTTTTAGTGTACTAAGAATAATAATATAAAAAGTAATTTTACGAAAGAAAGAAAGATGTATATGGACATATACATAGATGTATAATTACACATGATTGTGAATATTTATAGGTATATTTATACATATTAATATACAGAGCGTTTGATAAGTAACGATAAAACTCTCGCGTAGGGATGCAGCGGATTAAATTGAGTCGAAAAAAGTCCTATCATTTTGCAATTTTCGTAATAATTAGCAAGATATCAATTACTAAAAATCATCAAATATTGGTCTTCAATAATTTTTTTACTCAAGTATTAATTTACAGAAAAATAGCAAGACAAAAATTGTTTATCTTCTTCTCATAGAATTCTACAACATGAGAAAATGCGGTATTAAAAAATTCTAAAAAAAATTCTCAGAACTCTGTGAGAAGAAAATGAACAATTTTTGTCACTTGCTGTTTTTTTTGTAAAGTTGATAGTACTCGAGTAAAAAAATTATTGGAAATCAATATTCGGTGAATAATTAATATTTTGTCAACTATTACGAAAATTGTAAAATGATAGAGGATTCTTCGACTCAGTCCGCTTTACCCCTATACGAGAGTTTTATCGTTATTTATTAAACACTCTGTTTATATATATTCATATATAAAAAATTGTTTACCAGGAGAATAAGAATGTTTGGGAACTGTATAATAAAATCAACAATTTGATTCTCGCACAATGCTATATTATCTTATAATAATAACATCACAAAGACACAGGACTGGGACTAGTGTAATATTTTGGAGAGTGTCCACGTCTTCGCGCGTTCAGAATCAATAAAGATTCATCTCGATAATCGCGAATCGTCAATAAGGCGAATCCTTTTTACGCACTTCATATCGTTCGAAAGATCATACGGTTCCACATGAGGATGACGAACGACCGTGCTTTCGGGCGACACTTTTCAGTCTGGCGAATATGCCGGACATGGGCTCGTTGTTATCATATTCCTCGTCGTCGTCGTCGCTAATTTCGTCATAATGACGAACGTAGATGTCTGAACTGTCGTTGTTTCTCAGGAAGTCATCTTCGACTTGATCTCCGTTTCCCACGATTTCTTCTCGATTGATCACGACGCTGCCAGGAACGTAATCGGGATCTGGTGGTCCTACCGGACCGCAGTCTGCTCCGCGGGTATCGTCTTCCACGTTTTTGAATGCGCCAACAGGATCTGCCGATGAGGGCCTGTTGATTGGCGCGTATCCTAGGTCTCTAAAAGCAATTATTCGCCAAAATACATATTTATCTTTGGATTAGCATTTAGTATCTCGATACTAGCTTTAATTACTGCACAAAAAACATACTCGCGTACGCAATTAGTACTGATAATGTTCATCTTTGAAAATGATGCTTGCTCAACATGTTAATTCGATACGATTAAGACCATGTTTTTAAATAGTAAACATTGGAGATTTGATTTAAACAGCGAGGTTGCGAATCTGTGTGAACAGCATTTTTTTTAATGTCAAAACGTACGTTTGATCAATCTAGAAATTAAACATGCGCCTCTCTTTGCGCCTCTGTTGCGCCAAACAAAACATATAACATGTATAATACGACAGCAAGATTCGTAAAGAATAATACGCCCGGCATAATAAATATAAGTATATACGTTGAGATATATCCAGCAAGTTGTATTGCGACGAACCTGATGAGATTTGAGTTGATCTCTGGCAAAATCACCGAATCAAAGATGTCGATCGAGATCATTTGCGAGCCGCGATTAAGTTATATACACAAAATTCTGTTCCTCTTTTGACTCACCCGTACGTAATGAAGTTCTCTTGCAGCCGTTCGGCGATCTCCTCCTGATTTATCTTCTCGCGCTCAATGGCCTCGAGCTCCGCTAATTTTGCTTCTTCGTGCTCATCGTAAGCGCCGATGATGGTAGGAGTCTGTGGCATCGGCTTCAACTCTACAATGGGTTTCTTGAGGATTTGAAGCTTTTCCTCGGGAACATCCGGCACATTTTTGCTAGATGTCGACTCGGTCGGCACGGTTCGATGACCGAATGCCAGCTTGTCTTCCGGCACGAATGCTCTCTTATTGTAGTGGACGGTACGCGGGAAGAAATTCTTATACGCTAAAGTTACTGACACCGGATCCGCTGGTAGTCGAGGATACGAATAGTCTTCGGGAAGCTCTAAAATATAAACAAACGTTACCTACATCTCACACTTGCTTATATCAATCTCATGAATAACTGGATTATGTATATATAACTCGCGGCGCGTGCTGTGTGAAATTACATTACTAGTTATATATATATATATACGTGGTAAACGGAAAGATTTCAGAAAAGAGGTACTGATGTACTTTCTATATATCTTATTGTTAGTTATACATATATCAAGTTAAATTGAGAGACGTACCTGCATCATCGCCAAAATCACAGGTAGATCTGCTCGATCCTTGGATCGTCTCGACGTTACTCGATCGTCCGATACCCGCGTACGCGGTCGAGCCTGCATTGGCACCTGCGTACGATCCGTATGCGGTCGAACCCGCGTTAGCACCCGAATACGATCCGTACGTGGTCGAACCCGCGTTAACACCCGAATACGATCCATACGTGGTCGAACCCGCGCCGGCACTCGCGTGCGATCCGTATCGCGTAGCCAACTTGGCTACATCGTTAGAAATATATTTGTCGAAAATACTCGCGCTCCCGCCGATTGATCCACCGGTCGCTAAACCGAGTTCCCTCAATCCAGCCTCGTCGATCTGTCCATTGAGTATTTTCACGCAAACCTTGTAAGGAATAGGAGGGCCGCATTTGATTTTACCAGGATATGCAGGCGTCACTTTGGTGGTCACCTGGAATTTACTGCTAGGCGGGCTCGGGTAACACAGATCGCCAATCGGTGGAAAACTGTCAACGAATGTTGAAAGTTGAAATTGTGAAATAAGAATAATATAATGGTGAAATCATGATACGAGGAATACACGCGGTATGAAATACCTGGGCACGACTTTTCCTTCAATATTAGAGGATAGGAGATCGCGAACCTCCAGAGATTCGGAATGACTCTTTCCACATCCGCAATTGGAAGTAACTCTATCCGAGACAAAAGTGAAGGGTGAGTGACCGTTGCTTCCGCCAATCGGTCCTCCAAGAATTCCGATGGAAGACGAGGACCTTGAAGAGCTACTGCTGCTGCTGCTGCTGCTGCTGCTGCTACTGCTGCTGCTGCTGCTGCTAAACGGTCCATCGATATATGATTTATATTTGGGAATAGATGCCAGGTTTTCAGACTGCCACCGATCCGTTCCCACGGACAATCTTCCAACCGCTTCGCGTGCCACTGCAGCTTCGTTGATTGCTTCCGGCGACGCGTAGAACAGCGGTTTTTGCACCTTCGCTGATTTCACCACTATTTCCCCGCATTTGCACGCGTTAGTGCCTAAAGAATCAAAAGAGATATGAGCATGACATATAGAAGAGTCTTTTTTTTTCCTCAAAGAATTCCAACTCGACGTATCGATAGGAATGATTAACGAATAAATTTTGAATGTAATCAACGTACCTGAGCCTAAATGTCCACACGTATATTCTGATTTGCATGACCGGATGATGACTATCGTCAGGAGCAAGGCTGCTCCTAGGCTCAGAAAGGACCTCATATCTGTCTCCAACGATAGTACTCTCTCTTTCTCCTTCTTCTCGATCCTCTTCTTCTTCTTGACCTTATATTTATATGATAAGCCGCCAGGCTCTTTAGCGAGCGCGGCGATTTTGCAATCGATCAACAATGATTGTTTGGACGACTTGAATATGCCTGAATACTTCCTGTTGCAACGTTTATGCGAAGAATTTGTTGTGGTTTTATTGTCACTTCCTGAATTCACACGTTCGAATAAACTGCGTATGAAAAGGCTCGTTTTATATATGTATATATAGTTTCATGGCGCGTTCACTCATTGCAAAGATAATCATCCGTTTTGTTGTAGAGGAAACGCGCGAATCGTCTTGAGTGATTTAATTTTATTTCCGTATTTATGTTTATTAACGATAAACAAAACGGAGAGCTGCCAAGATGAGAATGAATAATGCACACGAATGAAAGAAATTTCCATGAATGATAAAGAAACGGGTCAAGATCATTAATCTTACGGCCCCGCGCAGTCTTCTTTTTTCTAGTTTTTAATATCTATTCATATACTGTTTTTATTCATCAATGCGATAAAACCTAACGTTAAAGACTTAAGATAATATCGGGAAAATATTTCAGGATGATTTCATAATATTGTATCACGAGAAAGAAGCTGATGGAAAGAATTTCTTGTAAAATATACGATATTATAAAATATTTCATTTTCCACACACACACGCACGCATGTACGTATATGATACAAAATATTTCGAAAATTATTTCATAGTTGTATAGTGTTGTTAAAAGAGTGTTTGAAAGAATTTGTATATCATTTGCATTCTCTTTCGACGAATTTATTTAAAGAATTGATACAATTTATGATTTTGATATAAAAATTTCAAATATAGAAAGTCTCAAAATCAAATTATATAGTAGAAAATAATTGCAGACATAACAAGTGCTTGCTCGATTACGTGATCATCTTCAAAATGTAGACGATGGACAAACATCAGCGTTTATTTTTAATTAATTAAAAAACGAACTACAATTAAAAAACGACGAAAGTTTTGGCTAGATTATTATTAAATTTATAAATTAAAAGAAGAAATTGTAAACACAATAAATTCGGATGAAAGTTCGGTTGCAAGAAAGAAAGGAAGGAAAAGGAGTTGTACATATGATGCAAAAGGAACTCCGGTATTTAATTTATGCTCATAAAAGTAAATTTTGATCATGTATTAATTTTACTTTTTTGCAGTTTGCAAGATTCCAAGTTCTACAAAAATTATTATCGAATGGACGAAGATCTTTTTGAGAAACTATTAATCTGTATCACTTTTCACATATGCAAAAAAAAAAAGGTACTGTATATGTGCGTCACGTTGTAAGGTGAATTTGTAATATTTCTCTTTAATATATCTTTATATTAAAATGTAAATGTAAAATGTTTTTTCTTTTTGCAGTGTGCATATAGTTTCCAACATTTTCATGGAATATTCCTGAAACATTGAAAGCAATAATAATCGATGAGCTCCAAGATGAATATATTAAAGTATATGTTTTCCAAAATCTGTTTATAATTTGTTAATATGATTATTATTATTATTATTCTATTATTATTATTATTATTACTATTATTGTATTATATTTATTGAACAAAAATTATTTCAATTACTTACATAAATGATATTAAAGAAGA
>NW_011627496.1:129277-139292 GCF_000204515.1 Acromyrmex echinatior | reverse complement strand
TATCAATTATTTAATTATTAAAATTATTTTAAATTATTTATTATTTTATCTATTTTAAAAGCAATTACTATTATTTATTTTATCATTATTTATTTACTTACCTTATTATGTTATCCTTCTTTTTCCTGCTTTTTATTATCTTTTCTTATGTGTTTATAAATATTAATTTATGTATATTTATTTTTCTAAATTTTTCTACATTTACAAATGTAACAATATAATATTCTTTAATATTATTCAATGCATTCTCTAATTTCAGGCATTATGCTTTTCTTGAAGTTGCCATTAAAATAATATCAATCATCAAATCTTATATCATATTTTTTCATCTATAATTTGTTTTATTATTGACGCTACAAACTTCCAAGCCCGAGTCAATCGGATTTTTCTTCACTAAAGATGAAAGAATTACTTATTTATTTAAGGGCTTATTTAAAGACTGAACTATTTTTTCAACAGAATAATCATTTTCAATTAAAGTTCTTCGACATTTCGAAGAACTCGTATTGCAAAGAAAATTACATAATGATGATGAAGTCTTGGCTGAAGATTCGTCAGAAAAATTTTGAGACAGTGTCAATTAAATATTTTCCCATTGTGTATTTTCATTTAGAGATGTGAATTCTAGTTTTGTCAATCATCGTCAAACATCTTCAAGAATTTCATCATCCATATTTTGATTTATCACTTCTGAAGTATAAATCTAGAGATGAAATGCTTGAAACAGTTTAAAATAAATGATAAGAATAAACATAAAATCTTTGAATATGCACGTTAACATTTTGTCTGATTATTATATACTACTCAATTGTTTTTTATTCTTGCTTTCACTTATTCTTGTGGAGATACTTTTATGTGGAATAAAATGTTCTTCTAAAAATATAAGCATCACAAAAATATCAAAGATTTGAATTAAGAATATAAAATGGAAAAATGAGATTAGACTGGAATGAGAGAGTGAAATTATGAAAAATTAAGTTAAGAATATTTAGATCATCTGTCCCGCTTCCTTTTTTCATGGAATTTTTCCGATTCTTTCTTTTTTTATTTTCGATATTAAAACTATTTCTTAAGGAATGCAATTTATTTATATAATATATTCTTTAATTTCTGTATTTGAACATATTTTTTGTACTTAATTATTTACTCGTTTTAGGGCTTCATTGCGTAAATGCTTATTATGGTAATTTGGATTTTTAACAGCATATGTATAATGTAAGATGCCGTCAATTGTCTACCCGATTACGTAGACAATTACCCCATATTTTCAATATTTTTTTTGTTATTATGCATACAAGGAAACAAGAATGAAATCGTGTATAAAAATTGTATGTATGTATGTACATAGAGAAATGAGAAATCATGCATGTCAGTATGCAACGCTCAATGCATGAACGTATTCTCTAGCAAGTCTAGCATGCTCAGAGCAGGCACGACTGCATGCATGTATGTCATTCAAGAAATCGAGAGGATCGTGTGATTCTATCTTAAGAGGACTAGCGACATTCAATAAGACTCGAATTAAAAGAGCTTTGTTAAAATTATATTACAAATGCTATAAATACATCATTTACACAATATGCACGCACGCACGCACGCACGCACGCACGCACGCACGCACGCACGCACACACATACGCAGAGATTGTCTCTCTTTAATATGTTATATTAATTGTAAATAAGCAAATTCGGTCGATGTGCTATATACAATCTCACGCGCGCGATCTTTCTACATACAATTTTCAGACAGCATATAACAATTTCTCATTTATTGAAGAAATCTGACGCCCGTTGTCGCTGCGGAGGTAGATTAAGTAAATTATCGGTGAGTACAGGTCCTTGTATCCGCGTGGCATTAATTTCCGACTTTTGAGAGATGATTTCTTTAGCCAGTACGTTCGCACGTGGTGTATTAGGTGTTCTGATACCTCCTACAGATGGAGTCCTAGACGATGGCGTTCGTCGAGGAGATGGCGTATTCGATATGCGCAGTTTCTGAGTCGCTAGTCTTCTTGCCGCGGGAGACATAGTGCTCAGCCGATCTATAGTTGATCTCGGTGATGGACTGGAAAGAATATTAATAAATTGTCCTCATAAATCCTCATAAATTTTTTTCACAAGTACATTATACATTTATTTCATTCGGCAATATTCATTTCGTGAAATTTATATAACATATAAATAACTTACGTGGCTAATGATCTCCTGGCAGCTTCCAAGGCTTTATTTTTTCGATCCCTGTGTCTCTCGCCAGCCTTCTCAGCTAACTGCAATGCCAATTGTTCTCTTTTCGGTGGTTCCGCTATTCTGAAAGACGGTCCCTGACTCGTCCTCAGTAATGGTGTGTCACCACCGTCCAATCGGAAGGGTGTCCCCTCGATCTGACCCCATGTCATCAACGGACTTTCGCATTCTCCTGGTCTTGGACTTGGCGTAGCCACGAAACTAAAACCATTCACTCGTGGCGTAGCATTTCTGACAACCTCTTTGCCATCTACTCCAATCTTGCCATCGTTAGCTCTAGATTGTGACTTGGCGAGTTCGTCGATGGTCTCTTTATTTTGTTGCTCGTTAAACGGATTTGTTCGTAATCTCGTATTTTCATGCATTATAGTTTGTTTCTTCTTAGCCAATTCTATTTTCTCTCCCGCTGTAAGGTCCACTCCATCAGGAATGTACATAATATAATTTTTATTCTTGTAAGTCCAACTGTCCACCTGTTTGGGTCTGAGATTGGATCCTTGGATAGCTGGGACATCAGGTGTGGTGGTGGAGGATCCGTCGATAGCTAGCCAAGCTTTCGACTTGTCTTCTGCCTCATAAAGCCAGGCATACTTGAGCTTACGTTTATTTTCAGCCTCAATCATCATCTCTTCGAAACTAGCATTATCCTCGCTTGTATGATTACTCAAATAATCATCGAGACCGATCTTACTTTCAGTATCATTTCTATTTACGGACTCGACGATGTCTGATTTTTGAGACGATGCCTCGGTGGTGGGCGGCGATTCGGCTGACTCAGTTCTACGCAGCGGAGTTTCGAAAGTCGCTGGACTGACTGGTCTTTCAGTGACAGGTCGGCCAGAGCTATACTTTGCGTACAACTCTCTCATTCTGTTCATATCATTCTGCTCTAAAGCTTCTAAATACTGATTTTGTGCCTGTAGCTTTTCCAAGTGCGGAAAGAAATCTTTTTGTATAATGTCACTCATTTTTTCAATATATGTATCTTCATCTAAAATCTTTGGTTGTACATTTTTACTCTTCTTGACAGATCCAATAGGCTTTTTGAATACAGTTAAGTCCTTGATATTTTTAGCGGCTTCAAGAGCTTTAGAACCCGGGCTGTCCGTAATGGAATCTATGAAGGAGTAAAATTGATATGAAATATGATAGAAATGACAAAAAAAGACAAATGATTTGGAAAAGTTCGCTGCTTGAGAAATTTTTATTTTGGAAAATAAAAAAATTTCTTAGAGTTTTATTTGATTTGTTTGTAAAATCAAATAGGAGGAAGGATGAGTTACGTTCGGTACTTACTCATTTTGATTAGCGCTGAGTAGAATCTAGTCAATCAACACGGGTGTGATTGAGGTTATGTAACAGAATTCGTCTCAATGATCACTATAAGCTTGAATATGAAGCACTTGATAGTGTAGAAAATATTTATTTATTGCAAATCTCTGTCGAATGCAATCCGTGCATATCACATCACGTTTCATTTCTTTTCTATAACGAAGATACTTTTTGTCTTTTTAAGATTATTTATAATGTAATAACTTTACTATCTCGTATGTACGTATGTACTCTGCACAAGTATACACATTGTACATGATATGATGATCGTGTGTATGACATATATGTGCATATATATATATATATATACCACTAACCATCATCATCCATCGTATGTACGTACGTACGTATATACTTATGTTAGTACTGCTTAGTACTATACTATATTATGTATGTATGTACATACGTGCAACCCATACGTACATATATACATATGCATTGCTTAAGATCCTCTAAAATTTGGCATATAAATATACGTATATTTGGGCGTGAGGAAAGATTGGGAAAGATGAAAGAAAACAAAGATGCCACGCAAGTGCAAAAATAATCAGCTAATTACTTGATTGTACGAGTAATGTTACCGACGTATGATATGCAACGCACAGCTGCTCTCAGTTCTCACTAGTTCTCACTGCTCTCACTGCTCTCACTGCTCTCAGTGTCACGTGTCGCCATCTCGCCCTGTCCGAGTCGTTTCGCGTAAAGCAAGTTGGAAAGCGACAATTGAAAAGCTAAAAAAATAAAAATTATAAATGTATTTCACATTTAAAGATACACATGAAATAAATGATGTAAGCTTGCTTAAAAAGTTTATTTTGGATGTAATTCGCCTGGTAAGTAGTAAGTAGAAAAAAAATATGTACATATAGACACATCACGCGCGCGCGCGCGCACGTGCATGTGCATGTATAACGAATAATGCATTTCATTTTTATTACAATGCACTTATAAGAATGAACATTAGGCGCATTATAAGCAGCTGTAGTTAATTCTGTTGTAGTTAAATCTAATATTATCTCGAGATAATATAATATGGATTTGAACGCCTAAAACGAGTACAAAGTACAAGTACTACGAGTCCGAATAGAGAATTAACTTGTTAATACATAGCTAGAGGATCGAGGGGCTACAACTAACAACATCCTGCAGCGTGAATATACCGTGATACGGCCCTGAATCCCTGGCCACTAGTCTCCGATGACCGGTCTCCGGTTGCCGCGGGCGCGGTGATATTTTGGTCCAGCTGGGGCTGCTGGGAGTGCTATAGGACGGGATACGCGTGAGAGCAAGAGCGAGAACGAGAGCGAGAGTGAAAGGGAGAGATATCGTTTGTGCGCATCTTCTCGACGTGGCGCGCCCACCCGGCCCACCACCCGCTCGTTCGCTCGCGACGCGAGACGCGAGACGCGAGTCGCGAACTGCGAGCAAAGTGATCCGATCCGATCCGAGGCGAAGCCCCGAGATGTTGGAGTTGGAGGGCCACGTTGACAGACATATGAGGATTCCAGCGGCGAGATAGGATATGCGCGATGCGAGTCGACTACGAGACCACAACTATCGCCAAATTACGCGTCACCTAATTCCCGTTTCCTCTTTTCTTCACAATATCTCCCATCTGCAGATTTCGCAATTGTTGAACCGATTCGCCAGAAAAGTCATTCGATTTACATTTTTTATAATTAAGTATATTAACGATAATACTTTTTCCGAAACTTTATAGAAACAATTGATGCACATTTTATAGAAAGAATTGGTAGGGTTCGCTGTCGCACAATTGCAGCTATAGCGAGCTAACGTTGCAATTAAATTCGACGCGAAAGCGTATATATATATATATATATACTTATATATCAAACTTTGCTAACGCGTAATAAATTATTCGATATCGCAGCGAAATCTCTCTCAAAAATTCTTGTCGAGTACAGTTCGTCGTAGGAACACGCGCGGATATGCTGTTCAAGTGAAATAGAATCCTTCATTGTGCAGGCAACTGCGATTTACCGTTACATGCAAACAATTTATCATTTATAGCGAAATTATTTGCAGATTTGACAAAATTATTGTTAACGGATAAAAAATAAAAATTCTAAATGTTTTCCATACAACAACGAGCATTTCTCTCGTTACAATAAAAATCTCAAAGCATAAATTTAATTGTGATGAAATCGAGCGAGTTTCCATTTTTTTTTTTAAAGCATACCTCTTACAAAATTGACATTTCCCGATATAATAAGTTTCTTTGAAAATGAAGTCTTGTTTACACCGAGCATTTGATACGCGTATTAACTATATAATAACTGATGTAAACTAAGATTAAGAGTTATTATTATTTCTCACCGGATATATACCATTAATAATAACAAGAAGCCACGGTTATTTCACACGAGCACGTATATCAATAATAATCGTAATAGTCACACAACTTATTGTAACTAATAAAACGCGTGCTTGGCTAACGTTAACATTTCTTCACATTTCTATCAACGTTTCCACGATGCATTGTTTCGCAGTAAAATGATTGTGTTAAGATTTTATTGCAATTATGTAAATGCCGCCATGATTGATTCCCAACTCTTAAGGCCTTATAGACCTTAAATAAGTGCAACCTTGGAAAAATTAAAATTACAAAATGCGATTTTAAGTAAGTAAAGAAAAAATTAAGAGCAAAAAGCAACAAAATAAATTCAACTTAAACCAAGGTATACATATTAACACTTCCAAGGTAAAGGAAAGATACACACATACAACATTTCTTCGCGCGCGCGTGTACAGTATACATACTCGTATATATAGAGTGTTAGGCATATAGAACAACAAAAATAAGTCAAAAAGTTCTAATAAACATAAATTCGAAAACGAACGGTTGCCAAGATATCTCTTAGTCTTTGTGTTTAAACAATACATTTTCAAACAAGCTCGTTTTGAAAGAGTGAGAGCGTCTTTCTTGAGAAGATGTAAAGCTTGTTTAGATATGGAACACTTCGAACATGTACTTTAGAAATAATAAAAATAAATAAGAATAATTAAAAAATAAACAATAAATGCATTACATTATTAATAAGTCGATTTGAAGGAAATGTATTGTTCAAAGATAAAGATCAAGAGATATCTTGGCAACCATTCGTTTTCGAACTTATGTTTATTAGGACTTTTGGACTTAATTTTTGTTGTTCTATATCAGGTTTGTCTAATTTGAACTCCAAAGCTAAAACGCAAAACTAATATTGATGCAAAAAATTCAATGTGGGCAAGATTTTGAGAATTGTAAAGTGTTGATAAGTGTCACTCGGTGTATCAACACTTTACAGTCTCTGAAATACGCACATTGAGTGGAATTTAAATTGGACAAGCCTGATATAGAACAACAAAAATTAAAAAATTAAGTCCAAAAGTCTGTTCTATATGCTCTTAAAGTCTGATCGCGCGCGCGCGCGCGTGTGTGTGTGTGTGTATATATATATATAATATGTACGAAATATTTATATTTGTCGAATATAAATATTAAGTACGTACATGATATTTTACGAATGCCAAAGCAGATGTTCAAAAAAGGAAGAAGACGGACGTGTCTATCGGCGAGAGAATGAAAACTACCCAAGCAAACGGAACAGGCGAAGACAGACGCGGACCGTGACCATGCCTGCGACACAAGTTTACCTTACCTATATACTTGGTCGTGAATAAAAGGGGGCGATCTCCTATCAGGGATAGGAAGTAACTCGTTACTTGATTTTAACAAAGTTAATTATACAGTTAAGAGTTACTTTTTTCGATAATTGTAACTTAACTTAGTTACGTCTACGTTTAAGTAACTAATAACTAATTTAATAATTACTTTATGTATTTCAAATTCATTTGTCAACTTATTTGTCAATTTAGTGTGCGGTCCATTTGACAAAGACCTACAAAGGCTTTGAAACATTTCAATTGATCAATCAGGGAATGCTTCAAAACATTGACTGCGTTCAGCAGAAAAGGCAGCTTTGCAACTGTTGTAAAATTCTTTGATGTGATTGTTCTTGCTCTTAGTTCCTTACTAGATCTAGATGTATAGACCAATCATGATTATTGAAGAATCATACAGCGTTGCCATTTGTAGCATCAAATAGACCGTAACTTATATGCGATTGATTATGACTACGTTTATATTCATTGCTAGTGCTGAAGCTAATTCAAGAGAAAGTCTTTGCCGTACATTTTTTTTTTATAATAAAATTGTATGACAATATGTAACGTGTAAACATAAACCAGAGTGTTTTTCTTTGAGGTTTCGTTACTCTAGTGACTTCGTGTATCATCCTTGTTTAATGTTAAATGAACAACAAGGGTACAACGATACACATTTCTGCAGCCCTAATGGGTCCTAAATCGATGTTATTTATGTAAATCGATGTCCTACTGAAAATTCTGCTGAAAAAAATAACTTTTTCAATAGCTGTAACTGTAACGAGTTATTTTTCAAGTCAATAACTTGTAATGATAATTACTCTTTGGGAGAAAAAAACTGTAACTCATTACTTTTACAAAGTAACTTTTCCATACTTGTCTCCTACACATATATGTATCAGATACTGCAAGCGAGTTGATAATGTTGACACAAAAGTGCTTAATCGTAAATAATAAGAAGTAAAATACAATAAGTAAGATTGACATTTATCGATTATCTTGATCGATGTGATTAGCAAGTTGATAAGAATTGGTAAAAATCTCGCTGGAATGTTACCCGCGCGCGCGTGATTTTTCTCTCTCTCTCTCGCGGACTTAAATAACTTTTACGCAAAAGGAAAAGTTTACCAAGTGTTGGGGAAGTCAAAATACAGAAGCGAGTAATGATTGGGGAGGAGGAGAGAGGAAGGCAAAGCGGTCGGGGACGGGGAGGTCGACGGTGAAAGCGAAAGAGAGTCGAGCGGTAAGATAGGGTCGGAAAGGAAATGAAAAGGTTGCAGACGTGAAGCGTAAACAGTCGAGGTGCGATTTGACGTGCACACTAGCTCGTTGGTGCGTGCGGGGGTCGTTGAGACGCGCTTTCCGCTTTAAGAATCCGCCCCGTAGAGGAAGACGGCGATGGCTGGAATCTGTAAATCTGTCATTGCGCCCGTATTCGTGCGCGGGATATGAACTTCTTGATCGTCGCATCCGCACCGCTTCGCGATGCGTTTCCTCGGATCTGAGCCGTTTCACTGTTCAGAGCTTCAGAGGGCCTGATTTGGTCCGTGGATCGGGAAAGCAATTTTGTCTCTTCAGAGTAATACGTATTCAAAACGAGTTCAAAGAAGTATCGATTACGATATCAAATTGCGAGATATCGAGATACGCATTGTACGAATATATGTATATAATATAAAAACAGCGTAGGGCAATAAAATCATAATAGATTCGTAAATCGATGTAATCATTGTATACACCCGCACACATATATGTATATAATAGACTTAAAAGAATAGAACTTAAGTTTTCTTTTAATTTTTTCGTTTTAAAAAAAAATTGAAAACAGATTTTTTGCGAATTAAGCTTTTCAAAAAGAGCGCGACAACGTTGATATCTTATAAAAATGTATGATATAAAAAGCTTGTCATCGTTTTTAATGGTCTCGAACTATGAAAATATTATTATTTGAAATATTTTTTTCATGAAAAAAATTTCGCGAGATGTTTAGAGGTTTCGTCACTTTTTTTCGCGTATATGTTTATGTATATACACACACACACACACACACACACACAATCGTGCACATGTGTACAATTTAACCAAGCTACACGAGAGCTTCTTCGAAAATTCAGAAAGCGTTGTGCCGTTTCGAGGATGTGGAAACTATAAAAGCTCTGCCACCGTGTACGCACGAATTCGTACGATCCGTAGTACGTGACGATGACAGATTCATGGTCTATGGTATGGTCCCGTCCATAACCTTCCTCCTGAATATATGGATGCACGCCCCCTCTTTCCTCCTTCCTCTTCTTCCTCTTCATCTACTGAGCGATTCATTTGTCGGTCTTTGATCCGCGACCAACAAGCCACTACCGGAAAATTAGAAAGATTTATTAAGCTCCTTCACGTATGCGTTACTCTGTCTATCGCTAATTTTCATTAGGTACATTCGATTTCATTTAATATTATCGAGATATAAACGAAATAGCGATAATGGGCGTTGCGAAGATCAATATAAATTGATTAATTCTTTTTTGTACATACATTAATAGCAACCATAAGAATTAATTAAGGAAGGAATAGAAGAAGAAACAAGTAATTTTTTTTAAAAGCCTGACTGTGCACAATTGAAAAATACAAGCTAATCGGAAGAAAGAACAGATCAAAGATTTCAACCTATCACAGAAATCATGTATTCTGGATAGGCTGAAATGTGTTATTACTTGTACTTTTCAAGCCTGCTCAAACTTAAATGAGAATTTTCCCGAAGTATGTCTAATACATGCTCTTCC
>NW_011627496.1:108538-129163 GCF_000204515.1 Acromyrmex echinatior | reverse complement strand
CCACACACGATTACTTTTTATAATAATATGTAGAATAAAGTATGTATATAATATTCCACTTAGCGTGAGCATTTTGATTCAGCGTTCGTTAACTGATGGTGAGAAAAAACCCAGTCAAAAATTGGATCCGTTAGAAAAGATACTCAGAATGACATGACGGGAGAATGAAAGATTCCAGACGCTTCCTTAAAAGTCACCGGTTACGCCTTCGCGATAAAGAGGGTTTGTAAGGACCAAGTGCATGTGAAAAAGGAATCTGCACACACACATCCTGAGAAATATATAAAAGATATAACTATATAAGAAAAATCAGCAATTATATTGTATTGAAGTTCATTCACTGCACATATATATGTATGTACAATTATTAGACAAATATTGCCTTATAATCTAAAATTAATTCTATAATTGTAATGAAAATAATTAACACTTTAATTAATTTTATTATAACAGTTAACATTATATGTATATTTGAAAATAATTTTGACTAATTGTCAGCGTTTTGTTATTAATTACAGCCTAAATTAATTACTAGCCTGCAACGAAAATTGTTTTAACAATTTTAACGTATATATACTGTTTTTAACGTATTTTTGTCTGTTTAACACGAATCCGTTTTCCAGATTTGGCTATCATCACGTCACAATTTTGAGGGAAAAGACATCAAAGAATTAAAAAAAAAAACACCATTTTGATGGTCTTTATCAATATATGTTGTATCGTACCGACAGCGAAATTTTTTCAAAATTTCATTAGTGTCACATGAAAGTATCAACTTTTAATTTTCAAACTTTTACCTTTAAATTTTATTTTTCGTTTCGATATGATTTTTCATTTTTGAGATATAACAATTTGAAAATGGCCACATATGTATAAGGTATTGTATTTTGTTAAAATTTCATATTGCTTTCTTATTTAATTCAATCCTCTTTGACACTAATTCTTATCAAAATTATGACGTGATAGCCTAAATTGAAAACCGAATTCGTGTTTGGCGTCTAAAAAACTGGGAAATGATTAAGTTCGTTCAAACGACGATCCAAGATTATATAAATTCATATAGGCTAGTGTTATTTCTCCTTTCGCGACATATGTATCTTGATAATGTGTAATTAAGAGATTGGCTATTGTTGTTTTTAACAAAAGAAAAAAAAATCTACGTAACTCATTTCTCTGAATTGACGATAAAGATTTTTCGTTGTCCTTCATTTCTCGACGTTAGTTAATTTGGAGGAGCTATCGCGAGTCGCGAGCCGGAAAGTGGTGTCGGTCGCTGATATCGCACGGTGGTGAGTGAGGGTCGCGGTTGACCTCTCGGTGAGGGTCAACTCTAGTTATATAGTCGCAAATGTCGCAATATACCTATAACGACGCAAAGATGAAAGAATATGGCAAAGAAGGGGAAAGGGTGTCTTTTTACTGCCGTGGCGCGGCGACGTCACGCGCCGTCGATAAGCATGGGCTTTTCTCTGTGTACTTGGCATCTCGCGCGGCTTTATATTACTCTTAGGGTTAAGGTGTCAAAAGTATACGACAAGACCTCCCTTGTCGAGGCACACACACTGTATTTTTCTCGTAATAACTATCGTACGTGCGACTACACAAAAGTCACTTACTACATATCTATATATATATATATATTACATATATACTTCACGCCACATAAAACAAGTTGATTTCGTAAAATAAATTGCTATTATACATTAATCAGCTGTAATATGTTTGTAATTAATATAATTAAGCTGGTACAATATATACATAGTATAAAGATATATGTATAATAATTAATGCAGTATGTATAAAAATTTAAGAAAAAATATATATTGCATTTACAATTAGTCTCTAAATTTCGTGGAATGTGAAAAAATCGCGATCAATTAACAATATGAGATACTTTATTATTAATTGATATATCCTGTAAGCGATATATACGTACGATACCTATAACTTGTCTATATATTATCGACAGTTTATTATCATTGTTGTAAGAATCAATTGTATATAATCCACAAGATCCGGTTATTATTTGTCAATACTTTGGCACACTTTGGTGCACTCGACGCGAACGAAGAGTTAAAATGTACGGCCCTCTAAATTCTCACTCCCAAAGAGTTAAAGTACTGTTGAAAGTTACTATTGAAAAAGAGTGAAAAATTTGTGACAAACTCTTGAATAAGATTTTCACTTTTCCTTTTCAAGCGAGATTTCTTTCCTTTGTGGAATGAATCACGGAGTGCAAAACGTTTAGTTAGAGCGGGAGAATGTATAGCCTCTGCACCGACGATCATTAAGCATACGCTTGTAATATGTTTACACAGCGTTGTTCCTCGCGCAGCCATCAATCACGGTGAACGTCGAGTCGGTCTCGTCATTCCACGGAGGTCTTAGACGCTCGAGTTCCTTTCTATCTCGCTTCGTTGCCACTCTAGCTCGTCATTTCCGACAGTCGTGATGTTAAACCATTGTCAACCGCTCGTGACAAACGTATCGTTCTTATAGCTTTAATTGCTATAATTTAACAGCGATCGATTAGTGTGCGATACTTGAAATACCGCAACATTCCACGTATTCAAAATTCTGAAAAATCTCACTTTCATATAAAAAGGAAGATTTTAGCTCAACTTGATAATAAATGAATCTTTATTATGAGAGAGAGAGAGAGAGAGAGAGAGAGAGCTTGTCTTATCGGAAAATATCTTTATGTATGTATACTATATTTTTAATATTAATATATTTTTATCAATGATAAAAATTTCAATGATAAAGATGAGAAAGATAGATTCGTCATGAAATCGCGCACGCGAAATTGTTGTGTTAAATGCCTGACAAAAGTTTATAGTATAGTATATATATATATATATATATACTTAAACTTAAATAATGATAATTAAAAAAGATTTGCGACGAATTGCAAGAAAAAAGACGCAGCTAGAGTCGTTCGCTCTCGAGGTAAGATACATGCATATTCGGTTTCGTAGGAGAGGAAGAGTGAAGAGAGAATTTTGTGTTGAGGAGAAATAAATTGTGCATGTTTCACATTATATTTTATACAGTTTATTCTTCGTTTAGCCATAAATGTTCCTTCAATGCTGTCGTATGCTGTGAAGAATTCTTAAAAAGTTAAAGGCACAATATGGTAAGTACGATAGAGCCAAGCGGCATAATTTATTAAGGCACTTTTAGTAACCACGTTACTCTCACCAAGTGTCTCATGGCGCGTTTACTTTCTCGTCTTGGCTCGAGAACGTTTTAAACTCGTTCGGCATTTGAGACACCCAGTATAAATAGACGCACTTTGCTCCTACAAAAGGCACTTACTTCCACAACTTTGCCAGCAACGTCGATCAGTCGATTCGTTTCTTACGCACTAATTAATTTAAACGCTCCAAAAAGTGTACACTAATATCAAAGTGCTTTGCAAATAAGAGGTTTGCATTATCGGTTCTATATGTAGTTCTCCTTGTTGATAATTTTAGTAGGTACTGCATGCAGACAAGTTAGCACTTTATAACAATATGTCGGAATTACCAACGATGATATGAGCGTACTGTCTAACTCTCTCTCTAATTATTACTCTCTTAATATCACCAGATATGTATATTTATATGTATATACAGTATCACACGTATATATACATATAATATATAAATATGCGTGAGCAACGTATAAAAATCTGTTTTATTTTTTATTCAACTCGAACGTAAATTCATATAATAGGTTAATTCTAAGTAGAATTGTAAGACTTGTAAGAACTCGTGACTTGTAGAGTTGTAATTCTGTGCATGTCGTAAGACATATAATCATTTAAAAATATCTACGAGTCCTCGTAAATATTATTGCTTACAAGTTACGACTCTTACAATTCTGCAACTTAGGATAGACCCATAAAGTCAAATATTGGCACAATCTTTGGTACAAGTTGCATCATCAACAAATCGCGTAATCAGTAACAAGCATACCTCTACATATATATATATATATACACACACACACACACGCGTGTGTGTGTGTGTGTGTGTGTGTGTGTGTGTGTGTGTGTATAATAATTTATCAATTACTATATCTTACTGTCAATTAAATAAGCTTGAATAAAAAATTGCCGTTACACGCAGAAATAAATATAAATATACATGTGCGCGTAAAATGTTCATCTTTTGAAATAATTGAAATAATTTTACGTGACCTGATTCTTTCAATACAATAATAATAGATTTGTAAGAGAAATTCAGAACATATATGCAATATTTTGATAATCCACTGTTTTTTAGGTCTTATCTTTTATGAGAGGTCGCGCAAGAAAAGTTGTTTAGCGTGCGTATTTTTAAAAGAGTACATCTGCAAGTCTAAAGTCACGTCAACACGTTTCAAGAAGGAAATTCTTGCGTTCCGTTGCATTAATTGTAAAAAAGCGTCGGATCGAGATGTGAAAATACGTCAAAACTATATATATTACGCGCGGTACGAACTGCGAATGATACGTATCACGTATCATTTTCGTCTCCATCGTTTAAGCGTGCACAAATTGATTGTTTTCGACGATTCGACATAAAAATCTGAAATATATTAGTTACATACGTAATTAGAGGCCGACGAAGGTAGAAACGATGAGATCGATGAGAACCGCACATGAGGGCGGCGCGCGGGCGCAGTCAAATTAATGATTATCGCGGTCCGTAGAGAGACGCGCTCGAATGCGGATGCTGCGAATGCATCGGATAATGAACCGTGTTAACGTGGGCCGATGACTGTCCATGATGGCTCGGATAATGCGTCCAATGGCTACCTGTTACGGCGCCCGTTGCGCCATAGAACTGATGGTGTTCCTGGGAGGTGGCAGCGGGTATTGCACCCGGAATCTGCATCGGCGCCGGAATCGGCATGGCGTTGTAACCGGATGGGAGAAGGGTATTTATGGTGGTACTCGCGGTACTCGTGACTCCCGTGGCTGGTCTTTTGGCAGGATTCGGCATCCCTGCACCGACGGCCGCCACGCCGTCGCACTCGTCCGATTCGCAATCCCGAAAACCCTTGGCGAATGGATTACTGGCAATCTTGAGCTGCGTTATCCGATGGTTCTGGTACGCGGTGACCGCGGTGAATCTAGTCTCTGGAAAGGAAAATGTCTTGAAGTTCTCCGTGCGAGGATCCGGCGCCGAGCCTGGTGGCGAAGGAGCGACCACTACGTGACAACGCGGCTGATAACGGTGCATCGAATTCAAGATAATCTGCAACGTAATATAAAACGCCTATAGAATTCCTTCAACATTAATCTTAATACATACATATATCTATAATAAACGTATATAAGAGATTATTGTTTCGAACAAAATAGTCACTCGAACAGTTCGATTAAACGCCAGATAATATACAATTTCATATGACAAGTAGTAGTTCGGTTCAATTTCAAATGGAAGAAGAGAAAAGAATATTGAGTCTCTCTCTCTCTCTCTCTCTCTCTCTCAAAATTTAGAAAATTTGTAAATTTAAAATACTTTTATCTCCCTCGCCCTCCCCTTTTTTTAATACTTAAAAAAAAAATGTCAACTATAACGAAAGTTCGATCGTACACAGCGTTACAAATATTATGACAAACGTAAGGCGACAAACGGCGTTTTCACGCAGCCGATCGTGTGTGATGAGTACAATTTAGATAAAATCGCTTTCGTATATACATACGTATACATAGGAGGAAGCACATACATCTAGCGAGGAAAAAAGATACGAGGGAAAAAGAAGAGAAGAAATAGGAACACGTGAAGCTCGTATTCGATGGAAGGAAGGAGCGCCACAGGGGGGCGGTCGCAATGTTTGACAGCCACGAGAGACTCGGTGACTAATTAGTGTAAAAACTAACCTCCGACCCGTAATCCGACACCCTCGTCCTTTCCTTCGCGCACTCACGCGCATATGCCTCGTGTATGCCCTATTCGTGTATTGGTTTATGTGTATTGGTAGATTTATAAACGCGCACATAACGTTATACATATACACGCGGGGAGAGGAAAAGCGTGTGTGGCCTCCGAAAATTAGGATGCCATTTCCCGCGAGCCAACTTTTCACCGACAATTTTCTCTAACGAATCCATCCAATTTTTCTCTTGCTCGCAATAATTTCTCCTTCAGCACGATCAAACATTGAATATTGTGCGCTTTGTGCATTCCATAAATTATACGTATAATACATATAATTATAGTTATAGGTATACGTCACACTTTACGCAAAATTTTCCATCTGAAAATACCTTGATTCTTACGTATATATGATACTCTTACGCCAACTTTTCCTAAAATGTATTCAAACGTTATATCTTTGCAATTCTTTTTTACATTTAATACATTTAATACATTTACTATACATTTCGTACATATCGTAAAAAGTATTTGTTTCAAGTTAAATAGTATTGTAATACATAGATAATAGTCTTTTCTGAGAGCGAGATATAATGTTGTCTCTCCCGAGAGTACAATAATTATGCGGAAATTGAATGTTATTTTTATGTTATATTATATTTATCTCTGCAAATCTAGAATAAAATTTTTTTTAACACGATATCGAGATATCCGGAAACGCCTCGCGATAGTGAGTGTCAATTAAGGACGAGCGTCGAGGCGAGCATTCCTGAGCCGCCTACAGCGAGTTTTTATGATTTTTTTACGCGGCCTGGTGCCAGATTTTTCGGTACGCAATTAAAGGAACAAACTGCTCTGTGTATAGCGCGAGAAAAAGAACGACCTCTCGCCACGGGTCAGAGGTCCGTCCTCTCCTGCGAAAGAAGAGCGATACGTTCTTGGGAGAAACGCGAGTGGAGACTCCAAACTTTCCTCCTTCTTCGAGTTGAGGATGTTTCGAATGTCGAAAAATAAATCACGTCTCGAGAATAGACGTCGGCGAAGAATTTACGATTGCATAAATTTGAAACGTGATAAAGATTATGCCTGAATACACAGAGAGCAGTATATTCGGTTGCGAATAGTACTTAGAATTGGAAAGAAGACACGTACGATTTTACAAAATTACAAATATGTAATTACAAAAGTGTGTGACTTTCCAAGAATGTCTCTTCTCTTGCGCTCAGATAAATTTATAGTATAGAGTATAGATTAACGGTATAAATTAATCGAGCTCTCAATATTAAAGACAATAAGCAACTAAAAGCTAGTACATAGTTATTACTAATGTACGTTACAACTAATGTACGTTTCTTCTTTAATCTTCACCAATTTTATATAATTTCTATTCTAAATTGTGCGTAACAGAATGGAAATGCAAGTTATTAGTACAATCGATCTTACAAATCTTGAGCCTTGTTAAGAAGAACCGTTCACATAATGCGTAACAGAATGGAGAATTACTCTGACTAATTACGCCTACATTCAGAATATTTGCATTTAAATTTTGGATTATTAAACTTAATGTTATACCAGGAAGATGGCTGAAAAAAGCAGCTGAAAGCCGAAACGTACAAGTGAAATGGAAATATATGTACAAGTGAAGAATAAAGAAGAATTGTACATTAATAATAACTGTGTACTAGCTCTTAGTTGCCTATTGTTTTTATAGTAATATTGTTTTTTATATATTTTAGTATAGAAAGTTACAGAAACGAAATTACACAAAAAAATTAACGGATCACTTAAGTCTGTCTTATTCCGAAAGTAGATAATATTTCTCAAGAGAGTGTAACTTGATCGAAAATGATCGCAACGAGACTTTTGAAAAAGTAAGTATATTTTAAAGTTTCAAGTTTCTATTTTCGAAATTGGTAATTGATACTTCGATCTGATATTTTTATAAAGTTATAAGGATACAAATGGACATTGTTAAATTAAAAAATTTTAATTCCATGGCCTGAATATTACCTACTATCTCTTGAATATTACCTATTTTTGAAGGACTAAGTTAATTTTTTTGTATAGTGTATATATATATATATATATACATATATTTCGACAATTTAGCTCTCAAAGGCAAATAAAGATATAAAAAAAGATACTTACAGTTTTACAAGTGTTGTACAATGAAAAAAATGAATATTGCTAATAGCATTTAAATAAATCTGCTGTAACTTGAGATAAACAAACCTATAATACATCAAATTTTGATCGAGAAGAAAACATTTGATCAAGAATTATTTTTAAAAAATTTAAACTTATACCATATGCATGCAAGCAAGGCTGGGCACATTTCAAATATTTTAATGATGTAATTTGCCCAGCTCTGTATTCAAGATTGATATAATTGAGATTTAATTGAGACATAATTCGATATTGTATCGGATATATCTTGCATGTACAGAAATCTTATTTAGCAATGTTTGTCGCTAAACGATGGCGATATCCTTTTCGTATTAGGAAATATCTGGTCGAATTCGAGTTTTGAAAGCGAATGACTCGACCACCTGACCTCCTTCTATTAAACAAATTGCGATTGACACACGTGCTTATGGTGTTGGCATGTTGCGTCGTGTGATTTCGTTCATTGGTATGCCACGACATTGCGACTCAGAGAGTGTTTCACGATCGTATTCAATAATTATTTTCGGCTCCGTAGAATCTTTGCCCCGCAAGTACGTACCTACATACGCCCGCGTCGCTTCCCAGCAGACAATGTTTTTAAAACGTTTTTTAAAAATATTTATTTATAATGTAAAAAATACTTAGTAAATATTTAAAAAATATTTTTTAAATATTATGCGTTTAATATTGATTGAAAAAATCGAAATGCATTCACGATCAACGTTCTTCAAGGTTTTAACGATTTTTATATCTAACATAGAAGCATAAGAGACAATAAAAACAGGTCCTTTGATGTACGAAAGGATTGTGAGTGAGAAAACTCAATGAGAGAGAGAGAGAGAGAGAGAGAGAGAGAGAGAGAGAGAAGAGAGAATTTTTATGTATATGTACTTATAAATATACCGACGAAAAGTTAAAAAGTCTTTAATCCCCCTTCAGATCTTGCATACATTATTGTAATATGTTACATCAAATTTGAAAACGTATTATTGAAATTATTTAATTCTATCGCTATCGTTTGATATAGGTATATCATTTGATGTACACATAATGATATATAATTATATGTTGGATAAAGTCGACATTTTGAAAAAAATTAACTATGAATTATATTAATTATAATATTAAGTATGAATTACTTATTAAAGAGTGCATGAATTTAATTGAAATAAATTTTTTTAAACACATATATATAAAGGATTTCGATAAAATCAGGTGCGAATAAGGATTAGATAATAAGCAAAAAAACAAAGAGATTTACACTAACGGAATACTAATGTCTTCTATGTGATTAATTCTTCTAAACTGATATTATTATTATACCCCCCCCCCTAGCTTTAATATTTTCAAAATTATTCCTAATACTTTTATTTCGATTTGATTGAATAAATCTGATCATAATAGGAATTATTAATTTGTAACGTGTTTATATTTCAATCTTTATATTTATGCTATCATATATGTACCATATACTCAAATGTATTATATACTCAAATTATCGTGACAAGTATAGGCTTATTATTATACATATATGTACATATTTATTATGCCTCGTAAGCGTTGCACTTGACAATAAATTTTCGTAATCGATTCCGAATCAAGATCGGACGTCGCACGATGTCAGAATAAACAGATATGCTGACCAACGCTATTCTTTCTCGGTATAATACTCGTTACAAAAAATATGGTCTCTTTCCCAGGGCTTATAACTCGCGCGCAGTTTACATTACATCTGTTTACGTTATTTTACACACACGACACTCTCGCGCGGTGAGAGTAAGGAAGGCGAGAATAATACGTCGCAGAGACAAAATATCTCGAGCCATATGAATAGCATAAAACTTTAAACGCATGTGATTAGATAGCTGTTGTATAATTACCTATACCTATTTTCTATTTCTTTCGCCGCGAATTTTCGAGCGAAGCTTTTACATTGTAAGCGACGTAATCAAAATTTAATTCTTGTAAAAAGATTAACGATTAGAAAATATAAGACAGAAGTTAATAAAAAAAATGGAGAAAATGTTAATTGCGCGTCTTATCTATAGTAAGTATAAGAAGACAAAATATAAAATAATGTATAGTATAAAAAGAAATTATTAAAGAATCTTTTATGGGGGTATATAATTTTTTATAGATTTCTTAAATATTTTCAGTACAATATAACATTTCAAATCGTCTTTAGCAGCCATTAATTTCAATTATGATTGTATCGCTAATTATTTTCAGACAACCGGCAAGCAACGAGTGTTAATTAATTATTGTTAGTGAGAAAGGACGAAAATCTCAAAGACTCTGCAGCAAGACACTTATGCGACGTTAATCTATATTAATCTATATGTATAGGCGGCGTCTTTTAAACGGTAGAAGAATCCTCGTGAAAACGTCGTTTCGTGCCGCTCTCCATAATTTCTCGTGAGCGACGCACTCGTATCTTAGGTCAATTAAGACGAACTCGTGCGTAAACGACAAACACGTGGAAATCCTGACATCTTTCATTCTACTTTACTATGTAGATTACATCGATGTAGAAAGCAACGATACGAAGACGTCGCGTAATTCAAGCGAAAATGGTTCAACACCGAGAGATTCAAAGTCGTGAAAGAATAAGATTTTATCACAGGCAAAATTGGAAATGTTATTTTTTATTAATTAAATTAAATTAAATTAATTTTAGTTTTTTCGCAAATAAAAGTGAGATGATATTAGTTGTCCTTGGTTGAATTCTGCAATATATTTTTCAAATAAATCGGAATAATTTATTAACGGCGCGTATTGTAAAGAAACGTAACTGCAACGCCCACGCTTCATTGTTTGTGTCCGACCGGATAAGTTGACGGATTAGTGTGACGAATAGAAGTTGAGAAAGAAGTTGAGAAAGAATCAATCAGAATAAAGCATAGACTCACGTGTCCATTATCGTCAAGCTGATTGTTAGTCAATTTCAACTTGTCGAAGGAAATTGGCTGCTTCATCCAATGAGCGCCACTCGCAGGACTATCGGGATGCACGTGGATCCTAGGGGGTGATATGGGATCAGCGCGACCGGCTACGACCCAGGCACTGCTGTGGAAAGCATATCGATACCTCTTGTCATCGCACGGGACGAAATCCATCACCATCAGATATTCGGTGTTGGGGTCTAAGCCGAACAGTCGACACTGTCGATCAGCAAAATCATTCGTATATGTGTATATATATATATATATATGTATATATATATATATATATATATACATGTCGCATCACATCGCTTCGACGAATAAGGTTTTCGCGTCAATTTCTGGTCAATTTGTCTGTTTGAACGAATGAATATCTGCACGAACGTGAGATGTGCTCACCTGAAACGTGGGGAACATTCTTCGTCCGGCTTTCGTAACAATCATCTCGGTGCCAAGCTGATGGAATTCCTCCCAGAGCGGCTTCGCCTCCAGAGCGGCGCCAGCACCGAGCAGCGCCGGATGGAGCGGCCTTTTCGCGCTTGATTCCTCGACGGAGGACCCACTATCCTCGCTCGGATGATGGTCACCGTGATGACTATTGTTATTGTTACTATCGTTGCGCGATTCCATCGTGGCAGATCGCGGGGAAATCGCCGGGGGATTCGCCGAATGAATCGGCAAAATGGCCTTCATCGGATGATTCGGACTGCGAGATCTCTTTACTCTTCCGGCGCTTTGCAAACAGGCTGCGAGAAATCAATACAAGATACGATTCAACGGATAGATTGATGCTCGTATCGTCACTTGCGTATATCTTTCGCGATTAAATCGCGAGATGAGAACGAGTATGTCTTTTATTTTAAAAAGAAAGTAAAGTGCCTCTGTTTCATTTTGTTAGCGTCGCTGCTTTACAGTTTAATACGGGAAAATTGCGAAAAATAGTTAGTGATTAGTTGATCTATAGATTTATATCTAAATTAGACTTATTCGTAATTTAGATTTATTAAAAATACTTAACAGATCAATACCTCAAAAATTTCTAAAGCTTATGTTCGCAATGTTATAATACGTACGTTGCTTTTACTCTATACTTTTACTAATTGTTTCGCACATGTATCTAACACGTACATCAACTTTCATCAGAGAGAAAAAGAATACTAGGAATGCACCGGATCGTAAAATTATCAGATATCGGATATCCGAAAAGAATGTAACATCAGATATCCGATCGGATTCCGAGACAATGTCTAAAAAAAAAACTGAGTAAAAAAAGAAAAAAAAAGGGAGCAAAAAGGAAAAGGGACTGTAAGAGAAAAATAGTGATAATAATTATATAATTATAATGATGTAAATATTATTAATATAATATAATTATATTATAAAATAATATTAATTGTTTGCAATACAGTTCAACATTAGTAATCAAAGTTTGATATTAATAAATTTTTCATTATGAATAATAACATTTCAGCATTTTCCGGTGACAATCTATTTCGATTATCAATATAATCAATTTTCCTGTGCTGAAAAGTCTTTCCGAATGCACGGAAGATGATGAAGCACTAAAATATTTCAAAAGTTTTGAGATTTGGGTACTCTGACTCATGAAACATGAATTTTTTACCATGTTAAGGGATCTACATTTCTCGGTGATAGAGGTTCTGTCAGATATTTCATTAATTCAGCATCGTAAACTGCAGTAATTTTCTATTTATGCATCAAGCGCTTTATACGTAATCCGGAACACGGATTTTTATCCTACTATTTTACGTCTAATGAATAATAAAAATAGAATGACACAATAGCGCTGATACTGTTGATATCGCTTACCGAATGCAACCTTAACTGAATTGCACAATTTATCTTTTTTTTTACCAAGAAAGAAAAAAAAAGAGGAAAGACGAACTGTGTATGAATTTGAGCTGAAAAGAATAGAAATCTACATCAACGCAAACTTTCAATATGAAATTTCAACCGTATATATTTCCGGATACTAACGATATCCGATCGGATAGTAAAAAAGTGCTGAATAATACTAGATATCGCGGATACTTTTCGGATACTTTCCGATGCATTCCTAAAGAATATTACCTATGTGCAAAAAATGCAACAATTAATATAAAGTAGTATGTATAGAAAGACACACGATAAGGTCGCTTTGATCTTATCGATCGTCGCAATCAGTGACAATTACTTAAACGTTCCGCGTATTACTAGTAGCAGATCGAGTAACGCAATTTTTAATTAAAAAAATAACATTTTTTTCTATCTGTCATTCACCTTCCATTTGTTGCATGGGCGACGGTACAGCGGGCAGATGCTGCTGTTGATGTTGTTGTTGTTGCTGCTGCTGCTGTTGCTGCTGCTGCTGCTGCTGTTGTTGCTGCTGCTGCTGCTGCTGCTGCTGCTGATGATGATGATGATGATGATGGTGATAATGATGCGCCGACCATTGCTGGTAGCAGCAATTATCAGCGGTGATTTCGCGTCGTTGCTCGTGATGTTGCGATTGCATCGTCATCAATGAATGTCAGTTATTACAATTAGTATTGATTACGTGACGAAAAAATACAAATTATTCACATGAATCCATATCGCGAAATTTACTTCAACTTGGTGCGTCTTGTGGTGCACGATCCTTGGACATAATTTCCAACGTAACGAAAGATTTAATAACGCAAGACGACACCATTCGCACTCGCGGATTAATTTCATCATCATAAGTATATAGTAGCTATCCTTGGAAGTTTTAGAGCATGGATCGATTCCCACGCGAAAGTGTGAACGCTTGGACCGGTCAGAAGACGCGCACTTTATTGAAAATTATTGTTCGGATGATCTGCACGACTTCACCTCACCTTCGTCGTGATATACGACGTGGGTCAATCGTGGGCCGATGATGATATGATCGTTGGCCGCAATCCGCGCGTATATCGGCATCTCGGTAATCCGCTTTCGAGAGCGGACTTTCATCAGGATGTAGGAAAGTCTCGTTTTCCGAACTTTTACCCCTCCGTTGCGAACACGTTATTAATGCCGTGAATATAATATAAAATATAATGTAAATGTGAAACGAGCGGATTTCCTCAGCGGCTTCCCATTGAAAGAAGATCCGACCGTGATTTCAGCGGGCGCCGCCGTGACACCGGCGTTCCGATCTCGACCGAGTGCCCGACGAATACCCGATGTCTCGGCATCGTCGAGACGGAGAATGAGATCGTTTCGCTTTGTCGTCAACAGGACTTGTCCTCACCTCCGTGTCCGGACGTTGACAAGGACGCTCAAAGCCGCTCAAAGCTGGGCCGCGTCGCGTCGCGTCGCGTCGCGCCACGCGAATCCCGGATGAATCGGAAAGAACTCGCCCGAGGCGACTACTCCGTTCTAGCTGCTTATCATCGCGACATCGTTCTCTTTCTCCGAGACAGCTTTTCGTTCCGTCTCGATCTCTTGGCTCCGCTTGCATTTGGAGAACCGTCCTAAAGAAGGAGAAGGATGAAACGCGAGAGCGATGCGAGAGGGAGGGGTGCGAGAGGAAGAGAAGAGAGGAGGGCTTCTCCGAGGATCCTCCTACACCGGCGTCACCGGCACCCACCAGTACCCACCAGCACCCACCAGCACCCACCAGCACCCACGCTGCCTGTCGCTGCCGGCTGCTGCCGGCGCGCGGTTGGACGGCAATCGGATGCTGCACGAATCTTGTGGCCTAGCTCTTACTCTTCTTCGATGCCAGAAGGCGGAGCCTTCTTCTCACCGAGCCAGAAATGTGTCAGGGGTAGGTAGGTAGATAGGTAGGTAGATAGGTAGGTGCAATGGACTCAGGAATGGGCCTTTCCATTCTTGACATCCGAGAATAAATATTTCTATTTTATGTTCATACATATTATACGTATACATATACATATACGTAGCTTTTCACATACCACGTGCTCCATTATCGAGAGCGCAATCGAGAAGAAAAGAAGAATGCGACGATTCTAGGTGAAAAAATAAATTGAAAATGAACAATATTTTTTCCTTTGTGAAACAAACGCTTGCTTTCGAAGCATTCCACTTAATAAAAAATTAGAACAGAGAGAGAGAGAGAGAGAGAGAGAGAGAGAGGGGGGGGGGGGGGGAACGTGTCCAAAAAGGGCTAAATTGAGGTATCTTCAATTCAATCACAAATTCTTTTCTTTTCACAGAGTTATTTAATAATACTTGTGTACTACGTACAGTTGTATAGTGCCGAATGAAATATAGTAGTAGTACATCTATGTACTGTAACATTTTTCATTCATAGATCCACATGATTCATGCTCGTGCATGCTCTCGCTTCAACATTCACATAAATTCTGCAATCTATCAATATTGTATAATATATTAATGCGCGCGCGTGCGCGTGCGTGTGTGTGTGGAGAGGGGGTAATATATTTTAATATAAATTTTTATTATCGGAAACGAAAGCTTTTTTTAATATTTTCAACGTATAAGATCGTTAGTCTTTTATTCTTCATCTATAAAACTTTTTTAGACCAATCTTTTTAATATCATGTGCAAGAGAAAAAGTTCGACTTAGCATTTTGAACAAATGCCATGACAAGTCGGAACCTTTATACGTATAAAAAAATGCAGACGTAATATAAATAATTGATAAAACAAATGGAGAATTAAAATATGTTAATTTGTTCATTTTTCTGCATAGAATAGTTTCTCATCTATACATAAAATCTATACATTTAAAGTATATCGATGAATGTTATTTCAAAAGAAGAATCAATTTCGTGAAAAATATAAAAATGGTACATGTTATCGAAAAGAAGGAAACGATTATCGATTTCTTTTAAAATTAATTATTTCACCTATGTTTGCAGATAAGCTTGATTATTCTCCTATTGTATACGTATTGTATACGTATTGTATACTCTCTTTTCTTTTGGAAAAAGAAACAAACGAAGGCGCGTCAAGAAGATACTTCTTGTATGTCTCCTCGTATCTCGCGGAGTTCGCGCTGATTTGCGCAATTCTCGGTGACTAATCTGCTCTTACAATCTTAGATCGCATGTCATAACGTGCTTTTATTTCTCCCCTTCACGATACTTTTGGCGTTTCGTTTTGCATCTCACGACACTTTAGTCAGTTTCTTAGGTAACAATTTTGTTTGTGCGTGAAACAGTGCTTTTGGCATATTCCCTTTTGATCTTTCCAAGCCCTCCCACGATACAGCGCGGGCACGTCTCCACTTTTGTAATTGTTTATTAATAAATACAACACTATTTATATACATAACATTGTTAATAACGCTTACATGAGAATGATTATCAATAAGTAGAATAATTATTTGTTATAATTATTTAGAAAGATAAACAAGTCGAAAATCTTGGCCGGCTCGTTATGATTTTATTTTTGGCTAAATTTATCATTTGTACCTATGATACACTTGGTGTGAAATAAAGATCGAGCTGATTGATATATACTTTTGTACAGGCTTTGAATATCGGAAAGTTGAATATTTTAATTACGGTCCCTAGTCTCTATACATGCCTCCCTTTTTTTCTGCTTTTTTGTTGCTATCTCCTTCCTTTTCCCATTTTCTCGTACTCCATTAAAAAAAAAAAAGTTTTATTACGCAACTAGACTAGACATTTTACTTGCTAACCACTATTTATCTTAATATTGTTCTCATTGTATTTAAATTGAACCCTCTGGAATTACTAAGTAACGCTAACGAAAGTGCGTCGCAAGGAGCTTAATAATGATTGGTGTTACCGGTTTAGCCCTTGTACATACACGTCTCCCTCCCTCCCTCCCTCCCCTCTCTCTCTCTCTGAATGTGACATAGGTAAAGTTACATATGCCAGAACAATTGTGTCCAACTGAACATGGCGAGATTAATAGCAAACTTGAAATTACTCTCATTATATACATAATAGACGTATCTTCCACGAGCGGATACACATACAAGAATAAACAAATGTTACGAGCGTACGCTTATAATATTATACATATATATTATAAATAGTACCTGTTATGCGTTCGTTCGATACATATACATACGAGATATTCTGATGAACGAGATCAAGAGTGACACATCGCATGCAGTTACTCGCTTCAAGGATAGACTTTGGAGCGAGTAAAATTCAACCCAAATTCACGCATGTGAGAAATGATCGCGTCGGGATGATGGATGTGATATATCGACTAAAGAAATATGATACATATTTTTATGTGAATTTTATTTATAAAAAAGAAATGTACAAGTATGAAGAAAGGGAAACTAAACATGATCGATCTCAAGATCCCGTGGATAAAATCCTCGCGTCAGATAAGTTTTTCGTAACTATCGTGTTTTTCTTTCGTACTATTGATGATGAATCTATGCATTGTGGTCAATTGTGGCTAATAAGATCAGTTTAGGAGTGGAATAAAAAAGGAAAAATGAATAAAATGAATGTGAATTAATGCAGGAGAGCGAGAGAAAAGAGGCGTGTGTGTGTGTGTGTCTGTGTGCGTATGTGTGTGCGTGTGTATGTGTGTGTATATGTGTGTGTAATATTAACAATAGTAATGATCCTGTTACAGGACTGTCACGAGCAGATGATGGAAAATGCTCCAACTGCAAGATTTCTTCCTTTTCGTATTATTTCGAAAATTAGAATCACCTATCATCAATCGTTATACGATGCGCGTGTGCTCATTTACACCACATGATTAATATCTTTCTGTTTATACACGGACATTGGCCTAGTTTCCACCGAGGATTTAAATCAGATCAGAATGTAAGAATCAACCAACTACAGTTGAGTATTCCTTTACAGTCGAACAAGGGAATGCTCAACTGTAGTTAATTGATTCTTACATTCTGATCCAGTTTAAATCCTCGGTGGAAATTAGACTAATGTAGCATCGTTAAAATTAAAATAATCCAGAGAAGCTTTGCCACCATGATAACTGCGATAAATATTCCCGTTCATCGCGAGACAATATAATGTGTATATTAATAATTAACACTTTGACACACTTAAACCAAAATCTCCCCTCCCGTCCCCCCCCCCCCCCCCCTCTCTCTCTCTCTCTCTCTCTCTCTGTATTTCACAATTCACACATATATAAATGTATATTTATAAAAGTAGGTATGACGTAATAGATGTCGTTTACAAATTTGTGCAACTTACAGAAGTACCAAGCTATAAATATCTATTATATTTTAGGGAATTAAGTCTAAATGATGGCTACTTTATTATTTGTGTATCGATATCTTCGTTAATAGCATACTTACATAATGAAACGAGAGTGTGCACGTGAATGTATGTGTATATGTGTGACACAATTATCATATCGATTTTTCTCACAGCGTAAAGTGATCAAAAAAAATGTCACGTCCTTTCTCGATTAATCAGACACTTGACGAGTGTAAATGCAAATGATGAACAAGCTACAAGATGCAGATGTTACGATTGACGAATAGGAAAGACGAATTATAGCAAAAGTGCCTGTCTTTCTTTTGTTCTACTTTTTATTTTTCAATTGTTAAGAATATCGTGAAAACCACGTAAAATTCTCTCTAATTTTATGATCGATCGATTGGTTTCATCACTACTATTTTGTTTTATACGATAACACATTTAGCTACAACATATGCACTATTACTTACTACTTTTGATAAACTCTGTGAAAAGCAACGCCCCTCCGGATTTTCCGATAAGATGTAATTATTTCCACACAGGCTTCGTAGTCAATCAAAAATAATAATATAATAATAATAATTATTATTATTATAACTCACACCTCTTTCTCTCTCTTTCTCTCGCGGACCACACACACCCACACACATACGCGCACGCACGCGCACCCATACACACATACACACACACACACACACACACAAAAGGTCTTAATGTCTCGATGGATAGATGTCGGGTTGGGCGGTAGCAGTTCTAAGCATCGCATTCGAAAAGATAAATCTAAGGACTTCACTTCTTCTTATTTTTGTTATTCGCACCCCGCGGTGGTGTTACAGGCCGTCCAGCATTGAGACCACCATAGGTGAATTTCCTCTTATCGGCCGGTTTTAAAATTTGGAAACTGCACATGAGAGTCTCGTCCACTGACATCATGGCACCTGCATTGTCAAACTCGCCGCAGTAGTTCGGAGCCGAGAACAGAGTCACCAATTGTCGTTTGGCAAAAAATTCGTAACCATCTTCCACCACCTGAAAAATAATTTTCCATTTTTAAAAAGCATCCCATGAACAAAGTATCCAATATATATACGTATATATTAAAAATCTGTTTACCTGATGTGCACGGCATATAAGATCAAAATCATGCTTGTGCAAAAACTTGGCAACGACTTCTGCGCCGAAAGTGAAGGATACACCACGATCATTTTCGCCCCAACCCATAGTGTCTTTATCGGGATCAGACCACAATAAATCACAGAGTAATCCTTGATCAGGTACATCTGTCGGTCGCATGATACGTCTGATCTGTTCCATGCTTTGAAGATCCGGACTCAAACCTCCATGGCAACAAAATATCTTCTCGTCTACTATCGCAGCAACAGGTAGGCAATTGAAGCAATCAGTAAACGTTTTCCATAGTTTAATGTTGTAACGACGTTTACCTAAAACATAATTTTATTAGTCGAAATAGCAAGATGAACTAACAACTGTAAAAAGAATATCATGAGGAAGAATATTTATGAAAAAAAAAAAAAAAAAATATATATATATATATATATATACACATACAAAATACCCACATTCATCATAAAATCCATATATCCTATTAATGGATGCGCATTCATGATTTCCTCTTAACAAGAAGAAATTTTCTGGATACTTGATCTTATAGGCAAGAAGGAGACAAATAGTTTCCAACGATTGTTTCCCTCTATCAACGTAATCTCCTAAGAAAAGGTAGTTGCTTTCGGGAGGAAAACCACCGTACTCGAACAATCGTAACAAATCATAATATTGTCCATGAATATCACCTTACAAACAAAATTGTACAATATCAATGAATAAAGTCAATATTAAATGACTAAAGGTAACCAAAATTATATAGATGTAGCTTTCCTTGGAATTGTAGTTTGATGCTTATTATGCTTATTTGCTTACCACATATTTTCAATGGTGCTTCGAGTTCTAAAAGGATGGGTTGTGATAGAAAGATTTCACGTGACTTGAGACACAATCCTCTAATTTCCACTTCTGTCAACTGAACATTTTTACCTGGTCTTGCGCCTCGTACTAAACAATGGAAAAAAAATGTGAAAATTATATACATTGTAAGCGTAAATTTTATTTTATCTCCTACCTTTTCTAACATAATTACTAAAATCTTTTGATAAAAGAATGAGAGAAAATGTCAAGTATCTTTTCGTTAGTCATTTCCGTGTTACTATATTGCAAATATTGTCCGAGATAATCTATTTCCTTATCTTTAGTTTTTTCTACAAGAATAAGTATATGCAAATAAGAGATAAACAATTTATCTCGATAAATCGCTTTACATCTCAATAGATATATTCTCATATTCCAACATAAAACTTGAAAGAATTTACAGAGTCGGACATTTAAGAAGCACAAGTTATACAAAAAGAATGTAACACAGTGTATAAATAAGAATCTTATCTCGGGGGGAGAGAGAGAGAGAGAGCGAGAGAGAGAGAGAGAGAGAGAGACACA
>NW_011627496.1:45329-108511 GCF_000204515.1 Acromyrmex echinatior | reverse complement strand
GACGAATGATTTCAAAGTAACAATAACGCGACAAAATGGCTTGGCCTAAGACAGTACTCTCCCGAATATATAACAAGATTCTCTTCATGGGACTAATCATTTCGCCGTATGGTTGGCAGGACGGCAGGACCTCGCCCTGCTCGGCCAGAAATCAGAATCGCGACGAGGCGTACATAGTACGTGTACGATATTGTGAAATAAATGTGCATTTTTGTGTAAACAAACTAATGCGCGTGCTATTCGATGACGAGAGTCGATCGGAACGCATTCATCATTTTCGAAGACATTGCGTAACGCCAATGGAACCAAGATTAATGGTCGGGATGGCGTTTCGATATGCTCTTGAATAGTGTGTGCGTGCGTATGGAAAATAGAGTGTGAGAGAGAAAGAAAGGGGAAAATACCATAAGCAGGAATCGTCGTGGCACATCAGAGAGCATAGCGAGAAAAATCGCGGACGCGAAGGAAGGAATGAAGGCGCGGGGATGAAAGGAGTAAGAGACACACACACACAGGCGAGGGGAAGGCCAGAGGGAGACGGGCGAGCCGAGCGAGCGATGTACGAGATTGTACACTCTCCCACCCTTTCGCTCCTACGTAGCGATCAGCATAGAGCAGCGATCGACCAGCTTTACCTTCCAAGAGACGAGCTATGATGTTGTCGATGTTCAATTTGTCGGTCTCAGCCATCGGGCCGGAGTGTCGTGCGCGTTCCAAACTTGACACGGAGCACCTTAGTACAGAGATAAACGTCGATTCACCGAAATTTCTCACTTGTGTGCCGTACGAGACGGAATCGCGCTCGCAGCTCGCAGCTTCGTACAAGTTACTCGCAATGGCCGTCCGGAATCGCGCCGCGCGCGCACACTCCACTCCCTTTCGCCTCTCCACTTCACTGCACTTCACTTCACTCCACTCCACTTCACTTCTCCCGCTCTCCCGTCTGCTCACGTCCTATGACCTATGTAAGTATATACTCGCTTCCTCGAACTCGAACACACTCGCAAGTCGCAACTCTCGCAACATGCGCGCCATCACACCTTTCGATTCTGAAAGTGCCGTTGTGCTTAGCGCAGTTGGCGGGCGTGACAGTCGGCCAATGTACATCGGACAGATATTCATAGTCCACTTTTGTTTCAAAATTATCTTAAGGGGATGCGAAGTCGTTATTATCGAACTTGATCGAAGTCGATAAAGATGCAGACTTTTTAAATTCCAAATTCGATAATGGTGACGTTTTTTATTCATTTCTTACATTATATCTTGGGATCGATTCTGTATCCTGAAACAAGATGAAAATTACAAAAATAAGCGAATTTACCACAATACTAATAATTTCTTTGGTCAACATCTAGTAAATTTGCTCACTTTTATAATTTTCACCTTGTTTGAAGATACAGAATCGATCCTCTGAGATGACAGCTGTACGAGCCAAAAGTGAATTTTTTAACTTTTTTTCGATTCCCTCATGAAATCCAGTGCTTCTATTTGTGCGTACTTTAATTTATGTAATAACACTTTTGCAATCCGTAAATCCAATTCGGAGATTTTTCACCATGTGAAAATGTCAATAATACAGACGACTTTAGCATCCCCTTAAGACACTAATACGGCCCTCTGATTGGTTCATGACTTCTTAAGGCTGTACTTAAAACAGTCTTGAATATAAAGCCGGCGACACACAATGCTTGCTTTCCTGCTGGACTGCTAGTTGAACTAGAATCTTGCCACCGTATTGGTTGCGGTGCTGTATCAGTGCCAGTATCGCAGCCAATACGGTGGCAAGATTCTAATCCAGAAGGAAAACAAGCATCATGTGCCGCAGGCTTAATATTTGACTATGGCTGGATTCGGACTTCGGGCAGACCCTTAGGGCTGCCGCATAAAAAATTCCGTGTATAACACTAATGCTCGTATTTATAGTCAGGCCTTATATTTAAGGCTTCCTTAAATTTATCTTCAGATACACTACGAATTATTTCATTGGCTACTGAGTATCTAAAGATTTAAGGAAGCCTTAAGTACAAGATCTGAATACGCGCATATGTGTAAACTTCAACCGGTTGAAATTTAAATCGTTGAAATTTAATTCGAAATTTAATTTAATTTAATTTAATTTAATTTTTTTTAGTCGAAATTTAATTCGCTCAAATTTTGTTTATTTTAATTGTAAATTCTTACGTTAATGTGAACGCTTTACTATTAATTGTAAGTAATTCAAGCTCAGTGATATAATAAAAAATAGATTGATTCGATAGGATCGTTTTACAGATTAATGAAAATAAATCTTAAAATTCGAAAAAGCAAAGTCGAAAAATATTCAATGTTTCGATATAACTTTGAATCGATTGTCGAATCGACTGTGACAGCTGCTGAATGCTGTCGAAGCCAAACGGACCAGACCAGAACCACCGACCGGATGGTACGGACCAATACGGATGAATACGGACGGAAATACGGAACAATACGGATTACCACGTTTACCACGATACCATACATCATCATACATACAAATACGTACGCGATTGTCCGATTGTCGGCGAGCGTATAAATTTATTTAGCATTTTATAGCTTCCTGGCCAGTGTCGACAAAAGATGCCGGAGAACGTGGTACGTACATATATTTTTTTAGATAGAATCTTTTCCCTCTTCACGTTTTTCATTTAAAGTAAAATTTAGATCGGTCGATTAAGCACGAGGATTTAGATTGCGTCGCGATCAACAATAGGTTATGTTACGTATTATTTCGAAATGAGTGCGTTTTAAATAGACGTTGTATTTTCTTCGATAACATTGTTTTTATCTCAATTTTTTTACAGTTTTTCTCTCGTATATGTTTGGAGACGAATGAGAATTAATTCATCTCTTTATATTTTTTTTAGTCCAATAAAAATTTTTTAAACTGCAAACTTATACTTCGATTGGAATATATACCATAAAAGTAGAAATGATTTCTTTTCTTTTTTAAGCTAAATGGTGATCGTATCGAGGTGAATGGTGAGCCTCAAGATAATGATGAAGAGAATATTGAAAACGACGTTCATTTTGAACCTATAATTTCATTACCCTTGATAGAAGTATCCAATAATGAAGAGGACGAGATAGAAATGTTGAAGCTGTAAGTTAACTTCTTAATATACACCTATGAGTCATTCGTATTCTGTGCATTTCTTTTCTTTGAAATACTAAGCACCTGGTCAAATACCGAGGTCTCTCTTCTATTCCCAAAAAAGTATTTCTAAAAAAAGGTAGAGTCCAGTTTTGTGTTTTTTCAATGCCGGCCTCAATTCATGCATATCCTTTAACAAGAACAGCTCCAAAGTTCATCTCTGAGTCACAAATGACCCATCCTGTGTACAGAGTATACAATTTTTTGTAAATAAAAAAATTTTATTTTTTTCTTTACTGAAATATTTCGCGAATTACTAAAAAAAGAATTTAACATAATGGTTTTTAGCACTTTTGTGTTATCTGTAATGTTACTAAGAATATTTTCCTAATAAATTACAAGTTTTTTTTAACACAATAACAATAATAAAATACATTGTTTAAAATATAAATGCAATATAGCTTCAATTTATAGTCATTCAAGCATATTAAAAAAAAACATTTTCAGGTTACTAAATTTTTTCAACAGCCGATACTTGAATTATTTTTTCATTCGTAGTTTGGAATGTCAATTTTAAGATTGAAACATATTTTTTTCTTTGAACATTTTTGTTTCAAAGTTTTACATTTTTGTATGAAAAAGTACATTTTTTTCTTATTTTGTAAACTATTTAGTTATAACAATTTATATACAATTTGTTACAAATATACAACTTTACAAATACTTTCTAAAGATATCAAAATATATATAAAAATCGCTTAATAATTTTTATACGCTTATAAAAGTGATGAGAAAATTAATTCAGAACACGAAATCCATTGTGTGAGGATGCCAAAAACTAAGTGTTTACTAAGGTTCATAAGAATTTTCATTTTAAAGAAAACAATTAACAATGTATATGCATATACTTTATGTACGTTTTTATATTTTGTAGACGGGCTAAGTTATATCGTTATGATACGTCGAGCAATCCTGCGGAATGGAAGGAACGTGGCACAGGAGAGGTCAAACTATTAAGACACAAAACGAAAAATACAGTTAGAGTAGTGATGCGCAGAGACAAAACTCTCAAGATCTGTGCGAATCATTTCATCACTCCATGGATGGAATTGAAACCAAATTGCGGCAGTGATAGAGCATGGGTTTGGAGCGTACTTGCTGATTACGCTGATGAGCAACTCAAGCCAGAATTACTTGCGATACGTTTTGCAAATGCCGAAAGTGAGTTCTCAAGTGCTATATTATAGTTTTTATGTATAAAGTATAACTATCGCAAACTGTATTATCGTGTATTATCGCTAATAGTATCATAATAATATCGTAGAATATTTACTTGTTTTATATAGATGCGTCAATGTGGAAGGAAACATTTGAAAAAGCTAAGAAGATTGTAGGATCCGAATGTGAGATTTATGCTGGCAAAAGCAATTCGGAACAAAAGCGTATTGAAAGTGACAGCGAATCCAGCAGTGATGTAAGTTATAGCGAGAGTACTGATAACGAAGATCAAATGAAATCGTTGAAGCGGACTGAAGACTGTGAAGCGATTTCTCAGCAAAAGGATATCGAGAATGAAACGCTGGAAGAGAAACAAGTAATAACGAATGAAGAAAAAATAATCAACGAGATCGCAAAGTTAAAAGTAAAAAATGAAGGTGAGAAACAATAATTGTATTCGGTGACACGAAAAAAAAAATATATATATATATGTATATATATATATATATATATATATATAAATAGTTTATCAAAAGACACATTCTGACATTATGACAGACGTTACGACAGACGTATTATATGCCATTGTTTGAAGACAGGTGCATTTTTAGCAATAATTATAAAAAAGCTTATTAAATTTTACAGCGATAAAACTGTATTTGTATAGACATATATCTGTGATTTTTTTAACTTTGCGCATATACGCGCGCGCGCGCACGCGCACGCGCACACATTTTATGTTAAATTCATGTAAAATTGCATTTGTACTGGAAAAAATGTGTATGAGGGAATGTATGTTGACTCTTTGGTGACAAACGAATAAATACAACGACAATTTTACAAACAGACAGCCTTTTGCTTTTTATTTGTTCATTATTTTACAAAGATAATTTATGCATTATATCACATGTTTCTTTATAGTTAATGATTGCGCAGTATGTTTCCCTTAAGAAGAGTGAAGTATGTTGAAAGAGTATACATATACGATAATCGATATAAAATTGATCAATTTGTCTACTTTGTTTATTTTATATATATATATATATAAAATCTTAATCCACAACCTATCAACCTTTCATTTCCTTAGAGAGTATTTTTAATTTTTTTTTTCTGCGTTTTATGTAATAGATACGAAATTTATTTAATACACGTTTCCTGTCTATTGAATTCGTATAATTTGAGATTTTCCATAAATTTCTCAATTATTATATGCGTAAAAAAAATTACTATAAATCAAAAGAGATGAAAAAAATTAAACAATTGCCATTTTTATTTGATAGTCGTTGATCATTGTTAATAACTCAATTATGTGAAGTCGGGAGGGATGGAAACCGGCTTAGCTCCCAACGAGATCTCTATTTCCGATACATGAGCAGTAAATGTATTAAATAACCAATTTGTCACAACAATCGATATTTTCTTGAATACGAGAATCGTATATTTTTAATATTTATTGTACCTAATTCACTTTATATTCGTTTGTATTTTGTGATGAAAGAATGAAAGTAAAAAATAATAATTATATGAAATAATAAATCATTTTGTATTTTGCATCAATAGAACACAAAGTGTGAGAAACATTTCAACACAGAGGAATAGATTAAGGAATGCAAAATAATTAAAGTAAATACAGTAGTATTCATTTAATAGAAAATAGAGCGTATTGCTCTCATATATGTGCGCGCGATTTCTATTCCTATTGCTACTTTTACAAAACGAGCGTATAAAATAATTCAAAATAGCACAACAATCTCGACACTCGGACGACTCAAATTTGATTGCTAGATATTACTTAGGTGATTATTGTATTATAATTTAAATTCTCTACAACTCGTCCCTCGCTGAAAAAGATTGCAAGATGTTTCGTCTCTCTTCCATTGTACGCTTCTTTTGATCAGACAACTTTCCTCTATAAAGGAGCCCCTGTACCCGCGTTTCTTCCGTTTGTACAAATATATCTCCCCGTTCGAGAATCTTCTCCATAGTTTTGACATAAATTTTTGCTGCCTCTCGTTGCTCTTCCGGTAAAGTTTCTTCAAAGATTCTTGTCTTCTTTAGTATTTCCTAGGAAAAAGAATAAATATATAAAATATAAGAATAAAATTAACATATTTCATAGAGAGAGTTTAATGATACAAGAATATGAAGATAAAACTATGGAATTATATTTTAATCTTTACTTAAATATTTTCAAATAAATATGCTTATGATACAGCCATTTTGGTACAATTCAATGAAATATAATATTGTCTTGTTAATTTTTTTTAAATCCTTACCTGCCTGTCCTGCTCTCCCACAGTTTTGAATTCTTCAGCTAATTTATCTAATCGTTCCACACATCCTGGCAATCCTAAGTACACTCTTGATCTAGATCTGATAAATCGCTTCAAGTATTCGCCCGTAAAATCAGATTCTCTCTCAGGAGTGAATCTGATTGGTTCAGATTTGCCCTGTACAAATAGTAAAACTACCGGAAAATCATCCTTCTTAATGTTGTAGCGTTGCGCTAGATCGGAATTATCCTTATTGCCAAAATCCTTTACGCCCACTGTAGCTATCAGGAGATCCTGTGAATCCTTGGTATCAGCCGCTACGGTCGCATATTGTTCATGCTTGCCACCATAAGGAAATGCTACATCAAATTTAACGAGTACTGCCTTAAATCTGGGAATAACCTGCACGAAATATTACAAAAATAAATTAACTAAAAACTTGTATACATCGTGACAATGTTGTATATATCTAAATATCTTCATATATCTCATATCGAGATTGAATGTTTAGAATGACAGTTTCTCAATTCATTTTCATGTGTAATATAGTCATAAAATATAAAAATATTATAAAAAGAAATATCAAATCCAATTTAGTTTTCATAAGAAGATTTTATTGACTTTATTGTAATTACATCTTATATATTTGACATATATTTGAATTGTAATATATCCACAATCATAACTTTGTACATAATTATGTAAAATAATAAATTTCATAGCAATTAAAATATAAAATTCTATATTACAGGAAGTGTATGTCAATATTCAGTCGATTTATTGGAATTTGATACAAAAAAACTGATATTTTAATTGTAAATAGAAGATGCTTACGAATCTGAGAAAAGTATAATGATAATTAAGAAAAAATTTACTAACGATTGATGGCTGAAAATAATAAAAATTGATTGAATTTTCTTGTCCCTTACTTCTTAGTCATACATTTCTCAAATTCATAAAGCAAATACATCTATTTATGCTGCACACATACACACATACACATACACAAAATGCCAAATTATATATATGTTGCAAAGTTATTTAATTATATAAAATAAAGTTTTCCACAATTTTTATCGTTAATTTTAATCATTATTTGTTCAAGTTAGATGTAATGAGAATAAATAAAATTTAAAAAAAATTAAACAAGACTCAAAAGATTATATAAATAAAAAGTGGATAAAGAAAGGTAAATAAGCTAAGCTGGATGACAATGCTTGTTTTAATAGTAGAAAACAAAATATAAATATCGCAAATGTTTTGATCTACACAACAGTCATAAATTATTTATACCATTGTACTGTAGATGAAGATGTCTTGTGTGTTAAATCGAAATGTTTGCGATATTTATATTTTATTTATTTTTTATCCAGCTCAGCTCATTAAGCCTCTCTTTATCTAGTTTAGAAAAATTTTTCTAACTATAAATATCATATCTCACATACGCACATACACATGAATAAAATATATGCACGCATGCACACACATACACATTTGTATAAAAGAGGATATTTCACAGATGTAATTAATATATATTTTGTTTATTATACGCATAAATTGAGAATTCTGAGAATTTTGGTTACATACTATTTTCACATTGAAATTCTAGATAAAATTAAAAGTTTTTCGTACCTTATCGAATGAATACGAATCCAAGGGCACACATCCTCTGCAGTCATCACCAACGGTAACGTGCGAAATAGCGATGACAAAAATTAATACGAGACTCGATCGAATCATGATAGGACGTAACGTTTGTATGATTACTCGAGTTTCACCCGCATGCACGAATAAAGCAATTAACTACTCCGTTCTTTTGCGTTCTGTGAAATCAGACAACGATTATCCTATCTCCCTTATATATACATATAGTTACACTCGCAAAATGCGCGTGTGTAACACAACACGTGAAATACAGCAACGTGTCAGTTCAACGAACCGGCTTCGTTCTGGATCCAAGTTATCGTCTAACTGATTTGTGAAACAAATGCTCACTGAACTTGTCCGAAAATCAGAGTGGCAAAACTTATATACAGTGCCTTATTAAAGTCCTTATATGTACATATTTTTTTTTTTCATCACATGCGGTCAATCCTGTCTACTCCAAGATGTTCCGAACAAAGTTTTCCTCTATATTAAATTGTTTTCTCTAAACTAAAAGTGACTAGAAGATTCTCCTTCCTTTTCATCAGTTCTCGTACTTGTCGCACTTGCCTGCACTTGCTTATACTTGTCACATGGGAGGAAAGAACCAGGCCAACCAGAGGCGTATTCGGATTCCCATCTGAGTATTCTTCGAATGTCATGTCATCCTTTGTTTAACATTAAATAACAAGGATAGAATGATATTCGGGTGGGAATTGAAAGATAATCAGAATGATGCGCCACAATAGAAGGAATAAAGAATAACAATTCCAACCTATCAGAAACCGTATATTCCGATATCTGATAGGTTGAAATCTTTGTTCCTTATTTCTCTTCTATTGTGACACTTTAAGGCTACAATATTTATTTGCTTAGGCGTTTAGAATATATCCATACAACTTGCATTTCTCCTATAAAGACGCACGTAAAATGGATTGGATAATTTTGTTTTATGCATACGTTTTATGCGACTATGCAAGTTGTGTAGATGTAAGCGGGAAACATAGACTCTTGCATAACACACAAAACAAGAAGCATAAGAAAATCAATCAATCAGAGTCTTTTATTTCATGGAAAGGGAGAAAATAAAGAACTTTGATTGGTTTATTTTCTTATGCATTATGTGTTATGCGTTATGTAAGACTTTGTGCTCCCCTCTGTCATACCCTTAGAATGCTTGTGAGCATCAATCATTCTTGTTTAATATTTATAATTAAAGATGAAACGATGCTTAAAGAGTTGTGAGCGTCAAAGCGAACACAGCCTAAGGATGAAATCACACAATCACACACGGTGCGGAATACGACTGCGGAATAGAGAATGCGTCATAGAAGCAACCAGCGTTATTCTGCGTTATTCTGAATAGCGCTGATTGGTTGCTTCTATGGGTATGGTCAACGCGATGTTGCAAACTTTGAAGCGTTTTTTAATTGGTCAGTACGTAAAATTCTTTCTTCTAATTGGTCCATCAAACGCTTCAAAGCATTTGTAGCGAGACTTTGACCACAGCCTCAGACGCATTCTCTATTCCACAGTCGTATTCCGCACCGTCTGATTTCATCCTAAAAGTGGAATATATTATACATTAATATTTGGATAGTTGAACGCTTGGCGCGTGGCCTTGGAACTTGTTTTGACGCGCAAGAGCGAGGGCTAATGTTTGCACTAAAGAAAATTGACCATTTACAGTTGATTTTCTCATATTCGACTGTGATTGATCAATTTTTTACGACTTAAAACCATACGATCGCTACGACTTCTATTGTAGATCCCGTATAAAGCTCTAGATACCAAACGCATTCCTTTTACCTGAAATGCCTGAACAGCCTTCCTATTGGCTATTTCGATCTAGTTTTTTTTCAATTTAGTTGTAGTCCAATAAGCGCTTAATATTATTGGTATAGAGTATGGTTAATAGGTCCAAAATGACCTATACTTTGGTATCTAGAGCTTTATGCGGGAAGCGCAATGCGTTAAGCACGTAACTTTGAAACTATTCGGTAATAAAAGAAACATTTGATCACTTTTTTATTAATCTCTAGTCTATTCCATTGGCTCTATGAATCATATCTTACAAACATCGCCTATAAAAAAAAATTCAGCCCTTTTATCTGCTTTTATCTTGCATAGTAATATAGATAATGCGTTTTTATTGAGGTAACAAATAAATATGATTTATTGAGATAACGAAATCATCGGACAATGATGTCCGATGATAGAATCGTCATTTTTTTAAGACTGATTAAAAATTTATTATTATAGTTTTAATCAATTCAAATCAATTTAACATGTTTATACATACATTGTACTTTTATAAAAATTTGTTAAAATGGTCAAGAAAGATTTTTCACATTTTTATCATATTATAAATAATAAGCAAATTTCTTGATTATTATCGATATCTCTCTCACATTAGATTACTTTCCCTTTTTGTATTCAAGTCTTGGTCTTCCCTTCTTTGTGGTCGGCTTATCCTTTCCTTTATTTAGCAAGGGATGAGTTTCTGTAAATTTTATTAATTATTATCAGACTATCGGTATAAAAATTCAGCTATCAACTGCTTTAAAATTATGTTACAAGCATACCTTTTTAATCAAAGACATAGAGAATGGATTGTGCGATCTAATTAAGTAGTATTCAAATATGGCGACAATAGCGAGTGAGAGAGAGAGAGAGAGAGAGAGAGAGAGAGAGAGAGAGAGAAAGGCTGTGGACGACAGCCAATTTCCTTCTCATTACACTGTTAAATAGAAAGAGATAGAAAATCAGCTGTCTTCCCTCTCTTTTATTTTTATCTATCATTTTAACATACGCCGCGGATCGCGCAGTCCGTTCTCTATGTTTTTGCTTTTAATATATGTGAGATCTTACCATCAGTCGGTGCTCCTTGTAAATCTATATCGTGTGAACGATGTTTCTTCATTGGAGGTTCGTGTGGCATTACTTGATTATCTTCGGAATCTTCCACATCTGGAGATATAGGTAAAAATTGAAGTGAACCAATATCTTCAGTTTCTTCGTCAGAGCTACAAAATGCAGCAACTCTGTCAATTGATGCAACGTCAACCTCTATTTCTTCATCTTGAGCCTCTTCTCCTTGAACGACAGACTTGTCTTCGTCGCTCAAATCGAATTCACTTTCCCTTTCTTCGTATTCAACATTTTCATCCAACTCTTTGAAATCCGGTGCGAACGCAGACCAATTCTCTACCTGATTTTGTGCCCAAATAGAAACTACGCCTGACGATATAGATGCGATTATCGGTCTGACTGGATGCCACTATAGAGATAGAAGGAAAAATAAAAGATATTGCGTACCATGAACAGTCTTATCATATTAAATTTTAGTCAAAGAAGTATAATTATAAATTCAATTTTCTTACCACAACATCGAGTAAAAGTTCGCCTTTGGTCCCATGTAAAATTTTCACTAAATTTCCTATACTTTTTTCCCATACGTATAATGCATGTTGTCTTGCTGATCCGGCACATACATATTCTCCATCACCAGAAAAGCAACATTTTTTCCACATTGTTTTGTTTACAAGATCTTGCAATTTTTGTATTGGCTCAGGTTCACCATCTTTGCCACACGCTAATATTTCAGTACTATCATATACACGAATTACTCTATCAGCAGTATTAACTAGAAAACAGGAGCCTCGTCGTGCAAACTCTATACTTTTTACTGCTGTGTTACTAGCAGTACCTTGCGTTATTTTGTAAGAGGCTTTTACATTTAATGTCTCAGCGTCAAGAACTAAAACTCTACCACGAGCGTTTCCTGTATACACGTAATCTCCGCGTCGGTCAAATGACGCTACTATGTTTAAATCACTCTGAAATTAGAGCAACTTTATCTTTATCAGCTTTAGTCTCTTATTATACATTCAATTAAAATGAATCAGTTAATAGAAATACTTAATAATATCAGTTAATAGAAATATTTAATAATATCAGTTAATAGAAATACTTAAAAATAAATCTCTAAATATTTTTTTATAAGTATCAAAAGATTTAATTGATCCATTTTTCAGTATCATTAACATTTTGCTAATAAAAATTGATTCCATAATAAAAAGTAACGCTTGTCAATTCTCACAAATATACACGCATCCATATACACGCACACATACATACACACACACACACACAAATATTGATGTATTAGCGAAATTAGTACCTATATTAATTATGTGAATGGCATTAATATCGAAATACGTCATTTATTACATACATCTTCATCAAGTGGTATTACTCTGTGCGTTCCTTCGACATCAACCATAACAGCAGCATGACGCATTGGGCATACTAAAAATTTGTTGAAATTTCTTGGATGAAATTGTACTTTTAATATTGGAGAAGGGAATCTATATTTCTGATCACATTCTCCAGATAAAACATCCCATATGCATACATTATTGTCGGTCGATGCACTTAATAACTTATGACCATTTCTAGACCAACTAAAAAATACAATTCATGTTTTGAGATTTAGTATTATATTTTTTCCAAATCATTTTTATTATATCATCTTTTAAGGTGATTCTCAGTAAGTCGAACAATAAAAATGTTTAATTTATATAAAACGCTACGAATTAATTCCAACACCTAATATAATGAAATTGAAGTATCAAACTTGACGTATGCATAATTCTAGGATAGATTATTGATGAAATAAGGGAGAAAAAAATGTTGAAAATGTAACTTTTAACGTATAATCTAGATCTACACATACGGGTCGGATGTGTTTCTTTAACTAACTGTACACAAACATTACCATAGATTTCTCTAAAAAAAAAATCGAGATTATAATAGTTAAAAAATTATGATTGTAATGATCATAAAAAAATAATATAGGTCATTCTGGAGAAACATTTATATGCATAAACACGTACATATAAATTTAATCTCGAAAAGTAAATATAACAGCACTGTGTTTTCATTTGGTGAAAATGCAACTGTTAATTTACTTCTACTTATCATATTTCATATTATTTCATTAAGATATATATGTAGCTTTAACATTTTATCTAAATTATGCAGATATTTGTGATTTTGGATTGTGATTAAGCCCTGGTGAGGCACTCAAATTTTCAGCACTTTATTGTAGAATCACCTTAAATCAATCACTTTTTATTTAAACTATGAAATACACACACATACACACACACACACACACACACACAAAACATTACAAAGTTCTACACAACCTATCTTACAGACTTATAAGCTATATGTAACATTTACCTCAATGAACATACTGGATGTACATGAGCACTAATAATTTTAGCTATACCACGAGTTAAAAAATCCCAAATAACTATTCTTCCATCATTGCATCCGACAGCAAGTAATGTTCCTCTTTTATTAAATGTACAAGTTACAGCAAGAGATATACAGTCTAATGTGCCATCAAATTCCTAATAGGAATCATTAAAAATGTTTACATATCTAATTACTTCATATAAAATCATAATAATAAAATCACAATTAATATTGTAGACGTACCTCTGGATAATTTTGTCCAAATGATTCTGTAAAAATAGGTATATAATTGTTGAAGTACAAATAAGGTAAATTAAACTTAGGACTAGAAAATATTAAATAATTGGTAATTATTTAGAATACTTCTTACCTAAAATCTTAATAAAAATTTACTCATTCGACACGTTTTTCACTCAAAACGAAAGAATCTGGCAGAAAAACGCGGTCGGTTTCGTGAATCGAGCTATCAAGCGTTAAAGTTCGTAAAGACTTTAGAGGTTTAGATATCTGTCATCCTGCTTTAGTCTGGATCTACAATAAGTATTTTAAGCTTGAAGCCGTAAGAAATTGCCAAATTACAGTCGAATGCAAGAAGAATAATTGATTCATCCATTTCTTATGCAGAGAATTTGTTTTTTAAAGCACTGAATTTGTATTTTTAAAACAGTAAATTTGTGTTTGTAAAGCAGAAAATTTGTGTAATTAAAGCAGAACATATATACATAACGCTGTATCGAGTCGAGATGACAGATATCTTAACCTCTAAAGTCTTGAACTTTAACGCTTAATAATTCGATTCACGAGATCGATTGCGGCGTTTTTCAGATTCTTTCATTTTGAATGAAAACGCATCAAATGAGTATATTTTTATTAAAATTTTAGGTGAGAAGGGTACTCTAAATTATCTACTAATCTTATTATTTATTAATTACACATATTCCATAATTGTTTATTTACCTAATAGTTCCAAGTTCATTTTGACAAAATTAATTTTTGCTTCTTATAGTTTATCCACTTTATTCACAGTTATTCATAGCACTATATTCATAGTACAGAATATATAAAAGCTGCGAAAAGCAACAGCGTTGTTTGTTGTCTGTCTTGCGGCGAAGATCACGATTATTCAAAAGAGGTTAAGGGGTTCCATGTTCCGCCGGAACATACACAAGTGCATGAATTGTAGGGAGGTCCATAGAACTTCGAATAGATCCTGTGCAATTTTCATGACTCTGGATAATATTTCGGATAGTAAGGAATTTCTATTACGCAAAAAGGTCTTTTCAAAATCAAATAAGGTAATTATAATATTAAGTCACCTTCATATCTGGAATAGCGAATTTATACAAGCATTCAAACAATTTTTTACTTTGTAACATCCTTTATAATATTTGTAGTGTATTGGTAATGGTCAAAATTTGATCACAAAACGTCTACCTTATTACCTTATAATTAATTTAATATACGACTCTATCGCTATATACATCTTAAGCCGGTTCTACATTAGCTGCAAGCTGATCGCAAGTTTGTTGCGACAGCCAATACGAAGCGTTGATTTCAAAATGCAAGCTTCAGATTGGCTGTCACAACAAACTTGCGATCGGCTTGCAACTAATGTAGAACCGGTTTTACATGTGGCTGTATGCTCTTTAATATAAAATTATGTTTGTAATAAGTCAGTTCTAAAAGTGTGTGTTTCTTAAATTTATTATGTATGTAACATGTTAAATATGGCCGGTATTCATAGTCAGATCTTATATTTAAGTCTTAATCCATCTTAAGTACGATCTTAAGAAGTCACGAACCAATCAGAAGGCTACATTAGCGTCTTAAGACGGTCTTGTAATAAGATTCGACTATGAATACCGGTCTATACCTGGGAAAAAATGTTTTATATATAATTATATAAAATTATATATAATTTTATATAAAACATTTTTTCCCAGGTATTTTTAAATAGAAATATCTTTTTATTTCTTTTGGTAGATTTATTTCTTTTTGAAGTTTAAATCTAAGTTAAATTTCATTAAAATTATAAATAAATGATAAATATTTATAATTATTTTATATAATTATTATCATTTTCCTATTTACTGACATAAAAAAACTTGAAAATTTAATTTAAAAAAACCACGATTTTCTTTTTCAAAATATATGTATATTATTCTACTTGTAGAAATACATAAATTTACAAAATTATAAGACAATCGGAGGTGAGGACATTATACTGCATATTTACCATAGATTTTTCTATTATTTGAGTTTATTATTAGCAATCTTCACAGACAAATTATTGAAAAGTTTATATACTTGCGAGTTTAGAGAATTTATTTTCATATATTTTTTCTTATACAATATATAAGTACTAGTGTATATAAGTTATATAACTATATAAGTGTAAAATAATATTTTTTTCCCGAGTAATTACACTCTATTATGTTTTATTATCGATGACACTCTATTGATTTTCGGCTCATCATTCGCTTGTATCGCTCCAATATATATCTAAAAAAAGTTTTTATAATATTATATATATATATAATATTATATATAATATTATATATACATATATATGCGTATATTGCATATAATAAAATTTATAACACAGTAAAATATATAAAGTGATTCATATAAAATGATTCTAAATTTTTTTATCTAATAAAATAACATAATAAAAACCAGAAATATTCTATATTTTTTAAATTAGATAAAAATATTGTATATTGATTATATGAGCAGATAAAAAGAACATTAGCTTAGTAGAGAGACTTTGCTTACGTCTCAGCTGCGCAATCTCCTATCCAATCGGACATATCAATCATGATATGAAATAATCGTTCTAAATATTGTTTAATGCACAGCATAATTACATCTTTTGAGTGGCATTGAAACGGAGTATAATATGATTCACATAAAATCATATTATAATTACAATTTTCAATTTCTTTATCAAACATTTCCCAAACCTGACGAAATATCACTCTTACTAATTAAAGAAAAATTTTATATTTTCTCAAACTTGTATTAAATATCTATTACATTTTTATATACATTTTAGCATGTATACACACACACACACACACACACACACACACACACACACACACACACACACACACACACACACACACATTTTTATCTTTTTGTATAAAAGTTTGTTTTTCTTGCGTTTCTTTCTCACCTGCACCCATTTCCTCGATAATAAATCTCGCAACGATTCTCTATGTTTAAAGCGTCGTAAAGCATAAATTGCCTCAATACCTTCTTCAACATTTTTAATCTCATCAAATATACAGTCGATCAAATTTTTGATCATGCTCTCTAATTCCATTACAAAGTTCCTAAAGTTCAGCATGTTCTCTAGCCACGAAAATTTTGTAACATCTAAAATTTCGTGATGGATCAATTTTATTTCATCGAGAATCTCAGAAAATAAATTCTCTATTTGGCGAAAACAAGCGTCATATTTGATACCATTTGGACCGCCAATCATTCCCACATTAGTACACCTACAAAAATTGTGTATATAACACATGTCTATTATAATTGCGCGCGTGTATATGATAATGAATGCGCACGAAGCCATGCAGTGATGTACAATATTTACTGTTCTGAATATGCATAACCGGGGAAAAAATGTTTTATATATAATTTTATACAGGGTGATTTTAACATATATTTTAACATAAATATGCAAAATATTACATCTTTACTTTTCAAACACTATTGAAGTACTGCATATTTCAATGACATCATAACATCTTTGCATAAACGTATCAATGTAATTAAATATTAATTGTTCGTTTACATCCCAATTACTATTCGATTTAATAAGCGCAGTTATCTTTGTAACCTGCAATTAATTTTTTGCCAAGAAAGAACAAATGCTCGTATCCTATTCTAGAAATTACAGCCAATTTTATCTATTTACTTTTTAAAATTATTTATTAAACTTGTAAGTTTTTAGATAATACAATTAATTTTATTTTAACTAATATTTGCTAACGTGGATAATTTATTTTTAGATGTTTATAAAGATTATTAAGGAAATATTTTGCTTGGTGGAAGCTTGATAAAATTGGCTATATATTTAATTTAGATACTTTATTATATATCGTCTTATATATTTGACAACAAGAGATACACTTCCGAAGTATATTTATTCCATTTTCTGTATCGCCTTCTAATATTACTTGCAAATTGACATAATTTTTACATTGATGTACTATTTGTATGCTTATAGCTTCACAAAGCACTTCTATGTTATTCCTAAAATAAACAAATAAATCTGTTCCGTTATCCAATTTCTTAAATATATGAATAATTTTAAAATAAGTCAGGAATCAAAATGTTATGATTACGATTGCAAATAGTCAAATATTTTTATGTTATATTAAATAAATGTAAAAGATCACATACGACATATTATAAAACGGGGATTCTGTCCAAATAAACAGTATCAGTAACAATATTTTCATTATGGGCTTTTCAATCTCGTTTGGACATTTCAGGTTCTTACAAGCCTCTGATAGAATATTCAGATACATTATATTGGATGCAGCTTGTTCTAAGCTTTCGCAAAGCTGTAACGTTAGAAGTTGAAAGGAATCTATGCTCGGCGAACAAACGTTCTCTAACAGATGCAATATCGATTGAATTTTCATATTTGATAATTGATCGTGCAAACAACGTAAATTAAAATCTGAAAATAAAACATTTTATGTTCTTTTGAGATCTCAAAAATAAAAATTGTAATAAACACGAACGGCTAATCGCTTACGATTAAATAATATGAAATATAATAGCATTCGAAACTAACATTTCGTTGTCCAATATTGCAATTCGTCAAATACAGTTCGTCCACTGTTGCTTGTGGATGTACTTGTCAATACTTGCCGTATCTGTTTGATCCAATATCGTACAATTCTTTCAAATCTATCAATCAATGCCTTTTCCGACTCCTGCAATTCCTTAGAAATATGCAGACCATTTGTCTCATTATTGGATGAATTTGACTTTTTATCTCTCTGTAGTGTCGCGATATCAGACAGATTTTCTCCCGGTATATATAATTTGGTTAATCCCATCGGCTTGTAAACCCATTCAGTTAAGCACATTAGAAAATTGTGTAGATTGAAAAATAGATTGTTTCTGATAACTGTTCTCGTTAAAGAAATAAGGAAATGTTTGTGAGATTGACATTGAAATAAGGAAATATTAATGAGATTGACATTGAAAAACTCTCTAAACTAAAGAACAATGATTTCAAAAATATGATTTGAAAAATGATGCAATTTGAATTTATGATTAAAAATATCAATTATTTGTTATTTTTAGAATTTTAATATTTAGGTTCCAAAGGTGTTTCGATAAAATTGTCATGAAACGCATCATTATCATTATTAAATATTAAAAAAAAGATACTCTCTGGCCACTCGCTACTATTACGTGCGACGGAGACATACATATTTTCCATTATTTTCAACACGCACATTATTGCGTTACGATTGATGCTGCCGAAGACAACTGTGGCATGAAAATTATCGACTGTAAACACATGCCAAGGTATTCGTAAGAAATAAATGAAATCGCTTTGATTATCATCCAAGATTCTTAATCGTGCCTTCACTGTATCATCTTGAAAATATATACATAATAACGTGTGAGCTGGATTTTCGAAATATTCGCGAATTATTGTATAAGAATCCTCTTTCCAATCAGAATCTTTGATGTAAGGAAGAATCGTGAAATCTTTTACATATTGTACCTAAAATAATTTAACGTGTAAATGTTCGTAATCATTTATATATAGAAATGTTTGTTGGAAAGATTTAACTGATAAATATATTCTAAAAATGCTAATGATATTCTTTCTAGTTAGTTAATAATTATATATATGTATGTATGTATGTATGTATTTGACGTCAGATATAATGTAAAGATAGTAAATTTTTGTGCAATTAAAAGAATGAAATGAGAGATCAATTATATAAAAATAGAAAAATGATATACATATAGATATGTATATGAGACTGTATCTATAAATAAACTTGGAAGAATAACCAATTTATCTAAATCTTGTTTATCAAAGACTGGTTTGATTGGTTCAGAAGATTGCTCCTCTTCGGTTTCGGGACTTTCTGAAACAATTTAGAAGGCACGCACACTCTTTTGTATGTATATACGCGTTAATTAACAATTAATTAATTTATTAATAAACCTATTATCAGAAATGTTGGGAAAAACAAATTGTGATAAAAAGACCTTGTCGACCAAAATCTTCGTCGTCTGTATCCATGTCCAAAAATTCTCGTTGAGGATCCAACGGTAATTTGTCTACTTTCTTCGTTTTTTCCATCTTTTACAATCTATTGATTTTTATTTAATAAAACTTTTTTGTTTATTAAACCAACTCGCACGCGCGAATATATTTTATATAATGATGAACTTTAGTTATTAATTGCTAAAAATAACTAGCGAAAATATTTGATAATAGGTAGCACAGGTAATTCGCAACTTGATGATCAAGTCGCCAAGTGACATTGTATCGTATCGATAAAACGAATAATATGAAACGATTGCAAACATAAAGAGGGTATAAAGAGGGTATGCCTATGCCGGATGTAATCACGTGACAGTCGAGCGACCAATCAGAATTGTTAACAAGTTACGTCATCGGTCAAGTTACGACTATCCCCAAGGAGAACAGAAAATTAAAATAATGCCAATTTGACATCATATTAGCCGAATTTATGTCATTTTTATCATATCAAATTGACATTATTTTAATTTTCTTGTCTCTCTGTAGTTAGTTTCTGTATCGCGTACCGTGTATCGTATTACATGTAATCGTACCCTAAACCGCCCTCTCTGTCTATGGATGTTCATAAGATTGAAGGGCTACAACTGTGAAACGCGAAATATGGGGCGGTATTCATAGACTGTTTTTATTTTAAAACTGTCTTAAATATAATGTCTTAAGATGTTAATATAGTTGGTCTTATGACATCTTAAGATTGTACTTAAAAGAGTTTTAATAAATGTAAGAATTGACTATGAATACCGGCCTGTTTCGCGTCATGAAGTTGATACCGAATCTTTTCTTGCACAATATAACTTTATCTGAAGCATTTTTCCCTATATCTTCTATATCTTTCAAGATATTCGTCTCATTACTGTTTGAAATTTATTATTGTTCGAAAATTTTTATCTTGTATGTACATATTCCGAATTTAAATGGCAAACTTCGGGAGCGTGTAAGCGATCAACTAAAAAATTAACTAACATAAGAAAAAGGTTCTGTATAGACATGCTCGTTCTTGCTTCGTTTTGAAGAAAATAGCAAAAAGGACAAAACGTAGTTTTCATTTTTGTTATTTATTACTTATTTATTACTTATTCATTCACACTTATTTATTCACGTTGTCACTTGTTTAATGATATTGTTCAAAATGTTAGCTTTTTACAGCAATGCACACATTACATCTTGTTCGGACAATTCGTGTTGCAGCCAAACACTGATTTGGTCAACCTTTAAATAACTCGCCAATCCGATACTGTTCTGGTTGGAAATCGGCACGCATACTCTCGCATTGCCTCTGAAGTATTGTCGCTAAAGTCATACACGAAACAATAATATTGCATTTTAAAAACGATAATATTCCAAAACGAAACAAAAAACGAGCATATCTCTAAAGAATTTTTTTTCTTAATTTATCGATTCTCTACATGCTCACGAAAATTAATCATTTAAATTTGGAATACACTGTATATTATATACATATATATTACATTATTACATAATTATATATTATTATATATATTATTAAAGTTTGATGTATTGATCATGATGTTGATAGAATATATAAAAATATTCTTTAATAATTTGGTTTATATATGATTATGTATACAAGATGCAATTTTATATACAACAAAATAGTATATAAAATACAATTTAAAAAATTAATTTGATTAATACTATTATTGGTAAATAATCATCTCGACACGAGTATTTGTCGTAAGAAAATAGTTAAAAAAATATTTTAAACTTTTGCAGATAATGGAAAAAGATAAAAAAAATATCTGTAACTATAGTTGTTAAGATATATTAATAAAAATAAAGCAATTGCAAAGAAATATAAATACTAGATAGTCTAGATGCAGCAATATTTACTTAAAAAATTTTTTTCGTTATTTCCAAATATTAAAAATATTTTTGAATTCTTGTTCTGTTGAAGTTAGTAACATGACTAAAGAAAAGAGAATATCTATTATATTTTTGTGCGTAGTAAAATTATGAAAATAATTCCATTTGCTCAGAACTTGGATTATATTAGAAGGCAATCAAGCGTTCCTGATAAACATGCGAAGCATTTATGAAAGGGTGAAAGGAGGGTGGTTTTCCAACTTCCTTTACGCGTCGTGGCGCGGCGTTTCTGGTCTGCATTGCGCATTCACGAGACAGGCGTATCGTAGCGGCCACTATCGTCGCACTTTCTCGCCATCGTAGTCATCGTTATGGCTATCGCCGCCATCGAATTTCGACAGTGATTTTGATAAAAGAGTCAACAGTAGTACAAGTAGAAGTTAAGAAACAAAAGCAAGCGAAATCCAATAATACATTACAACCAAGCAGCGTGACTTTTTCGTTAAGACGGTAAGTAAAATTTTTCTCCGCCTATGCGATTACAATTATCAGCTCGAATTGGCATAAGGATAAAAAAAATTTGAGAAAAGTCTCATCTGATTTAATCGAGCTTTTTATGTTTGAATCAATTGTTGAACTTTTTCTTTAAAGCTATTAGATTAGGCGAATTATCGCATGAATAAAGATTAGGAAATATAATCAATGACATATTAAATAAAAATGATTTTTGGGTCAAGTAACAACAATTTTTAATTTTTACTTTTTTCGTGATATAATAAGTGTAAAATGCAAAGTGTTCTATAATATAATGTAATCTAGGTTCAATATATAAATAAAAAAAAGATTTTAACCCTCTGTCGGTAATATAAGATTTTCAACTTTGGTTCCCAAGATGGAGCGTTGAAATTCGTAACAAATTTTCTATTGTTTTAAACTGTGAAAAAAATTTTTTTTTATTTTTGTATACTTGTGTGACACTTTTAACAAATTTATATCATATTAAAATTATATTCAATTGTATTTTACTTGAAATAAAATAAGTACAAGGATTCAATAAACAAAAATATTACATATCTACGCACGTACGCACGCACACAAAATCAAAAATTATATTTAATGAATTGAGAAACATACATAGGTATTCATAGTCGATTCTTATTTTAAGACCATCTTAGTGTCTTAAGATGCTAATGCGGCTTTCTGATTTATGACATCTTAAGACTATAGACGATCTTAATACTTAAAACGATCTTAAATATAAAAATCGAGACTATGAATACCGGTCATAAAGTTAACAAAATGTTTGTCGTATTTAAAATATATTTTTCACATTTATGATTATGGTTTAATTTTCAGTAATTTTACTTTCATAAGCGGAATTTGAAACTCGTCCGAATGCCATGTGGGACAAAGCAAATACGACTGCTGTGATCTATCTTCTAGGATGGTTATGCGTTTTCACTTGGGCAGAAGGTATGTACTTTTGTTTATATATATAAGACTAACAAAGAAATTAATTTAACAAGATAAACCAGAAAATTATATTAACAGTCCATTCTTACTTTAAGACTATTTTAAGTAATGTCATGAGACGTAACTCTGTGATAAGCTGGTTCTAACTTAAGACTTAAGAGAGTTTTAAATATAAGAATCGATTATATAGGGTGTTTGAAAAGTGTTACGATAAATCTCTCACATAGCGATAGAGCGGACTAAACTGAGAATAAAGTTCTCTACCATTTTGCAATTTTCGCAATAATTAACAAGATATCAGTTACTAAAAATCATCAAATATTGGTTCTTAATAATTTTTTACTTGAATATTATCAAGTTTACAGAAAAACAGCAAAAGATAAAAATTATTTATTTTCTTCTCACAAAATTTTTTAAGAATTTTTTCACTATAGTGAAAATTGTGAAATGATAGAAGACTTTTCGACTCAGTTTAGTCCACTCTATCTGAGAGTTTTATTATTACTTAACAAACACCCTGTATATGTATATATAAATATCAGTCAGTCCATTAAATTATATTCAGTTGATAAATAAATAAAAAATTTTTTTTATATACTTTATTCAAAATTTAAAAATATTTTTTCAATTTAAACAATACTGATGACAAAAGATTAAAATTTTGAACAATAAGAATTTTACTGACTGTACATTTGAAGATTCAAATTCTTTCTCCTCCCCCACCCCCTCCCTCTTCTTAATAGAACAAATTCGAAGAATAAGTTAAAAAATCGTAATTTTTACGTTTTGATTTTCTTTAATAAAAAAAACAGAAACAGAAACAGAAATTGCAACATTTATTTGATATTTTATTAAATCGGAATCGGAATCGAACCGAACTGAACAGAGAGAGAGAGAGAGAGAGAGAGAGAGAGAGAGAGAGAGAACCTTTTGGTCTGGGTCCCTGATAACCAGGAAAAGGTGTGAGGGAGGCGGGGTTCTTAATATCATTTGTGACAGAAATAAAATATTATTTTTTAAACTTTTTTATTTGCAACTTTTTGACCAATAATGAGCGACAGCTAAAATCTGCTGGAAGAAACTCAGTCATGATTTTAACACATGTCAAGATCAAGGTCATCGGCGCTGATTCCCACCACCTGAATATTTATCATATTTTTTAAAATCAAACTAAATTAATTTAAAAAATAAAGTTTTTGGAGACAAATTAAAATGTGATACTGTATATATAAAACATTAAATAAAATATCCTTGAATATAGTATCTAAATAACGAAAAATTGTTGTCAGTAAGCAACGCTGAGATGACGTCGGCTGACGCTGAAGCGGAAACTATTCTTGAACGAGCTGCCACGTGGCTGTGGAGTCAACGGGATAAGGACGCAAGTTGGGGCAACGACACACATCGAGTAGTATTAGTTCTTCGCCTGGCCAATCTTTCTCGTGATGATAACGTCGCACCACCGGCGCCACTTGAATTGCAACTCATTGCTAAGCAAATGGAATTAGAAATTGTGCTTTTACTTTGGAGGTAAAAATTTATCATAATTGTTTTATTCATAATTGTTAACTCTTGCTTATTGACAATTATTTGTTCAGAATTTGTTCAGAATTTTTTATCAATTTTTTTAGTACTGCATTTTCTTATTTTTACCAACATGAGAAAATACGGTAAAAAATTCTGAAAAAATTTTGAAAAAATTCTCAAAACCTTATGAGAAGAAAACTAACTTTTTGTCTCTTGCTGCTTTTCTGTAAAGTTGATAGTGTTTTTGTTGAATACAATATTATTGAAAAAAATCAATATTCAGCGATTTTTAGTAATTAGTATTTTGTTAACTATTGCGAAAATTACAAAATGATAGAGAACTTTTCGACTCAGTTTAGTTTCTGTCTACCTTCCTGTGAGTTATTGCAATAGTTTCGCTGGACATTCAGTATATATTGTAGACTTTTGGTATTGGCAGTGTATATCGGAACAGCTGTAGATTAAACATTCAAGAAGTGAGAATAGAAAAGAGCACACTTGTTTGGTCTATTGCGCTTTCCTTCGATCGCACTGCGAATAGAATGCAATTGGGTCGAATAAGTGTTCCCTTTTCCTAACGTGAGCATTATCTCCGCTCCTCAAATTTCGGAGAATGTTCCGACCTAGATATACCTATTATTATGTATGTACAATATTATGTATAATACAAGGTAAAATGACTGCGTATAATACATATATATAACACATGTTCATGTTAGCATTGGCGTATTCAGGGAATGGTTTTGGAGATTTAACCCCCCCCTCCCCCACCCTCCGAAATTTTTTATTATTTCATTTTAGGATGATCCCGTTAGCGCATATCCCGATAGCACACATCCATTTACATCGGTCGGCCTAGTAATTTGCCTAGTAATTTTTCACTGCTTTACTAAAAAGAATATTTCGTTTTAAATTAGCCATTAGCGATGTACTCTATCAAATCCCTCTCTTTCATTTTTAATTGTAAAAACATACAATTTACTTTTGACTTTGTGTCTGTCATAAAATATTTTTTTCTTTTCGTTATAAGACCATATAGTAAGTAATTTTTAATACTTCCGTTAGTTCAAGCTTTGACAGAATATGCGATACAGGAAAATTTTCGTAAAACTTTTGATTCGGAAAACAGTATATACTAGCTATAATTGATATATTCAGTACTACAATTGCTCATTAAGCGCTCAGTGAGCTTTACTTAATGTTTGTAATAATAATAACAATAACAATTAGAGTAATGAGTAAGTTGGGCAATTAGGAATCGGCGCTGTAAGTGGTGCACTTTAAATGACTAAAATCATTATAGTCTAATAACATATTTCTACTATTCAATAACGTACGTTTTGAGCTGTCAGCTCCCCAACTGGCCATGAGAAAATGTATGGGACATTAACGAATGGAATCCACGCACACATCAATCAATGAAACGCAATTCATGAAAATTTATTTGCTGAAGAAAGACTAAAATTCGAAGCCGAAACGTACGTTCTTGAATTGTAGAAATATATTATTAGATTATAACGATTTTAGTCATTTAAAGCACATCACTTACAGCGTCGATTCCTAATTGCCCAACTTACTTATTATCTAATTATTATTGTCATAAGGAATCTTACTTTGGTAATTATAATAATATTATGGAATTAAATATTTTGTTTGTAGTAGCTCCATATTGCCCATACTTTTTTTAAAAAATAAAGTAAAAGTTACATGATATACAAAACATAACATTTTTCCTTTTCAAAATGAGGTGATATTAAAAGCTGTAAAAGTATCCAAATGGAATTCATTAACGTTAAAAATTGTTGTAAATGTCACAACAATGGAATTGATGTAGTTACGTTCTTTGCCGTGCAATCGCAAATTTTTTTTTTGTTCTCATTCCGGTTGGCGCCGGTATGGTATATCCGAGGCACATCCCTTAATAGAAACATTAGAACTCCCCTTCTCCCCTCTTCCCCCCCTGAAAAAAATTCCACGATACGCCCATGTTCATGTAATATATGCTCAACTGCTGTACGTAATGTATATTATAGTATTTTCATATATTTTCGTATATGATATTTTTCGAAAATATGTCTCCATATCGATGGGGACAATTTTTTTTTCACGCAGTAATTAAAATATACGGAATCAATGTATAGATATCACGTACTTGTTCTCATTGAAAATGTATGCATTTCTCGAAAAATGAATTTTTATTCAACATGCCAGATATAAATTTATTATACCAAACGCTTATATGAATTGTTTATTGCCGTTTGTGTTTACAGACATCGGGAGATTGGGTTTTCTCCGGGACAACTAGCACGCTATACTTTGGCTTTGAACGCAATGTGCATGGACCCCAGACAATTCCATGGTCACGATTTAATCGGTACTTTGCAACATCATGAACCGCCAACCGATTACGATTTTGCATTGACCACGCTCGCAGCATGTAGCGCGCAAGCACATGTGCGCAAACGGCAGATGCGCCGTCTCTTAGATATTGCGAATGCCGCGCGAGACCATAATGTTGGTAAGTGCCTCTTTATTGTTTCAAAATTCTCATATTATCGGATAATAAAAAACAAATAAATATAATCAAAGTGTCTACGGTGTCTACTATTCTAATGACAATCAGAAAAACTTAAGAAATTTCGCCTTCGAATATTTCCTTTAGAGGTGTCAAAGGACGAGTTATCACCGTGATTCATTGCTAATGCCGACGTTTCGTGAACTTTCCTGTTCACTTCACCAGGGCGAGGAACACATTGATACTAAGCTACTCATCCAGAGATCTCTCTTTGTATAACTTTGTTAAGAAAAAGATGTTTGAGGGAAAGAAGGGTGAATTAAGAGCTGGCTTCCATATTTTACTTACATTATAGCTTATGTCTCTGTTTAAATCATCTAGATGTTTCTGGATTTTTACAATTTGTCCCTGTATCATATTTTTTTGGACTTCTTTTTCCTTTTCCCTGCTCTTTCAAACACTCCTCATTAACTAAGTTTATATTGGGTCATTTAAAAAGTATCCGCGGTTTTTTCATTCAAAAATTGAACAAAAAATCGGATACTTTTTAAATGACCTAATATATACCACAACTCCTCCGGAGAAGCAATTCAGTATTTGAATGATCCTCGCCCAGATGAAGTAAATTACAAGATTCACGAAACATTAGCAATGGATCACGACACGGCGATAACCCGCAAACTCTTTGGCAACTTTGAATTTTGATAATTATTCCGATTAGAAGAATCACCTCCAATTACCTTAACCTTAACATATGTTATTAGCGTTATGATCCTGAATGACTTTTAAAAGATTTAGTCGATAGTTATTTATTAAAAAGGTATTAATGTAAATTTAAAAAAACGTGATTTTTTGACAAATTGAATATTAGAACAATAAAGAGATAAAAATATTCTTCACAATTCTATACGTACACAAAATTTCAGAGAACTGTAAAACTATTGTAGAAAGAAAAATAATTGTAATATATCCATTAAAAAATAGTTTATATCCATTTTTTATTAAAAGGAATGTAATATTTGATACCTTTTTTATGCACTTGGCGTATATTTTTTCTTTTTTAAAGAGACTTTTTTTAAGAAATTTTACTCTGTTTTTTTATAAATTTTTGAAAACATAATATAGAATTTAAATCTTCTAAAAATAAAGAGAAAATAATAATAATAATAATAATTTATGTTTGTTGATATATTTTAGGTTAATAATATATAAAAATAAAAAATAAAAATTAATTGCTTCCCTCGCTTCTATCCTTTCTCTTTTTTTTTATCTCTTATGCTCTCTCGCCTTCTCCTGACAACATAATGTTCAAGTCGATCATTGCAGCTTGGTCTTCCCCTAATCGAAATTTTTATCTTATCCATGGATGTATACATTTTAAAATTATACTAGCCAAAATTTTAACAGATCTCAAAGAATTTTACATAAAAAACTTTTATGTATTTTTATTTTATTCTAATTTTGCGTTGCTTAAATTACATGGCAGTAAATATTTTACTATTAAACAATATTTTTAGATACTATCGCAATGTTGATCCTGGCCCTGCGGTGTATCGTCCAAGATCACCGACATCGCAACCTTCATCACATCGTTCGTAAACCATCGATCGAGTTAGCACAACAGCAAAGGCACGATGGCAGTTTTGGTGATCTACGCAATACTGTGTTGGTGATGCAAGCGCTAGAAGAAATCGAAAATGAACCGGCTGATAACTGGAATAGATCCGCTGCCTTAGCTTGGCTGATCAATCAACAACGATCAGATGGTTCGTTTCATGGCAATATCCATGCCACTGCAGAGGCTATGTTAGGTGTCGCGCCGCGTGGATTGGCCAGCATCCGAGCCCTCGACTGCGGACAGGGTTTATTGGACAATTCATCACCTCGCCTGACTACAAGCAATAGTAAACATCATCCATTGTTATATTTTTTAAAAAATTAAAAGCAGGCATTTTAACTTTTTTTTGCTACGGCTGAGCTGAACGCGAAGCTCTGTATTGTACAGTTTAGCCACGACTATTCTTTCGATGAAACAAATGCAATTCAAAATAATCGAACCCATTTCTACCTGATAGCGACAAGATATAGAAAAAAAATCACTATCAGATAGCACATGGATATTCGGAATACATCCTACAAATATTTCTAAAGATATTTATAAAATCGAATATTTATAAAATATCCGTTTTGAATAACTTTATAACTTAGAAATATTCATAAAATGTCTTTTTATAATGGACAATGGATATCCATAATATTAATACACGTCCATTTATAAAATTGGTAAACGTAGTTCAGTTTCTGATATACATCTAATACAATACATATTCGAATAAACATAAATGAATAATATGACGAATATATAAGTGAACTTTACATGGACTTCCTAAGAACGATGAAATGAAATGATAAATATTTATATTTATGTAAAAATTAATACAGAAACCTGATATTCCTGCAAATTTGCGATCGCACTCATGAGCATGATGCATCTTCGTCGCGAATTCATTATATCTCGTATTTTATAAATTTTACTCAGATTTTATCCGTCAGATTTAACACAAGTCTTGTGAGAATAAGTCTATATATCAAGTGCGAATATCATAATAAATCGGTTCACCCCGTATAGTTGCGCATAATTGACAAAGGTTTAACTTTTCAAAATAATATTTAAATTAACGATGTTAATGAATAATCTTTTTTCTTATTTTTTTTTTAAATGTTACTTTTGGGTCGAACTATGAGTATGGTCAACGCGATGTTGCAAACGCTTTGAAGTGTTTTTTAATTGATCAGTTTGCAAAATTCTTTCTTCTAATTGGTCCTAATAATCAAACGCTTCAAAACATTTGTAGCGAGACTTTGACCACAGCCTATGTCACATGTCAATGTATCTGCTACCGTTGAATAATTCTTTAAACTTACAAGTTGCAGATATTGGAACACCCGATGATCACAGCGAGATCCCTCTGCCATCAGAAATATCAGGAAATAATACAAGCAATACAGATATCACGCTTATCACAGCGCCTGTGCTTATAAACGTGTCCTATACATTGTGGGTTGGCAGCAATGTAAACGAAACGTACAACCTGACAGTAACTGTACCAAAAAATGAGACTTTTTATAGTGTAATGCTGTTGGCGGCAAGCATGTCTCCCCATTTCCAATTTACCGCTTCCGAATGGCCTAACGGTCATTATGTTCACACGCTGGCTGGCTACAAAGAAGAACCAATGTCCTATCATTACTGGCTACTTTACAGATTATCCTCACCGCCTGAACCATCCTCGCCACCCGGAAATCAATTGGTTGCACCTGGAGGTATGAATCTCTCATTTATTCCCTTACTTGAACATTTCTACAAGTAATTGCAATTTCCAATTAAGGAACTGTACGACGTAATAATTATCCGTATTATTGATAAAGCGTGCTGCTTCTCAAGCGTTGTAAAAATATTATAATTGAAAAATTTCGAACGCTTAATTAGCAAGTTCAGTAGAGTTTTTTATCTTTAGACTAATTTATCTTTTTAAGATAAATTATTTCCTAAGATTCCTTAATATTTCTAAAATTTCGCAAAAAACTGTAATTATTTCTCTTTTATATACTTATATGTATATGTTAGGGGATTGAAAGTTGCTGTTCACGTCTAAATGGCTCTAGCTGCGTATGTTGTGATTAGAGATTAGAATCATCCGTTACTTATGTCATTTTGAAGTGTGAATATTCCCCACTAAAATATATCAACAAACGCCATCTTTTGATTATACATGTGCTTTTCTATAACCGAATTAAAATGGAACGCGATAAATTGTTTTTCTGATGTATACTTCTACATTACTTTAATTTGATTACTTTGAAAAGACAACTTAAAAAAAAAAGACATTTCTTTTCGTTATTTTTTAATATTTTGTGTTATTTGGATTATGAGGCGTACGGCATTTTTCAACTTTGATTTATTCGCAAACTCTTGAGAGGAACCTTATCCGTTTACTGAATGATATAATACTTAACATAAATTCCAATTGATATTACAAGTTTCGTTGAAATTCACTGGTATCGAGCAGCCTTTTAGTAAGTTCATATTATCAAAATAAAAATTATATAATGATAAACAACAAATAATGTAATATTAAAATTTATATAATATGAAAATATAGGCTGCGTTCTAGTGGCGGATACGGGAGAGAGGGGGAGCGGAGGATACTCCCCTCCAGAGTTTTCCAAACAGAAAGTTAGAATTTATTATAACAAAATTTGTTTTTAAATAACATTTCGTATTATGTTAACATACACATCAAAAAATTTCCGTATGTAGAACTTAAAATTGCATAATGCATCGTAACTCGGTAAAGATTATATATTTACACCATTTAGGCCGCGATACATAGCGCACGGTGTAACGTAGTCAAATAATCATCGCAAACAAAAAATAAAAAAGCGGTCAAAAGGAAAATATAAGTTTCAAGCTTTAAAATGCTTTTTTATTTTTTTGTCTGCGATAATTTTTTTAACGAATTAGTGACGTAAATATAATATTATACAATTTTAAATTTTATGTCCGGAAACTTTTCGACGATAGTATATATGCAAAAATACGTCTGGCTAATAAAATATTGAATAAACCAGATATGTATAATTTATATTTCATGATTATGATAGTAATAGCAGTAATAATAATAATAGTAAATATATAATCAAACAATACAATAATAAAAATAATTAAAAAATATCAAAAATAACATCAACGACAAAAATAATACATAACAGTAATAAGCAAATATTTCATCATACCCCCCCCCCCCCCAAATAACTGCACTATACAGCAATATATAAATATATTATATTTACCTATTAATAATTTTAATCATTTCTTTATATTTACAGGTGTCGATAACTTACAGATTAGCGAAGGGGAGCATTATCTCTTCTGGTACAAGAAGCTATGAAGTATGATTGAATGGCAAAATCCCTTAAGCAGAGTATCAGCAGACTGGCAGCAGATTTAATCAGTACATGTCAAACTGACGCCAATTACATACACATTCAGTTTATATTTTTTGTCGACAGAACCCATATACTTGTGATTAGGCAGCAGATTAACGGCAAAAATTAAGCAGAATCTGCTAATATAACCTGACAGCAGATTGATGGCAAAAATCGATCAGATTCTGCGCTATCTGATGATAGATTGGCAGCAGATATCGAGCAGAAGTTGTTGAAATCACATTATGATTTAAATAGCAAAGCTGTTATTTAAATCGTAACGTGATTAATATTGAGAAATATTTGAAAAAAAAATTTTTTATTTTATTTTAATTTTATGTGAATAATTTTATTTATTTGATTATAGAAATTAATGTATTTTACATTAAATCATTAGATCTTTGAATATTTTTAAGATATCCTAAAAGTCATAATCTTTGTCCTCTGTATAGCAACATCAACGATCATTTTATAAGTATACTCGTTAATTTTCTCTATACAAAAACGAATCATGTTTTGTACTAAATGTACGTATAAATAATGTATAAATAATTGACACATCTGACATTTGCAGTCATTAGATTTTGATTAAATGGAGAATTCGATTAATTACATTACATTTTACATATGAGAAACAGACATTATCGACAGTATTACAAGTATTCAGTAATAGTGTACTCATATGAATTTTTAGTTCCCAACTTTACAAAAAATTAACTTTCTATAGCTCGTTCGACTACTCTGCTCATCGTTTGCATATATATGCATATTTCGAATTTTTATTTGCACGTTTGCAGTAAAAAAGTTATTAAAAAAAAACAATTTTAGATAGTCAACATTACACTAGCCCTCCCTACTAGTAGCAAGTTTGAAATACTCTTAATCAATAGATTTTTGTTTGCACATTTCAAAACAGGCCGATTTTTTCTTTGCATACCTTAGTTAAAAAGTGATAAACAATTAAAATTTCGAGAAAAGAGCGAGGGAAGGAAAAGAAGGGAATGAGTGAGAGAAAGAGGAATCTCGCAATTCTAAAACGAGAGATTTAGTATCCACTGCCATTGCTATTATCGACACTTTTAAAAAAGGAAAAGTTACATTGCTTTAATTTGAAAAAAAAAAAGAAGTATTAAATGAAAAAAAAAACAGATATAAATATGTATATGTACACGCAACTGACTATGACTTTTGAAATTTTGTTTGGTGGCTGACTTGAAGAACTTAATTGGACGAAATACAGATCGTCAGGTCAACATCATGACATATTCATATTTATTAAAAATACGAAACAACTCTATTTATTAACACGTTGAATGCCGTGATTAATGTTAAAGCTCAATAACAAACTTTTATAACTCATAATATTTGAATTTAAAGTAAACATGTCCTTTTAGATACGTTTAGTGATTAGAATATAATAACGACGTTATGTTAACGTGCACAAAATGAAATCAGCTGCATTTAAAGAGCTGCGCAAATATTTTATTGCTAGTATATATCGAAAATTTGTTTGTCGCATGTTATTGTACGTAGAGTTTTAAACAGATTTAGACTCGTGTAATACTAAGGCCAGTATTCATAATCGGTTCTTATTTCAAGATCGTTTTAAGTAAAGTCCTAAGATGCTAATGCGGCTCTCTGATTGATTTATGACATTTCAAGATTGAACTTAAGGCGATCTTGAATATAAGAATATAACTGACTATGAATACCGGCCTAAGAGCCAAAGTCCGTACGGCATCTAACGTGTTTCTATTGAAATTATGAAACGATGTTTTTTATGTCGCAATGCATAAGCATACTTGTATTTAACATAATTCATATTTAATAAAACTGAATAGTCGTATTAGCAAATATCCGCTACCGATGTTTGCGTCTCAAATTGTAACGCCTTAATTTAGTAAGTGCTGTTATAATTGAAAAAAATGAACGACGAATAAATAAGTGAATATAAAGTAATTAAAGTAAAAAATGAATAAAATAGGATATACCTATTATATCGCAACTTATTTATCAAGAAAAAGACAAATAAAGACGTATTGTAAACGCTATATTTTTGTTTTAAGCACAATATATTACCTATCAAGCATCTTAAATCGAATGCAATGTACAATTTTGTTTTTTCTCAAAATAAAGAAGAATTAGTCACATTCACAGATCTAAATGATATATTGTGTATTTTTTATGTGTACCTGATACTAATCTGATCTTATTTATCAGTGATCTTATTTATTCGAATGAATGTTTAAGAGATTTTACGAATTGTTAAAAAAAGTTTTAAAACATTATTAACTCCTTGAGTATACCTAGCTGTAATTTTTCTTGTGATTACAGGGATCCTAAAGTAAAAGAAATATCTACATTTTTTTAGTAATATCTTTGAATTGGCTTTATAGAATTGCAAAATTACGGTACACACGGGGATAAGTGCCTTAACACCCAAAGTTGCACCCGAAGTTGCACGCATATTAGAGAAGATATTTAAAGGAATAAGAAGAAGGCAGGAGAAGCAATGGGAAGACATGAAAAGGCATTTGTATTCCCGTGTGTATACGATTAAAATATGCACAATAATGAAGAGAGTGACAATCAATTTCATATTAAACGAAAAAAAAAGAAATATTGACGACGACGACAATTTTTACGAAAATTGGTATATACGGATTTTCGATACTACTGAATACAAATCTGAAGTCGAAATTACAAAAAACAAAATGATGGAATCAATATGAAGATCCGAAAAAGTTGATCAAAGGTACTTTGAAATTTTTAAGTTATTCCCCAGTTTGCCCTTTAAAGAGGGTGAAGGGACATCAATCTGGACATAATTTTAAAATTTGTAAAATTTGTAAAATTTGAGACTAAAATGATTACAATTGGCACACATAATTCCCAAATTGTCAAGTCATACGTGGAACATTCTATACAAATAAATTGCAATATAAACTCATAGGCAGCAGCCGTCAAGTGAAAATTTGTTTACAACTGTTATTTCAAATGTTGATTTGTTAAATTATTCAAGAAATTTTGCGGAAACTTGTAGAGACAATTTTGTGTATCAAAATGATTATATCTAAACCAAAAATATTTTTTTTAAATAAACAGTTTAAACCAGAAACAAATATTAGTTCGTATAATATTAGCCAAGTATTTGATTAGATATAGAACACAGAATATCAAAATGCTTACATTAATTGATCTTTGATTTACGATTAATATGGATTTTCAACAATAAACCATTTCTCTGTAGAAATAAATGTTAAAAATCTTTAAAATAAAAATCCTATTACATTTTCAAACAAATTTAAACATTTATAGCATATTTTAGCGAATATAATACCATACTTGTAAAATGCTATAAAACGCGTGCATGAAATTACTCGACTTTAAGGAAATACATTTCAAATTATTACTAATAAATTATTACTAATGAATTAATCAAAAATTAACTCTATTACATATACTATATTATATATTTGAGATAAATATTTCATACGGTTTTGATACTCTTTTAAAAATTTAAAAATTTAATTTTTGGATTCTGATCCACTGTAACGTGACATGGTAATGTCCCTTTTTAATAATAATATAAAAAGATTTTTAATGTACTGAATTTCAAAAATATACTTGACAGGAGACGCGTCACCTTTATTGGCTGGTATTGTAATATAAAATGTTATAGATAATAGCCCGGTAAAAAATTTTTCATGAATATGTATAAATATGTATAAACATAATTATATATGAAATATGTCCATACATGTTTATATATCCTTCTTTCTTTTGTAAAATTACTTTTTAGTGTAATAGAAATAAATAATGTGAAAACATTAAAAATAATTAAAAAGGTAATTTTCGCACTATTTGTTTTAGAAAAAATCAAGTTTGAAGAAATATAAAAAAATTACTTACGTATAATTATATATAAAATTATGCGTAATTATGTATAAGCAATTTTTTTTATATTTTTCCAAACTTGTTTTTTTCTAAAACAAACAATGCAAAAATCCCTTTAATTATCCCTTTAATTATTTTTTATGTTTTCACATTACTATTATATGAAAAATTCTGAGAGAAGATGTAAACTTTCAAAATATTTTTGAGTATTTCTGAAAAATGTTCCAATTCCTATAAAAATTATGAGAAAAATTTTCATCAGAGGGAGTCTCATGAAATGTATTTGCCGCGTATCGCGTGACCGCATAACCAATCAGAAGCGATCCGCTGTTGTGGTTTCGCGTTTTATTGATTGGTATACGCCTTATGGGACTCTTCCCTCATTCTCAGAAAATTATGAATTTTGGAAACAAAACACACATTTTGAAAGTCTGCTCTTCATATGTATAAATTCATGCACGAGATTAATAATATACATACCTATATTTAATCTCTTTAAACTTAATATTATTACAAAACTTAGTAGATTGTTTTATAACATAAAAGAAGTCTTTTACATTGGTCTGTTTTTTATATTCCTGCACTAGACTGCATTAGAATTTTTTTGCCGCTTTCATCAAACATTAAACATATCTATCTTATTTTAAATTCTAAAAGTATACACTAATTCAGTCACAAAAAACAGACCCCATGAGTCTTCTTACATCCATGATTACATCCATGATGGAAGTAAAACTTCCATGGAAGTTACACCATAGATCGATTCTCTTCTGTGACATGCGAAACAACGTAACCTATATTTCAAGAGCAGTTCTGTTATGCAGAAAACGTTGATTTATGGCTGGAAAAGATGTAAAAAACGTGTTTGAAATCAAAAATGAAGCTAAAGTAGAATCTGAGACACAGCAAAGGTTTTATATCACTCATATATAAAAATGATTTTGTTGCTAATTCTCGTGAAAATTCTCGTTCCTGTCATTTTAATCTATCCCTTTACTAATACTAAAAATTTTTCATGTTACGTTCTTAAGCAATAATTGGACTATATATAATGATATACATATAATCCATAGATATTCGATAAATATACAATTTTCTTAATTTTAATCTATTTCGTATTTTTGTTTGAAGTAATATGTAAAATGACTTTTGATATTATTTTGTAGGTATAATGCTTCTGCTACTTTTATTAATAAAAAATTAAAAGTCTAGTGCGAACAAAATAAAATTGACATAAAAAAGTAATTTTGCAAAGACATAAAAAATATGTACTATCAGATAGAATAGAGCTAGTACACTAGCAGAATGTAATTTTACACGTTACTATAAAAAATTATTTATATAAAAATAATTTATAAATTTACAAAATTTATTTTTAATCTTAAAAGAATTATTAATTTAATAAGAACTTAATTTAAAATAAAATCTTTTTGTAGATTCGAAATTCCTTCACTTCAATTAACTTTTATGAAACGAACTGGCATCTTTCTCAAGTTATATTGGAGAACTATTTTTGCTATCTGTTGGGCTTTATTTTTGTCATTCTTCATCGCAGTATATAATACTTCGGTAAATAGGAAATATTCTCATATCAGTTTTTAAAATTAACACTTATAATCTAAAAATTTATATAATAAAACATCTTTAAATGTAACTTTGGTTTATATGTACAATGGAAAGTTATTATTCTTATATAACTTTTTAATCATTTTAATGCTGAATATTTTAATTGATTTTTACAGCGATGTTATAATAATTTATCATTTAATTTAATTCACAATTTGAAATTAACATAAAAATTACATATTTATAATTTCGTTTTCAAGTACTCGATTTTTGCAAAAAAAAGTGTTTAACTTTTTATTAAAATATTTCAAAAGATTTGATGCTTTATTTTAATTATATCCTATGTATTAATTAATAAATTAATTAACATTGTATAATGATTGTTAAAAATGAACCTAGCCGATGATCTTGACCTTGACATATGTTGTCAAGATCATGACTCTGAATGACCTCCAGGTTTTAGCTTCGTCGCTTGTTGTACATTAAAAAGTTATTAATAATCAAAGTAAATAATTATTTCCCTACTTAACATGAAAAAGTTGTCTGACTCTTCATGTTAAGTGATCTCTTCCTATCTAAGGAGAGAGGTATGAGGTGAACGAATTCAAGGAATACTTTCCACGCAAAGCGATTTTCATTCTATCTCCCCCTTGCAAGGGGCATATTTTCCACGCAAAGCAAAGGACTTTCAGGAAACCCACTTCCCCCCTGTTTTGCACCGTATAACTTTCCATGCGAAGCGACTTTCATCCTTCCTCCCCCCTCCCCTCCCCCTGCTAAGGAGTGCACGACTTTCCACGCGAAGCGAGATCTACTCCATCTTTACACGCGTGAAATGTCGTCCGCTCCTTGATGGAGGAGGGGGGAGGTAGGGTGAAAGTCGTTTCGTGAAAAGTTGTATTCCTTGAATTCATCCCCCTCATATCTCTTCCTGTCTAAAATTATTTGACTCTTCATGTAAAGCAGGGAAATAATTACTAACTTTGATTGTTAATAACTTTTTAATGAATAACAAGTGATAGCTAAATCCTGTTTGAGATCACTAGGATCACGATCTTGACAATATATGTCAAGATCAAAGTCATTGGAGCTGGGTTTCATTAATATTTACCTAATAATTTTAATATATTTTCATTATATTAAATTTCTATTACATAGGAAGTTAGATGTGCCTACATTGTTCTGCTGGCAGCTGGATATTGGGTGACAGAATGTTTACCGATAGGAATAACATCATTAATACCTATAGTGTTATTTCCACTATTTGGTATTCTTAGTACTCAGGAGACGTGCGTTTGCTACATGAATGATACCATCATGGTATTTATTGGCGGTTTGATACTAGCTATTGCCACTGAACATTGTAACCTGCATCTACGGATCGCACTGATCGTGATGAAGACACTCGGGTGCAGTCATGCAAAACTGGTCGGTGGCCTTTGCACAGTAACTACTTTTTTATCCATGTGGATCGCGAATGCAGCAGCTACCGCCATGATGGTACCTATTGCCTTTGCTGTACTCCGTGAATTGGAGAGGGTCGGTGCACTTGAAAAGTATTATTATATAAGTTATTGTATTTTCATTACCCAGATTGTATGTATAGTATAACATAAAACATAATTAACGATGGATAATCCTAATTAAATGAATAATCATTTCTTATTCTTCTATGTAATAATTTTCATAATAAAATTTTAAGAATAATAAGAGTCATCACGCACTAAGGTCCCGGTTGCATCAACATTACTTTGAATGAAATTTAAAACTCTCTCTTTCTCTCCCTCTCCCTCTCCCTCTCCCTCTCCCTTTCCCTCTCGGTTTTAAAGAGAAAAAGTAGGAATTTTAAGCCTCTAAAAATTTAGAGTGCATTAGTTACTCATTTTAGAGAGTAACGTGTTATTATAAAAGTTACTTTTTGCTGAAAGTAATTCGTTACCGTTATTAATTACTCATTTTAAAAAATAACGCGTTATCGTTATATATTATTAAATTGCTTGTAGTGATATTATTATAATTCTATTCATGATTGCGTTTTAAAACCGAAAAAGGAAATCACATATGTATACTCAAGCGTTAAGATCTGTTTTGACCGAAAAATAGGATTCTTCTTATTTAATTAAAAGTAAATAATTGTAACTAATGCATATAATTATAGTAAAATATAATCAAATAGTAAAATATATTATTACATTCTAACAATATACATAAAGAGATGAAGTCATGCATAGTTAACGTAAAGAAATTCCCTTCGCTAGATTCGTATCGGAATTATGTCAATTTATATATTTATATTTATAATAGTGAATCCGCCCGCGATATATAGATTATTATTATGCGATTATTATTATAGACAACAAGTACTTTTGTGTTTTATAAGCATGTTAATCGTTGATCAGTCCACATGTAATTCTATATAATGGATTCACTATGACATAAATTGATGATTTTTATACAATTCTAGAAAAGAAAATTTGATTATACATATCATCTCTACATATTGTTAGAATGCGATAATATACGTTTGATTATATTTTACTTGTGACAATTATAGTTGTAGAAAATGACCCAAAAAACATCTTATTTTTATATGCTTGTTTGACAAAATTTACACATTTTACACAGTATTGATTTCTTAAGCATTTGTTTGTACTGGATTTGTATCATTAAAAACTAATTTTATTCTTGTCTTGTTTAAAATCTGTAATTTTATTGTTTTTAGCAAGGACTTGGGAAAGTGTTTGATATAAAGAAAGATCCAGAGGATCCTGAAGCTGAACCGTGAGTATTAAATAAACTTTAAAAATCTTATATTGATAAATCTTTACATTAGGGGATACCTCTTCGATGATCTTGACTTTGGGATATGTCAAGGTCATGATTCTATAAGTGATCTTCAAAAGGTTTTAAATAGCGGTCACTATATTCGTTCAAATGTTAATAGTCAAAGTTAATAATTATTTCTCTGCTTTATACGAAGAATCAGATAACTTTAGATAGGGAGAGAGGTTATGAGGACGAATTCAAGAAATACAATTTCCCATGCAAAGCGATCTTCCTCCCGACTTTCCTCCATTTCATTCACAACCAATTGCAACATTAGTTAATGGATGTAATAAGAAACCATTGTCTTAAAAAGCTCCGATATTCTTTCATCAAAATCATAAATTCTCAACATAAATTGTGCTATATAAGTAATTAATATAATGCTCTTTTTTTACGCTAGAGCAAGATAAAGCAATACGTATGTCACGTCATAATCGCTCATATTTTGCGTATGTACATCTAACACATGATCAACAAAATTCTCAGAATAATTCACAGTATTGTGTACATAATTAAGATTTTTTTAAAGAGCTGTATCCCTTCCAACAATCATGTAAATTACTCTTTACCAGATGCAATACGTTCTTGAATAAATACTATCAATGTATCTGCAGTTTAATCTTTCACTGGAACAATGAATGTGCATTTACTATGGCGTTCGATGGCACCAATAATTCACTGGCCCTCAATTAATAGTCCCCGATTATACTTTCTTCAATCAATTTTCTTTTAGTCGATCTCCACTACAACTCTAGGATCGCCAAGCACATCATTAATATGTTCTCTTTCTCAGTGAATTAATAACTATTGTTAAATATTAATAAAAATATGTATGATGATTATGTAAAAACCTAGATCATTCTGATAATCTTGACATTGACACATATTATCGTCATCATTGTTTCAAAATTATAAACTCGTTTCGCCCCCATGACGGACCTCGCTTCGCGTGGGAAATCTTTTTTTTATTAATAACTTTGGTATTTCTTTACATTAGAGGATACATCTTCGATGACCTTGACATATGTCATTAATATTCATCAATTTTGATCACGTGATCTGTTAAAAATGAGCGTCGTAGCGTCAGGTTTAGATAAAACTTAGTCTTAAAGAGAGAGGGGGGGAGGGAGAGAGAGAGAGAGAATACTCAGATCAATCAACTGTAGCTGGGAATGCAATAGAGTGTAAAGTAAATCTATAAGCGAAATGATTGAAATCTATTTTGCTAGGCTCTATTACATTCCCAGCTACAAGTGATTGATCGATCAATATTGAATTAACATCGATCGACGTTGAATTAGCATCAATTTAACGTTGATCAATCAACTAGTTCTGCTTAGGCTGGAAAACTAACTTATGTCTAGTTCAGACTGGACGCAGCAAGCGTCAACCAACAGGGCAGCAATCAACCAGCAAAGCAATATTTTTTATACCACTGTAAATATCGCCTTGCTGATTGGTTACTGCTCCGTTGCTCGATGTTTGCTGCGTCTAGTCTGAATTACTCCCGACGTGTCTACAGCTCTATTACTACTGCTGTTTATTGTAAACAATGCGTTACGTTTTAGTAAATTAAGATAATTTTACAGTACAATCGTCAAAAAAGGATTTCTTTCTTTAGGGATATAAGACCGACAAACTTAACGAAAGCTTATTTGTTTGCGGCGGCGTATGCCTCGTCCTTTGGCGGTACCGGAGCAATTATAGGTACACCGACGAATCTTGCCTTTAAAGGTATCTACGAATACAATTTCCCTGCTGCTGATCCAATCACTTTTGGCAATTGGATGGTTGCTTCGATTCCGCAAATGGCCACTAACTCTTTTATACTATGGCTGTATCTGCGAATCACTTTTTTGGGATACCTGAGACCACATAGCAAGGATGCTGAAATGGCAAGAATTGGCGTAGAAGGCGAGGCCGTCGCAAATCAAGTATAATATCATCTGTTTATAGAATTATAGTACATTTTTTTGTAATCAATCAAATAAATAATAAAATACATTGCTCAATAAAAAGTGAGGAACATTTTGGAAATGCTCAAAATTTGTACAATTCAGCTCATTAAATTCACTTTGTACAACTTCAGATCGTTGAAATTCGGTGAGAAATCACCGTAGACAAAAAAATAAAACAGCATTTTGAAGCTTGAAACTTGTACTTAGCATGCGTTTTTATGTAATTTTTATTTTTATAGTTTTATAAACAATATAGAAATAAGGGCTATGGGAGTCAGCACGAAAGTAGTGCGCAAATCAACAAAAAACATTGACTTTAATAATAAATCAATATGATATGATATAAAATGAATGTTTCAGTTCTAGATTTGAACTATCTTTAACATAGTATTACAATCAAACGGTGAAAAAAAAATACAAAGGATCACAATATAGCCGCATTTACATCACCAAATTTTATGTCACATCACGTCACCCAAGGGAGAAATAAATTCATGCTTTATAATGAATATAAAATGAAAATTTTCTTTCCATCCAATGTGCAATAGACTTACCTCTATTGTGACGACAAAATGTTTAAAATAGTAAAATTTTGGATCGTTAACAATTAAATGAATCAAATCGAAGAATGTCATAATTAATAAAATAGGTTGGTAAGCTCAGACGTCAAACCAAAGTGGCAACATGTATATAAAATAATAAGAATTATGATAGATTACTTCATATCAATATAAACTTATATAAATAGTTAACTAAATCATAGAATGCCTGATTTAAATCCTTTGTATCTGTTTTCAAATTGAGACCATTACTTTGACATTTGATAAATATATTATAATTTGTAATATAATTTTTCTACATCCAGAATTCTAACATTAGACTAATCAAATTTATGATTGTGATGCATCCTATGATTAGTAATCACATGAATCGACGTTTTCCTCCAAATATGATTCATATGAGGAACAGACTTTCAAAATGTGTTTTGTCCAAAATTTATAATTTTCAGAAAACAAAAAAGAAAGCTACAAGAAAACTATGCTTATTGTTATTTTTACAGAAAATAACAATAAAGCCAATCAGTAAGATGTGAAATGTTGAATAAAATTGCTAAACAATTGCTAAAAATGTTAAACAAATGCATTTTGTTTGTCTCTAATTAAAGAATATATTATATAATAATGCATTTCACGAATTTCTAGGTTTTTTAATATACAGGGTGTCCTGTAAGTTTTTCTAAGCGCTTTTGTAGATAGAATAGACTAAACTGAATCGAAAAGTCCTCTTTCCATTTTGCAATTTTCACAATAGTTAACAAGATATTACTAAAAATTGCCGAATATTGGTCTTCAATAATTTTTTATTCAAATGCTACGTATTCTTTTCATTACGTTCTTGCCTACGTTAAACAAGGACAAAACGATTCACTATGTTACATAGTGTCTGATTATGTCCTTGTTGGAAAGCACCCTACATTTACTACGGCACCCTTAATCAGGTTAATAACATCCGTAATTATGAAACATGTTCCATTCTTCTGAGGAACAACTATAATTGGCCAATTTCATAACTATGGATATTATTAAACCCGATTAAGTACGCTGTGTAATAAAAGTCACTAAGGTCTGGTTGCATCACTGGTACTTTGCTTTAAGCAAAGCTTAAAATTCTCTCTATCTCTGTCTCTCTTTCGCTTTAAAACGAGACAGAGAGTTTTAAGTCTTATTTAAAGTCAAAGTAACGTTGGTACAACCGGTCTTATTAATTTAATTCCGGGCTACAACCACTCGCCCAGCATACTCAGTGGTTTGCGTTACAACCCGACTTGCATGTGCGTATACACAATCACGCGTGTGACGGGTGATTGCTGCTAATAAAAGGGGTATCCCAGTATTTTGACATATTTAAAAACTTTTTGGATAAAAATTCTCAATAGAAAAAATTACAAAGAACGATTACTTTAGGACAAATTTAATTGTGTAATTAACAAAGAAAGCTTGCTTTTTCTCTTTCTCTTTATTTTGCAAATTTATTTGCAAACCAAGTTTTTGATAAGAAAATGTATTGATTCTCGTAGGTAATAAGTCAAAACCTTAAAAAGCTAGGACCTATGACATTTCATGAAATCTCCATTGCACTACTTTTTACGGGATGTATATTTCTATGGATATTTAGAGCTCCTGGATTCGTTCGCGGATGGTCAGAAATTCTAACAGACGTGTAAGTCTAAAAATTTAGATTTGTAAAACGTAATTGTTTAATTAGAAGAATTAAATAAGGTAAAAGCAAATTTTGTGTACATTCTTTAATCACTTCAAAATTGACATAATAAATAGTAAAATTTAACTAGATAAGTACGAGCATGTAACTTTTTCTTTAGAACGGAAAGATGAAAAGTGAAAATTTTCTCCATTAATTATCAATAATAAAAACTTTCACTTCTCACGTTTCTATCCTAAAAAAAAAGATTACAGATTACAGATTTTCTGTTTTTTTGTCAGTAGTATGTATAAGCCGATTCTAGACTGCTTTGTGTCAGTGCGTATACGTATACGTGGTGTGTGTGTGTGTGTGTGGCGAGGGAGAGGAAGCGACGTCATGGGCAGCGGAAGGGAGGAAAGAGGATGATGTCGCAGGGATCGCGTCACAGAGATCTGGGTTCGAGGAGACACTATTAACACTATTCGTGTCATTCTATCTTCATCGTCTATTAAACGTGAAACAAGGATAGTATGGCTGGTATTCATAGTCGATTCTTATTTCAAGACCGTCTTAAGTAATGTCTTAAGACGCTAATGCAGCCCTCTGATTGATTCGTAACTTGTTAAGACGGTCTTGAATATAAGATCTGACTATGAATACTGAGTTATGATACAAATAGCGTTGATAACACGCTTCCTGAACGCAGCCAGAGCGAGGGGGATGACGTCATGGGGCGAGGAATAGAGGGAGGGGGCGACATCACATAGGTCAGCGTCGAGGGGGTTCACGATAATACGTCACAGTACGTCTTACCTAGAATGTCCCTCTCCTCCTCTCTCCACATACGCACGCATACGCGCAACACACACCGCGTAAACATGTACACAGTAACACATAGTTTAGAATCGGCTTATATACACTAAGAAAAAAATATAATTAATTTTAATAAATATTTTGTTCAATACTGCCAACTAAACATTTACTTACAGTAAATATTTATTCAATAAAAAAAATGATTGTTAAATCAAATTAACATTTCTTGTATCAAATAAATATATCTATATTTAATAAATATTTAGTTGGCAATATACAACTATTTACATAAATATTTATTAAAATTGACTATATTTTTTTTCAGTGCACATATACTACTTTGGTCACTATATTGGACTGTACTAAAATTTTATTTCTTGTTTTCAAACTTAATATGTATTTTGTTTTAAGTACAACGAAGGTATATACATTATTTATTATTTTTGTCATAAAGAACAGTTTTAATAAAAACTAATTTTCTTGCGAGCGTCAGCAAAAATTATAATAAATATATTTATATAGAATAATAATATAATCTTTATATAGAATATTAGCGGATTCGACGCCCGTAATCTTTGTATGCCTGCTAATGTTTTTCATCCCAAAAGAGCCGATTTTTTTACACTTTTGCAGCAGCGACCGTAAGAGCTTTTTACATTAATTACGAAGCCAAGTATGAATTTGAAACACGAATAAGTAGCAAGTTACTGACTTTTTTCTAAAAGATAAGCGAGGAATGACTTGCTACTTGATTTGTCTTTCTGTTTTATATAAATCTTATGTTAGTGCTCATAAAATTTTATATGATCACAGCAGCCAAACGAGTGACCAGATCGTCCGAGGGTCTGATTACTTGGCACATCATTCAGACAAAGATGCCGTGGAGATTGGTATTTCTATTAGGCAGTGGTTTTGCTATCTCAAAAGGCAGCAGTGTCTCAGGACTTGCTATGAAGGTAGGACTAGCTTTGGTGCCTTTGAAAGAATTACCTCCTGTGCTGATGTTGGCCATTGTTATTTGTTTCGTTGGTACAATGACGGAATTTACTTCAAACGTTGGCACAGCTAATATACTTCTGCCTGTCGTCGCTCACATGGTAAGAATTTGTCCAATGATAAAATATATTATAACAGTAAAAAATAAATTGTTAATATCAACAACTTTAGGAGAGATTACTTTGTAAATTTTAGAAAAAATGTAGCGATAATATCTTTATCTTCAAACGTTTACTTTTCGTTCATTTTTATAACTTATAAATTTTTTACGTTTCGTTTTACCTTTTTACATCAGAATTTTGTACTCCCCGTTCAACAATCGTTAGAATAAATTTTAAGAAACGTGACTTTTACAATTATTCTAATTTTATCGTAAGTATTTCCTCGTCAAAATTGCGATTATTATTCATTTTTGTTTATTTCTCAAAGTGTGTGGCGATGAAGATACATCCATTATATCTGATGATGCCAGTGACTCTGACGTGCTCGTATGCATTCAGAATGCCAGCCGCTACGCCGCCAAATGCAATTATAACTGTCGCGGGTCATTTACAAACTCAAATACTATTAGCAGTCGGATGTTTCCCCGCTATATACAGTTTAATAGTACAAGTTATCCTATTCCCTACTTGGGGAGCCTTTATTTATGATATCGGTGAGTTTCCAGCTTGGGCAGAACCAATTGAAATTCCCCGAAAATCATAATTTGATCATGTTGCTAATATCTTTGCTTTATTATTCATGTCAGTAAATAATTATGAAATATATTCTTACTTATTATCTTAAATATTATAAAAATAAGATATTAATTATATATTTATATATTTAAAAATAAAATGCTGAAAATAATTGTTATTTAGCTATTATTTAAACTTGTTTTATTTTTTTTACTATCAGTAACGTAATATTTTAATAATATACCAGCAAAATACAGCATGTAACTTACATGTAGATGTAATATTACACGAGTGTCGGGAATGTTACATGTAATATTATAATTGCGAATACTATAATATAAGCTCATGATTTCTTGTTTCGACGGTTTGCGGAACGCGCAAAAATTTTCATAGCGCGATCCACCTTCTATCTTTAGGGAAAAGTGAAGGAGTTAGCTTACTTTTAATCTCCTACCACTTCGGAAAATATGAAAGGAAGAAAATACAGAGTATTTTTCACGAAATAACAATTCAAGAGTCAAAAGAAGTCCAAGCAAGAAAACTGATGAAGACTACGGGCATGTCTAGATCAATATATGGCGAACATTTACTGGCGAACACTTATCAGAAATTTATTGCCGCTATTACCTGAAGATATAGGCTTGATATAGGCCGAAACGTATATGAATTTATATTGTTGACGTAAGAATTTTTAATATATGACATTCACAAAAAATTCCTGCGTGTGGCTGAATGCTCCTTGTATTTTATATTTGTATTTTGCAAGCCACTTGTAAATTGATAAAGTTATTGCCTTATTCTATGTTCTCATGTGCAGTGACATATGCATTTCCGTATGTTGAATTTCTCTATTCCTATCGCAATCGTTATTTTTATCACTATCACTATTACCTCGCATTGTGTTTAGGGCTTAAATTGTGGACACGAGGCTTTAAAAGTTATGACCTGCGCACAATAGAACAAATATTTGTCTCAGAACAGGAATAAAGTGCTGCCAATGCCAGTATCGTAGTCAATACGGTGACAGGAAAACAAGCATTGTGTGCCGCAGACTTAAATATTAATTCAGATTGGACGCAGCAAGCCGCAAACGTCAAACGGCGAAGCAGCAACCAACCAGCGAGGCGATATTTACAGTGGTGTAAAAAAATATCACCTCGTTCATTGGTCGCTGCTCCACTGATTGACGCTTGCTGCGTCCAGTCTGAACTATGCATCAAGGTTTCAACCTATCAGATATCAGTTACATCGGAATACACGGTTTGTAGGTTGAAATCTTAATCTTTATTCCTATTCCTAATATTTTCTCCATTGTGCGCAGAGCCTTATGCTTCCGGCACACCAAACGGATATTCGTCGCGCGCGACACGTGATATCCAATGAGTGTACAGCTTTACCAATATTCTCATTCTAAAGATATACTGTCATTGGATACACGTGTCGCGCGCGATTAACATCGCACTGGTGTGCCGGGTTTCTCTCTGTTTATTTTATTACCGAAGAAGAAGACGTTCGGCAGTATCGGCGTGTATCGTGGCAAATATTTCGTCATAATTGGTGCGCGATGAGACTCGTAGGATGGTTATTCTGCTTGTTCCTTGTGTTCGCCGGCTCGAATGCCGGCGGCCCGATCCTAGTTCTGCTTGACAATCTCGCTATCAAGGAGACTCATTCAATATTCTTCAAGATGTTGCAGGGTATTCGCACTTTGTCTGTTATTTCTAATCGTCTCTGACGTTCGAATCGTTGGCAGCTGTCTTTAGCAATGTTTCTCACGTATTACACGTTATCAGGGACATATTAAATGTACATATGTGTAGAATATCAACTACGTCTGAGGGCGTAGAGAATAATATTTAATAGATGTTTCGATCTATTTCATTTTTTTTTTCCACTCATACTCTGAGTAAAAAATTGTTACTTATAACAAATTATCGATAATTGTTTGGAATACCCCCTTCTTCTCATCTAAAATCTTAATAAAAATATGTTCATTCGACACGTTTTCACTCAAAACGAAAGAATCTGGCAGAAAAATGCGGTGAGCAGCCTTGTAAATCGAGTTATAGCGTTGAAATTCAAGATTTTTAGAGGTTAAGATAGCTGTCATCCTGACTCGATATAGCGCTATATATACGTTCTGCATTAATTACATAAATTCTCTGCTTCACAAACACAAATTCACTGCTTTAAAAACACAAATTCATTCTTAATTGCTAATGCAATCTTTAAAGTGTAATCTTTTTTAAAGTCTCGAACTTCATAACCTCGACTCACGAGGCCGATTGCCACGTTTTTCTGCCGGATTCTTTCGTTTTCAGTGAAAACGAATCGAATGAGTAGATTTTTATTAAGATTTTAGATGAGATATATTCTAAATCCGTAATCTAATGTATTTAATATTATTTAATATTATTTACTTATTTACTTAATGTCTACATATATATATATATGTATATATGTATATATGTTTAAAATTTGTAATGACACTTATTAAGAAGTAATTGAATAAATTTGGCAGAATTAATGTAATATTAACCCAGCAGCATATAACGCATGTTTCTTTCACTGGATTGCTTGTTTTAAATTAATAAATTATTAGAATTGCACCATACAGGAACACATTCAGATTCCTATTCGAATGTTCTCTAGATAAACAAGGATAAAATGATTTTTGAGTAGCATTTGAATGAGAACAGTTTAAAATGCATAATTTTCAGTAATTTAATAAAATGCAAGCAGGAAAATATAGCATTGTAATGTTATTGGCTTTAAATGATATGTTTTAAAATTGTTACAGAAAGTGGTTATACATTAACTTTCAAGTCAGCTGACGACGCAACTTTGCAGCTTTCCAAATACGGCGAATATCTATATGAACATCTGATAATATTTGCACCTACAGTGGAAGAGTTTGGTGGTGCTTTAAGTGTAGACGCTATAACGGAGTTTATAGACAATGGCGGAAACGTACTACTTGCTGGCTCCTCACATTCTGGTGATGCTCTACATGAATTAGCTTCGGAATGTGGCTTAGAAGTAGATGAGGAAGGCTCCACTGTAATCGATCATATGAACTATGATGCTTCTGATAGTGGTCAACACACTACTATAGTAGCAGATCCAGCGAATCTAATAGATGCTCCAATTATTGTTGGAAGCAAGAACATCCCCCCATTGCTATATCAAGGAACCGGACTAATCGCAGACACAGATAATCCTTTAATTTTACGTTTATTATCAGCATCTACTTCAGCATATACCTATTATCCAGATCAGCCAATCAAGGAGTATCCACATGGTGTTGGCAAAAATACTTTATTAATAGCGGCTCTACAGGCAAGAAATAATGCCCGAGTTCTGTTCTCGGGTTCTCTGTTTTTCTTCAGTGACGAAGCATTTACTAGTCCTATTCAAAAGGGACAAGGTAAAAGTATATAAAGTTCTGTAGCAACAAAAAGAAGATATTTTTATTTACCTCTTATTTACCTCTGAAATTTCTTAATAATCGCTATCTCTTCAATTAAATTTTGTTGCTTGATTATTGAAAATATCTGTATGAGATTTAAAAAAGATCAATTGTTTGCAGATGGTCAAAGATATGAGAAATCTGGCAATCAAGTGGTAGCCAAGGCCATGACACAATGGGTGTTCAAGGAGAATGGTGTCATACGGGTGTCGAATGTTCATCATCATCGAGTCGGCGAAACGCAGCCGCCAACCGCATATACGATCATGGACAACGTGGTGTATTCTATCGAAGTTGAACGACTGTCGGATGGCAAGTGGGTGCCTTACGAGACAAACGATCTGCAGCTGGAATTTGTACGAATCGACCCGTTCGTGCGTATGACTATGAAATCAGTAGGAAATGGTCGCTACGAGGGCAGATTTAAGATCCCTGATGTGTACGGGGTATACCAATTTAAGGTGGACTATACGCGCATCGGATTGACCCATCTTTATAGTACAACACAAGTTTCTGTGCGTCCATTGCAACACACACAATATGAACGCTTTATACCGAGCGCATTTCCATACTACATAAGTGCATTCTCCATGATGGCTGGTGTGTTTTTGTTCTCTCTCGTGCTACTGCACTACAAAGAAGATATGAAACCGAAGTCCGAATAACATCTTGATGCTCGCGGACATTATCTATCGATGTTCGATGAGATATCCTTTTTTAAAGATTGCAATATTACTTCGTTTTTTTTTCTGGGAAGCGATACTAGGAGAATTCATAAAAGAAGGAGGTTCAATTTTTAATACCATTTATTTAATATCTTTCTCCACCTTTTTTATGCACATAATTTTCAATATTATTTATTGATGCAGCATTTTATAGATAATGCATAAAAATCGCGTTCCTATACATACATGTTAAAATTTTATAATGTTTCTCTAAAAGAAAAAAAACTGAAAATATGCAGTTTGTTTCTATAGTTCAAGAAATAGAACACTGTATATAAATGATCGCAGTAGATTATATGCAAGATTGTATCAAGAAATCGCTATAATAATCGGGAAAAATAAACGCTAAAAATTATTTGCCGTTATTTAATATCTATTCGTACTCTAGCAATAAAGTGAAATTTTTAGTTGCAATTTGTAATTATATTTAACATATTTTTAATATATTTGAAATATAAAAAAACTATATAATTCGAATGTTATTGTCTACAGTGATATCAATCAATTTCTTAAAATTCAAACTTTTTTTTCTACAATTTGTTTTATCAGAAAGAAATCTGAAAGCAGCCATACCAGTTCCTATAACTCATTGCAGTCCCTATAACTCGTATCGACAGTTATGTAACTTTTACTATGTAAAATATCTGTGCAACTGTCGTTATGAGCACATAATAATTCAATAGGTACATCCAGAAACACGATCGCTTACTGAGCGCTCAGTGAGCTCTTGTGAACTATCTGTTTGGTCTATATTTTTAGATCTAATGGAATATGCCAATCAGGTGCAAGAGCTCACTGAGCGCTCAGTGAGCGGTTGTCGTTCTGAATGCACCCAATGGCTGCGTTCAACGGACTCAACAATTGAGTGAGCACTCGCTGTTATTGGTGTATTCTTTTAGATCATCCAATCAGCATTTTAGATTTGGAAAAATACATCAATAGTAGCGAGCGCTCACTGAACTGTTGAATCTGCTGAATGCAGCTATTGACTAATCCAACAGAACGTTTATTTTGCAACTATTTTCTTCGCGTTGATTGAATTATACTTTTAGATCTAGAAGAATGATTCTATCTCAGCAGACAATTACGGTTGCACAACAGTGTTGACTCTGTTGAACGCAGCCAATGAAAAGCAAGAAACTAATGCATAATATATAATAGATACATAATAAAATTTTATATATTGTATAGTTATGATTTTATTAAGACCGTAATGTAATAAATACTAAGTAAGAATATTCAAATCTATAACGGTCGAAGCTAGATCTTTAATGCTTAAATAATTCAATGTAAATTATATATATAATTTTATTATATATTGGGTCATTTAAAAAGTATCCGCGGTACTTTGTCACTAGATATATGACCATCAACACACATCTAGTGACAAAAAACCGCGGATACTTTTTAGATGACCCAATATATGTTAGTTTATTATGTCATCTCGTATTTTTTAACGCATTAAAAATATTAATGTTTATACGGTTATGCAAGTTGTGTGAATATAACCTTAAGCTGGAAACAATGAAAAGCACAGATAAGGTCCACTTGACGCAATAAAATATGCTTCGAAGCTTTTGATTGACCAATCGGAAGAAGGAATTTTGACTAATTGACCAATCAAAAAATGCTTCGAAGCGTTTATAGCATCAACCGTAGCCATAATAGGATTAGGGAATAAAATATTTCAACCTATTAAAAAGCATCCATTCTAATATACATGGTTTCTGATAGGTTGAATTTTTTTTATTTCCTATTCCTATTGCCTGTGCTTTTATTGTGTTTCCGGCTTAAGAGTATGGCTGATAACCCTAACCAAGCAGAAAATATTAAATAATTATTAATTAAATGAAACTTGCGGTACACATACGGGTATATATACATATGTACATATATCGTTGCAAAATTCTTGAGATATTGTATATCGTTGCGCAATGTTACTCGCTGAAATGTATACAAATACCGTGACAAATTGCCAGAAGCTATCGCCTTTTTTCGCATTCGCTTACGAAAGCATTAGTTTTGTGTCGTATCCTGACGTAAAACCCCATATAACCCTTGTATGATCATATATGAAAGAAGTTACCGATCCGCACAAATCTCTATGAAACGTTCGCGTTTTTATACGCCTTGTAATTGCAATTCCCGACTGTTTTAACTCGTGCTATGCGTGACGCGCATTTATCGTGAATCGACGAAAAACAACTACATTACTACACACACAATGGCTGCATTCAGCCCGCTTACGTATGTTATGTTATTTGATAGTAGTGATAATCGCAATTTTTTCGTTAAGATATTGATGTATCGTCGTCCTTATATTATTGTTTAATCAAATTTGTGTATTCGTGCTTTTTGATATGGTATGAGATAATGTTTGTGAACAGTATTTTAATAAAGCAATTATGTCACACATAATGATGACCATTTTATGTAGTGTGCAAAAAAATACTTGCATAATAGTATTTGCATGATTTGCGTAGTAAAATGCCAAAAGTGTAACTGTATGATAAAATCTTCTGCTCATTATAACCTCTCTTCCTGCAATCGGATATCAAAAGTAATGAAAAAATTTATCCATTAAAAGTAAATATGCTGTACAATTTAAAAACAATCTCAAATCATGTTTATAGAGCGATATGTTTGTAGCAATAATAAAGTATTGTTTTAATAATGTGTTTTCTTAAGATGGTGAACTTGTGAGCTTTTGCCGAGATACAATGTCGGACGATAATATGTCGCATATCTCCTATGGACTTGATAGCCGTGGAAGGATAGTACGAATCGAGTCGGGTATAACCAGGGCCAACATCAGACGTCTTCCGAGCATAGAAGAAGCTTTAAGAAGACTAAGTACAAATTTGAGATCCGATAGACAAACTACTGACCCTAACAATGGTAATATACAATGAATGAAATTTTTTGCCTAATGTACAGAACTGTATATGTTATTTTTTTATAACAGAAATATCTGATTCTCAAGCTACGGCACAAATAGCATCGCTAGAAGAAGATTCTCAAAATGCATGGGATGTAACAGATTATGACCTATCTGTTGGACCAATCCTCACCGATGAGCCATCTTCGCCGAATCAAATTACATCTAGTGTGCCATCGTTGACTCCAGAAGAAGAGTAAGTTCATGCTAATTGTTTTGAACAATTTTTACACACACATGTATATATTTCAAAATGAAAAGATAATGTACAGACAAACTAGACTACTGACTTGATTAAATTCCAATTTGATGTATTGGCTCTCTCTCTCTCTCTCTCTCTCTCTCTCTCTCTCTCTCTCTCTATTTATTTTATACATTTTTATTTATCAACAAATTTTCTCCAAGCTACATATATTTTTAAATTTTTTGTTATTCTAGAATCTTGTAGTAAATTACAATAGTGACTGTGTGTTGTCTGATACTATATCTATTTATAATATTAATCTTTTTATTTAGCAGGCGATATTGTTGGGTATGTTTTGCAACTGATGAAGATGACGCAACTGCAGCGTGGGTTAAACCATGTCATTGCCGAGGCACTACAAAATGGGTTCACCAGGGTTGTATCCAAAGATGGGTTGATGAGAAGCAAAAGGGTCATGCTGGACATGCTGTAGCATGCCCACAATGCAATACAGAATATATTATAGTTTATCCAAACATGGGTGAATATTTTACACACACATACACACACACACACACACACACACATATATGTGCGCGCGCGCGCACACACAGCAGCAGGCAGATAGACATACATATTTCTACAGAATGTAACAACAACTGTAATAGACATTGGATAGAACTTTGTTAATGGGGAGAGGGAGGAGGTAGAAGGGGCACTATTATCACACCGCAGACAAAATTTTTTAAAAAATCAAATAAGATAAAGATATTAAATTATTAGTTAAATTATTACATTGAAAATGTATTAAATACATATAATTTAGAAAACATTTTAGTTTAATTATATTAACATAACAAAAGAATAATATAATAAGATCTATATTTTTTGTATCTAGTTTTTTTAAATTAAAAAATATTTTTTAAATGTTAAAGTTGTGATTAATTTCAGAAATATTAAAAATATATATACTTTTTGCAATAAATATTTAAAAAAAAAGGAGACTTTAAATTATCTCCATGGTAATCCCCTCTCCCTGTCGTTCTGCCAATGATATCAAGCTGATTTTTCAACAAATGTGCATTTTCTTGAAAAATGTTCCGGACAAAAGTTATACAGTTTTAAGTGGTGCATTAGATAGAAATATTAGCGTGATCTTGGATAGTGATGTTAATATAACGTAAAAATCACAAAGTGGTTTTAAATGGAAATTTCTATTTTTTTTTTACATTTTCTTGTAGCTGAGAGCTTTTCAAAACATAATAGGTAATTTTTAAGGTCAAGATCATTAGAGGTTGTTCTCTTTGAAAACAACCTTCAATAGCTTTAACCTTAATGAAAAATACCTTTAAAATAAAAATAAGAGAAACAACCTCCAATGGCTTTAATCTCATATATTGTATAAGTTATGACTCTGAGCAATATTCAAAATGTTTTAACCGTCGGTCAGATACCTTGAATGCTAATGTCGGCAGTACTGTAACTTTCAAACCTCATAACTCGGAAAGTACTTAATGAAAAATATTTTTATTATAATGCTTTGAAAAGCTCTCGAGACAGTTGCAATCAAAAATAGGAAAAATCTATTTAATCTATTTAAAACTTTTAATTGTGATTTTTACATTACCTTAACAATGTCAGGAGATACGGAAATGTCTCGGCGCTAAGCCAAGCGCAACGACACTATTGCGGTTCCTTTATGCGTTCGCAATCACACTATCTTTAGTGCATCACTTAAAAGCCTATGACTTCTGTCTGCAACATTTTTCAAGAAAATGTATATTTTTTAAAAAACAAGCCCCTGATACCGCTAAAAAATTAGGAAAATTATTATATATATATATATATATATATATATATATATAATAATAATTTTCTTTGCATATGTAGAGTAGTATCTTATATGCAAATTAATTGCAGGTCCATTAGTGATAGTACTCGATACGATCGACACAGTTATCTTCCGAGTATGTCCTTTTATTGCTGCTGGTATTGTAGTTGGCTCTATATATTGGACAGCTGTGACTTATGGTGCAGTTACTGTTATGCAAGTAGTGGGTCACAAGGACGGTCTTACTATGATGGAACAGGCCGATCCTTTAGTTCTACTGGTTGGCTTGCCAACCATTCCAATTATGTTAGTTTTGGGAAAAATGCTTCGTTGGGAAGATCAAGCCCTTAGTTTTTTGAGGAGACATGCATCTAAAGTTCCTATTTTAAGACATTTTCTACCGAGCAGGTTTGTATTAACAATATTATTCTTAATAAATATGTAACATTTATTATTATTATTAAATAATGCTTTTAATATATAATTATTACAGTTATACTGACGAAGACACAAGTATACAATCTGAAGATATACCACCAATGAATGATCCGGTATCTGCAACGCGTGTTCTTTGTGGCGCACTTTTATTGCCAACCATTGCTAGTCTGTGTGGAAGGATATTCTTCGAAAGTATAAGTTCCAATTTTCAGAGAACATTATTGGTATGTATTTTTTAAATTCTTTTTGAAAAACATTTACTAAAATATATCATTTTCAGTATGTACAAAATGATTTCATAATTATCAAAAATTAATTATTTTTATATAATTAAAGAACTATCTTGTTTAAACTGCTATATATTTATCTTATAAGTTATTTAATTTTCATATAAATAATTTTCTGTTATGTGCGTATTCATGATAATATAGGATTTTCCACGTCTGCTTCCTCTTAAAGATGTATTCTTGAGTAATTTAAAGACAAAAATTCAAATGCAAAAATTTCAAGACTCTAAATATTACGTAATGCCATAATAAGCATAAATGATTTGTAAATTTTTTTTTATTTTATGCCACATAAAGTTAGATAAATATATGTGTAAAATTTGACAAAATAAACAGATGTCGATTTTGATACTAGTGTTTGACTTTTGCGCGAGACATGATCAAGACGGGACGAAAGCCAAAGTGTCCAGACAAGCGTGCGATTATAGCGTTAACGAAGTTAGAGTACTACTCCAGAGATCTTAGTCTTCGACTATATCAATACCCCACATACATTTTCAGAAATGTGACATCCAACGCATCATTATTATAATAAATTATATGTGAAAGGATAATAAATTGTATGTGAAGGAATATATGTAAATAAGTTGTACACAAAAATAATTAAAAAAGTGAGAACTAACTTAAAAATTAAAAATATTTGTTTTTCGTTGAAATATTCCCAGATAAATGTACATAAACTTTAAAACAACATTTTATATTAGAATCATCCAATGCATAATAGATAAGTCGATTGTGATCCAAAATATTTTTTGAATCATAATCCGCTCACTTGTCAGTCGTATTTAGTAAATCAGAAAAAGAAACACCTGGATGCAAATATGATGTAAATATGAACGAAATAAAGAATCAGATTTTTTATTTCTCCATCATATTTACATCATGGTGTTTCTTTTTCTGATTTAACTAAATAGGGCTGCAATATTTTGAACACAATCAGCTCATCTATTACGTACTGAATGATTTTAATATAAACGTAATGTTGTAGTTTATATACATTTGTCTATCTCAAAATATATTAACGAAAAAAAATTTTTTAATTTTCTAATTATTTTACAATTGTTACTTTTTTAATTATTTTTAATATTAACGGTGTGCGCAGATAACATTTCGCGTGAAAAATTGTATGCTCCGAGACGGACGGAAGATGGAGTGGATTCGTGGACTTCGCTTCACGTGGAATTCGAAAATTCATGGAACAATACAGTTATATACCTTATTTTGTTCCGTACAGCAGTGAACTTTTTTTATTAATAACTTTTTAACAAATAACAAGCACCGATTAAAACCTATTGGAGGTCATGACCTTGATAATATATCGGAGTCGGATGTCCTATTGTAAACATTTTATTGTAAATACCAGGTCTACTTCATCTCCTCCTGTGCTTCGAGATGTTCGACTTTTCACATGAAGCGAGATTAACTCCACCTCCCTCCTGTTTAGAGACGTTCAACTTTTCTTGCGAAACTTCATCGCTCCCTCTCTTGCCTAGTGGCATTCGACTTTCTACGCGAAATGATGTTCATCCCACATCTCGCTCTGCCTAGGAGCAAGGTGAAACATCACGTGAAATGAGACTCGTCCCATACTACTGAAATATGTACCTCGTGTTTAATAATTGCTTACCATTCATAAAAATTGTTTTGTTCATTTTTTAATGAACGAGAAAAAAGATCAATGACTTTGATCTCTCTGAAAGTCAAGATCAAGGTCACTTGGGGTTGACTGTATATAAAGGAAAAGATTTACCAATTTCCAATTTATGATGATAAAAATATAGAGATTACAAAATATTGCTAACGTGATGAATTATGCTGCATCCGTAATATATTCTATATAATAGAGCTTTCATACTTGGGACCAATCAGAAGAAACGTAACCAGCCACTCTCTTCCTTTGAGATTCCTCTGAGATTCGTTAGTTATCGTTCACTAAATATTATCGACTGAAATTACCTAAGCGATGAAGTAATCAAAAGCAACACAAAAGTAGGAAAAAGTACTCAGATACAGGTATTTGCCTATAAGGATTTAGGTAATAAACTTAGGTAGATAAAGTATCTAGATATTATATCTAGATACTTTTCATCATTGGAACGTATCTAGATAAAAGTATTACTTTACCACATGTAATATCTCACTATTGAATTGACATTTTGTGATATGTTGCGATATTAATTGTGCGAACGTAATAAATTCTATATAAAAGTAAGAACAATTTCTTGATAAAAATATCATTGTATTTGTACGATAATTTTGAACTTGATTAGAGAGATCTCATTGAGCATCTTTACTTGACACTTCATCATGCCCGAGCGCGTGAAATGTCAGACTCTGTGATTAGAGACCTTTAATCATTAAGTTAAGAACTATTATAATCTCGACTTTTTTCAGGATTTTTGTTCTCTAAATTACCTCAAGAATACGTATTTAAAAGAAAATGCGGTAGAAAGGGGACCCTGTATATTTCTTTTCTGTATCTTATATCTGTAGGGTGGTGCAGCTTTTATAACAATAAAAGGAGCGTTCAAGATTTATCATAAACAACAACAATACAAGAGACAATGTCAGCGGCGTGTAATGGACTATACAGAGAGCAACGTAGCATTATACAAAAGACAACAAGATTCCGAAAGTGATCGAAGTTAAATAAAATAGTTACGAATATTCCAATTTCGATTGATATCAGTGATGTAGACTAGTCACCTTTTCACGCATACGCATGTACTGCAACGCCCGAAAAATCTGATAATGTATATAGAATGTAAAAGAGAGGTCTTGTAATTTTAGGATTTGTCCAGATCTGGCAACAAAAAGATTAATGGCGAATTCGATTGAACGCACTGGTGCACATTAAAGCCGTTATATACTGATTTATTCGAATGTAAAAGTGAAATACAAATATTTCAAATTATAAACTACATATTTTACCTAGTAAGTATAAAGTGTGTTAAAGATTTCACGGTTTTACTTGTTTCTATATTTATATTAAACATATATTTTCACGTCAATCTATGTACAATGACTTTAATGACGCATCTAATGCGTCCATTCGACAGTCGAATTCGTTGTAAATAATAAGGATCTATGGCCTTTTTAAAATTTCTACAATGTTCTATAATACTTGATTACTAATTGATTTTCCAACAAAGTAATATAATTTTTATAGACACTCAAAATAGGGCTTTAACAGGACCGTTATAAATTCGACATTAGTGCAGTGTTGATGCTACACTTGCATGCGCGAAAAGGTGATTCGCTTAATAACACTGATTAATATGGATATAACTTTACAAATATATAAAGCAGATCAGCGCTGTACAATAGTGGTATTCGTAAATAATTCAACTATACAAATATAATGTCTTTAATGTTATATATCCATACATTTATACACACGTATACGCGCGCACCACGCGTCTGCACACACCAGCGCGCGCGCACAGGCCATAGTACAGACACGTGGAATAAAGCATCGTATAAGAATATATATAAAGTATTCCATTGCGCATAATGGCGGCGACTAAAACAACTTCAAATATTTACCCGAAAATTAGTGGAATGCACATGCAATTATGTTCCTTTTTAAAATTTATGGTTTTGATTGATGAAATAGTAACCATATTATGTTCAAGACGGTTGGCATCCTTGAGAATGGAATATATTCTTATATTCTTATACCATGGAATAAATAAATGTATGTACATACAAGAATAAGGATTGTATTTGAGCAAGGTCAATGATTAATTTAGGATCGTGTTTTCCAAAAGATACAAGGGATGCTTTCCATTCGACACGACAAGTGTCATTCTATCTTTGTCACTCTCTGAATATCAACAAGGATAAAATGACGCTTGTGTCGACTTGTGTCATCAAATGGAAAGTACCCATTGTGTTGGACAATACAAAGGTGACATCTCCTTTAAGTTAACGTTTAGAGGAACTGTATTTTTTAATAATTATATTACACAGGTAATACTTTCTATAATCTTCCTTATATGAAAAAGATAGAAACAGAAATAGTTACACAAATCTTTTTCTTTATGTTATTATTGTTTTCTACCTTTAATTAATCTATTACTAATTATTTTTATATTATAGTAAAATTTTATATTATAGTAAAATAACAAACTCAAGAGAAAAAATTGTAGAGAAAAAAATTAATGTAACAACTTAATATATGACAAACGTTTGTTACGTAAAACTTTACTGTGACTTTAGATACGTCTACAGAACAAGGACGTCACATATAAATGTATATACACGTATACAGGATAGTCTATTTTAATTAATACATTTTCTCCGAAATTATTGATACGAAAAAATGTTTTAGAAAGTGGAACGATTTCGAGATGGATGTATTTTGGTCATGTTGTTTCTTTTCTAAGTACAGGCACCAAAAATACATATGAAAGTCACCTCTACTTTTTATGGTCGTGTTCGTATATTACTGCCAGTTGTCAGTATAGTATACGTAAGGGAAACTAGATTTTTAGTACTGACAGTCAACTGACAGTAATATACGAACATGGCCTAAATAGAATATGATTATTTTATTAGAGGAACCATAATATGGTTCCTCTAATTATTCTGCATATCAAAATACTAAGAGAGATAAAAAAACTAATACTTTACGAGATACTTTATACTTTATTTTGACATACGTTGACATAAAATGTTGAATACCTTGTAACTATTAATTTTTTTATTACCTTAATACTCTTATGAACAGAATAATGAGATAATCAATTGATGTAAACAAAACATATAGTTGCTTCAAAAAACATAATTGCTTTAAAAAAGTATGTAGACAAAAAGGATACTTTAAAAAAAAAAACTGTATTTTATTATTCAATTGATTCATCTTATTATTCTGTTCATAAAAGTAATTAAATATTAAATAAAATAAATTATAAAAAATTAATAGATTACGAAATATTTAACATTTTATGTTAAAAGGGAAGGGAGGGAAGAGGGGGGGGGGCTAAAACAAAATATAAAATATTTCATAAAAAATTGATTTTTTGATACCTCTATCTTAATACTTTTACAAGCAGAAAAATTAGAGGAATCATTCTATGTGAAAAAAATCATATAATTAAAAAAAGTAGAGGTTACTACTTTCATACTCTTTTGGTCTCCAGAAGAAAAACAACATAATCAAAATACGTTTCTTTTCGAAATGGATGCATTTGATGGATTTAAAACATTTTTTTCGTATCATTAATAATTTCAAGAAAAAATTTCTTCTTTTAAAAAGAAGAAATTACTATAAATACAAAAGGGATTACAAAATTTGTTAAATTTGTTTCCTGTTTATTATTTAGCAAACAAATTTACATATTTGACAAATATTTTGCATTCGTTGCAAATTTTTGTAGCGAGTATGAAAAAATAAGTACTCATTATATCCGCAAATAATTTTGATACATATTTACAAATAGAATTTGCTGTTATGGCACAAAATTAGCGTTCATAGCAAATTTTTTTCTTTATGAAAATTGACTATATTAACTAAAATAGACTACCTTGCGCGCGCGCCCTCTTCACACACACACACACACACACACACACACACACACATTGTGTCCCATTTTAACTTTCGCATCGAAATACTTCGAAAAGTATACAAAAAAATATTTCAGATAAAAAATGGAATGGTTTCAAGAAGGACGTTTTTGGTCAAGTTTTTTTCTTTTTAAGTGGAGGAACCAAAAAGATGTGAAGATCATCTCCACTTTATTGAATTATATAATTTTCTGTAATATAATTATATAATTTTCTATAATATGATTCCTCTAAATATCCTGCATATAAAAATATTAAGTATAAAATATAAAGAAATGAATAGTTTGGTATTAAGCTATTCAATATTTCATGTCAATATGAAAAATATGTCAGAATGAAGTATAAATAATCTCATAAACTATGTTTTTTTTATATCACTACCTTAATATCTACTTTTACACGCAGAATAATTAGAGGAATCATATTATGTAAAAAAAATTTTTTAGTGCTTCCATCTTGAAAAAAAACAACATGACTACAATACGTTCCCTCGAAATTGTTCCATTTTTATCTGAAACATTTTTCCGTACGTTTCATATTTTCCGAGATATATTTGTCTCAGTAAATTAAAATAGGACACTCTGTATATGTGTATGCGTGCGTGCGTGCGTGCGTGCGTGCGTGCGTGCGTGCGTGCGTGCGTGCGTG
>NW_011627496.1:0-45188 GCF_000204515.1 Acromyrmex echinatior | reverse complement strand
GCGTGCGTGCGTGCGTGCGTGCGCGCGTGCGTGCGCGTGTGGGTATGTGTATGTACGTGTATGTATACGCGCGCGCACGCATATGTGTGCTCTCTCTCTGTGTGTGTGTGTGTGTTTATCTATTCATAAGTATACTATATTAGAATTAAGATTTATCAATTATATTTTGTAATCCAATGTTATATATACATGTAAATGCTGTTATAAAATAATCTCTGTATCAAATATAAGGAAACCATGATTATTTACTTATATAAATTCATAGTGTTCATAGTTCTATAATTTGCGTATCATGTCAGTTGCATATTTATATTTTAACGTATAAATAATAATCTGGCTCAATAAAAATAAAATTAAACAATAATAAAATAAAAGGGCTACGAGCCGAAACAATAACTTTTAATATTCAAAAAATAATATCTAATCAACATTTTAAATATAAACAATACAGACGTTTCGATACCGATCGGGTCTTTATTAAAAATAAAATTTAAATTATAATATAAAATTAGCTACTACATATGCAATCTTATAATAAAATAAAACATGAAAATATTTAAAAAAAAAATACATAAAATTACTTTATCCTATCACAATTTTAATTAGAAGGATGTTAAAATTTGAGATAATAAATCCTTTTATAATAATAGATTAATATCTGAAATGATTTAGATAATTAAAAAAACGAAGACAGGGTTTAAATAAACAAATTGAAATTAATAATTGTAAACATTTATTTGGACCGTTTTGTATCTCTATTTCCAACATAAAAATTCTCGTTACCTCAAATCATCAAAAAACAACACTTCATTCCTTTTTCCTCCATTTAAGATTTTTTCCGGCTCTCTATCAATTCTCAACATAATATTTGATGAATTTAAACTTTTCTTACTATGAAAAGCAACTTCCGCGTCAAATTTGAACTTCCCAGTCTTTACTATGAGAGGCGATGCCTTAAAATCACAATTTGATATCTAAGGGTGAAATCACACAGTGCGGAATAGGACTGCGGAATGGAGAATACATCATTGAAACAATCACTCAGTATATTCATACGAAGCGGAAAAATGAATTAAAGTAAATGCATTAAAGCAGTTCAAAAAATTGTTTGTTGTTGAGATTATAAATATTAATTGTAAAACATTAAATACTACAACAGTGATAATTGTTTTTACAATTTGAAAAATTATATTTCATTTTAATAAGCAAATTATTAACATGAAGTTTTTAATAGTTTTTAAATTATATTCACGCTGAATATATCTTTGATGCATCATGTGAACATAGCACACAAAACTTGCATGATGGAAAAGTGCGGAATAGCGCTGATTGGTTGCTTTAATGATACATTCTGTATTCCACAGTCCTATTCCGGACCGTGTGATTTCACCTTAAGGGTGTGATTACATGTAGCGCGGTACGCGATACGCGATACAGAAATTAGGTAGCTATAGGAATCACGCAAACCGCTTGCTTCTTTTCTTCTAAATCTTCTATTACATTATTAGCGCGGTAAGCGGTACGGGCCAGTGACAAATTCACATTACTAAGCAGTTTTTAATCAAATTAATTGATTTAAATGCAATTATTAAGTAAATCTGTTGAAAAGAAATAAGAGTATTGATGAAATGTGCATAAAAATAAATTAATATATTAGGTTTTGGAATTAATTCGTAGCGTTTTTAAATGAAAGAATGTTATTTATTTCACATGAGCATTAAAAAATACATTAATGAAAGTACTTCCCATCACTTGTAAAACGCTACGAATTAATTCCAACACCTAATATTTTAAAAAATTCAGATTTTACTTTATATGCTACAGTATACATCACGTGTACTATTTCGAATGAAATTTTCTTCGGAAAGGAAGTTTTGAAACGTAGTCTTAAGACGATCTTGAAATAAGAACTGACTATGTATACCAGCTCGTATTCATAGTCAAACTTTATACTTAAGGCTTCCTTAAATTTATCATTAGATGCTCAGCAGCCAATGAAATAATTCATAGAGTATCTAAAGATAAATTTAAGAAAGCCTTAAATATAAGGCTTGATTATATATACGAATATAAAAGCTTAAATACAATAGGCAACAGGGAATAACGAGCCATCCAATCAGAGCTTTGGTGTGTAAGTTCGATATTATATCCCACGTTGCCTATTGCTTGTGCCTATTGTGTTTAAGCCTTTCCTTTTATTGTACGAAGCCCCTAAGTGTACATACCGATACATGCGTACTAAAAATTGCAGCCACAAAAAAAGTTCACTGTCGCTATTAGGTATGATTATACTGTATGTAATAATAGGTCTCTTTTTATTGCTGCATGAATCGGTGCAATAAGTTAAGTGAAACAAATGTGTATTTGCTTCACTTCAACTTATTACACTGTGTGAATACCAGTTCAGAAAGTGTAGCAATAAAAAAACAGACCTAATGAAATACAATAAATATACGTTTGTTTCACTTCAACTTATTGCGCCGGTTTAAAGTGCAGCAATAAAAAAACAGACCTATTATATATCTGTTTAGTCTTATATTTTTAAATCTAACGGAATATGCTAATCAAATGCAAAAGTCCATCGAACGCTCACTGAACGGTTGTAGTATTTAATGCACCCATTAAATTTTAACAGGCACGCGAATTTCCATAAACGCCGACCGTCTTTAAAGTTTGCGGCACACGATGCTTGTTTTCCTGCTGGATTAGAATCTTGCCACCTTGTATTGTCTGCTATGCTGGCACTGACAGCACCACAACCAATAAGGTGGCAAGATTCTAATCCAGCTGGCAATCCAGCAGGAAAACAAGCATCGTGGGTCGTCGGCTTTGTATATGTCTATGGTATGTGCACGAAGTGTCTAGGGATATTGCAAGTGCAAAGCACTAATATTTCGTGGCTGTGACAGATTTCTTAACCTAAATAGTTGTCAACTTTGATGATTAATATTTCGGTTCGCGGAGTAGAGCGACACTTTTGCTTTGTTAAATCTTTATTTTTATGCAAAAACGCATCTATTCAGTGTATTTTTATCAAAATTTGAAGTAAATCTTAACATTTACCGTAGCTTTGTTGATTTATCAAAATATAAATTAAGGGTGCGGTCATATAAAATTAAATTGTGGAACGGAATAAAAACGGAAAAGGCAAATGATTAGGAGTTAATTAATCAAATTAATTTTGTTACGTTGTTTCGTAGCTAGGTTTTATATCATGAAAAATATATTTACAAAACTAAATGGAATAACTTTGATAGCATGTTACATAGATTCATCTGTGTGTAAGTATTCATTACAATATATCTACAAAATATTGGATATTTTAACAATTTATATGTGTTTATACATACATACATATATATATATATATATATAGATACGAGACACCGTATATATATATGGTGTCTCGTATCTTTCATTAATATTTCAGAGGTTTTATATATATATATATATATTGTATATTAGAAACAAAGTGTAATTATTGTGATTGGTGCTTAAAGGAGTATCAAGTTATTAAACATTCTTGTTATACAGATGTAGAGAGAGAGATGCCAACTAATTTAATATTTACAGATAACAATAAGTTTTTTATAGCAGATAAAATAAACATTTATAATATAATATTAATAGTAAATTATATAGATCTTTATTAATAAATGTAATTATTGCAGAAAATGAGACATTGGTTGTAATAAAGAACAACTGGATGAAGATTTGATAGCAACGATTAAAAACATATCTGCTCTTTATTTTCATCTACCTTTGAAAAGAAAAAGAAGATTACAGAAAGATGCTTTACGGAGAGAAGTCAGTGTATGTTTGAAATGTACAATCTATATAGAGGTAATTATTTAGAATTACTACTTTACCTCTGATTTTAATGAAATTAGGCTCATTCGATGCATTTTCATTCAAAACGAAAGAATCTGACAGAAAAACGTGGCGGTCGGCCTCGTAAACCGAGATATCTATACAATTTGCTACTATATTATAAATATTTATTTTACCTGCTATAAAATCTGCGATAAAAACATTTTTTTCGTTATCTATTTAATATTAAATTAGCAATTATGTATTTACAAAACAAGAATGTTTTTGTGTGTATGTGTGTAATTTAATATTTTTTAAATCACCAACTGCAATAACTACACTTTAGTTGTTTCTAATAAAAAATACATGTATAAATAACTATTAAAATATCTATAATAATATTTTATAGATATAGTGTAATGAATATTTTACCATACAGACGGATTCATGCAACATGCCGAGGTTATTCTGTTTTGTTCTGTAAATATTTCTCATCATGTGAAACTGAACTACAAAATAATGTAACGGAATTGTTCTGATTGGTGTCTATCATTTGCCTTTTCCGTCCCGTTTCGCTATTTCTAACTCTATGTGATCATATTCTAACTCACAGACAGACATTAATACAAACTACTTTTTCTTTGTTTATGCTTTAGCAAATATACATAAAGTAAAAATCTTACTGCTGCGAATATGGACTTAATATTTTTCTTGCATTATTTCTTGATAACACATTATTAAGAATTCTAGAATATAAAAAAGAATATATTATCTCTGTATATACCCAGATAGCAAGTTGCCTGCAGGTTGCTATTAATTTGCTGCTTTGCTTAAATTGCCTCCAATATTTAAGAAAGCGGCTTCCGATTTTGCCTATTAGATTGCCGACTTTTATTGCCACTAACTCTTGTAAGTAACTCGATAGCAGCACTCTTATAAATCGATGAAACAGTTTCCGCTTAAAATCTTACTCTCATAAGTTACCAGTAATCTGGTGGCATTTTTGAACGAGCTTCATCAAACTGTCCGAACATGAATAAAATCGAAGTCTTCGGTTAGCGTAACAAGCATGATGCTACAAATGCTTCGAAGCATTTTTTGATTGGTCAATTAATAAAATTCTTTCTTCTGATTGGTCAATCAAAAGCTTCAAAACATTTGTAGCGCCAAGCGGACCGCACTCTAAGCGCTCAGTAAGAGATTATCGTTCTGAATGCATCCATTATTGCAAGAGAAATTGTTGAAGAGAAACTTGTGCTAAGCACTTATTTCTTTTTTTATGCCAAGGAACGTTTTGTTATCTGGGTAGTAAGTTACTAAAAAATAAAAAAGTTTTATGTTAATACTTTTTAAAATGTTTTATGACATATTATTTTTTCTAAAGTCTTTGAAGGAACATTGAATATTCAAACAGTTTTTCCTTATCATAAATAAAATCTTTTCCAGGTATACGATTGAACATAAATACTTTATAATCGCTTGTCAATCCAGATGATTAAAAGTTCAAGAAAGAAGTGGCATACTAACATATTTGATTATGGCATCGGCAATCGAAATTTTGGGAAAACAAGCAATGAAAACATTTTGTGATCGTCGGTTTTGTCAAAAAAACTTAGACAAATTATTGAATCTATTAAATAAGATAACAGCCGAGGATGTAAAACTCGATAAAAATATTCTTGATTACGTCAGTAGACAGCCGGCACCTATGTGTGTGATGGATATATTCGAGAACAAGGACATAACAATTGCGATTTTCATATTAAAACATGGAGTCAAGATGCCTATGCATGATCATCCTGAAATGCATGGTTTGTTAAAGGTAAACATGCTTATAGTACATTATTGTTTGTATAAGCATTATTGTACAATGTAGAAATAGAAATCAATAGTACAATATATATAGAAATCAATAGTAATACAAAAATTATTCCAAAATTAAAGAACATTAGTTTAAGAGTTTTTATAGGAGATATTAGGTGTTGGAATTAATTCGTAGCGTTTTTTAATGAAAGAATGTTATTTATTTCACATGAGCATTAAAAAATACATTAATGAAAGTACTTCCCATCACTTGTAAAACGCTACGAATTAATTCCAACACCTAATATAATAAAAAAATTCGAATAAAGGTATGACTATAAATGCTTTCTTACAAGATAATAAAATTGATAAAAAGATCAGACAACGAGCAATTAATTATATCTAGGATTAAAATTAGTTCATTAAAACGTTAAGAAGGGATTAACATTGTGTATGTGTGTTTGTGTGTGTGTATGTGTGATTATTCCTTAATATGCAATGTATGGAATGTTTCGACTATATTCTTCTTCATCCAAATTATAATACAATAAATTATAAATTAAAAGTTTCAAAACAAATTGTATATATAAAATTCTTAATAATTAAAGCGTTGGAAAGATTTGATATTAAAGTATAAATAAAGATAAAAATCGATCATAAGATTACATAGTAAGTTGAACACACATTAATTAAAATTAAAAATCACTAAATAATTTTTTTATACTGAGGTTATACTGAGGTTCGAAAATAAAAACTATTTCTTCATTGGGTGAGAAAGAGTAGAATCAAGGAATTAAAATTCATAAAAAAAAGTCATCAAAAGTACATATAGTCTCGAGTTGTAAATTTAAAAAATGAAATTGTGTCAAAACATTCAAAAGGATCTTATAAAATAGATAAATTAAGGTGAATATTAAACTTACTAGTATCGTGACCCTTAATCAAACAATAAATATATATTCAAGAGTATTATAAGAGATAAAACTTTGTGCCCTAATGAACTTTAACGGATAAATGAGAAAGCGTTTCGAGCAACTTGTACATATATTAACTATAGAAATTATAAATTTAAATCATAAAAAATTGAAATTAAAACTATTATTGAGAAATCGATTTAAGTAAATAAATGTAAGAATCATTTAAGTATCGCTCAGTATCTTTCTACAGATTTATATTCATTTAACTGTATTTTAATGTTTTTTTTTTAATGGAGAGATTAAAGTTCAAAGTATGCTCAAAGATCACAAAGTGTTTCGACAAATCTATTTTGATATTATTAATATGCTCTGTAATTCTCGTACTTAGTTATCTTTTCATTTAGTTTCATTTTTTTCTTACGGCCAACATAAGACACATTACAATTGATCTTATAGACCACGTTGCATTTAGATTGAACTTCTGTTATACATTTTTGTATATACTTTTATGTCTATATTTTTATGAACTTATTGATTCAAACATTGTAGCTTACCTTAAACAAAGATTTGTTCACCCATTTTACAACAGTATATTATGTATAAACGGAAGTATAAAATATTTTTTGTGATTAGAATTTACTACTAAATTTTACTACTAGATAGGTTTTTTTTAAAACTATTATAATTTAAAAACTACTTCTCTAAAAATTAATTTTAATGGATGGTAATTTTCCAAAAGCAATTTGATAAATATTCAAAGTTCTCCTGAAAGACAGGATGAGACAATAAAATCACTCTATGAACAAGATTGTATATTCCAATCTTATAACCTAACGAATGGAAAAAATGATAAACTTCTTCGCGAAAAGATCTTTTACCAATTTACAAATATTGTATTATCCTTAAAGAGACCTAAAAAGCTCAAGTTATAGTTGTTGTCTATAGTAGTTGTTTTCTTTTAAATATGAATATTATAGATGATTATTGAAACTGTTGACAAATTTACAAAAAAACGTTTACAATATTTTGAATTTGATCGCAGTTAAAATAATCTCGTCAACATACATAAAGAATAGTTATGCAGTATAAATTTACAAAAGGACACCAAAGATGATGATTCACCATTTAGATGATTCTTACATTTGTTTATTTACATCAATTTTTCAATAACAATTTTTAATCTTGATGTTTTATGATTCATACTTATAATTTCTGTAATTAATATACACATTATTCGGAACGCTGTCTCATTTGTCGTTAACGTTCGTTATGACACCAAATTTTATCCTAATATTTGGACATATATATTTTGTCGTTTAATTAAAGATCACGATTTTATTAAGATTAATATTCGTCTTACATCTATACTATAAAGCTTGATCTATATTTTACATCTTACTAATTGGTAAATTGATATTTTCTATAAGGCGCATGATTTCATTCTCGTTTTCTAAAAATTATAAATTTTGGACAAAACACATTTTGAAAGTCTGCTCCTCATACGACAATAACATATACGAATTATAATACAGATATTATAATATAGGTGATCAGTGGTATGGTAGAATTAAGCAGCTACAGTTTGAAGACAAAGAGTAATCATGTGATTAAAGCCAAGGAAGAGATTGCAGCAGTTAAGCATCGACCTATCTGTCTTCATAGCAATTCGCCTGCTTGCATTTTTACACCAACAGAAAAAAATCTTCATGAAATTTCATGCGTGGAAGGTCCTGCAGCTTTCCTAGACATACTCAGTCCACCATACGACGTCGATGAGTTTGGCAAAGGAACAAGACCGTGTACATTCTTCAAGACAGTCAAGTCTAAATTATATACAGAATCGATAGATATAATCGAAGAAGTGCAATTATCAGTTGTAGAGAATCTGCCAGACTTTTACTCTACGAGTCTAGACTATATGGGACCTCCCTTACGAAATTAAATGTAATTTTAAGATATTTTTTACATCCCAATTTGTGTGTGAATTTTGTATTTACAATGCATAATCATATAATATATAGATTTTCACATAATCTTTATGACATAAATGTATTCAAGATTTAAGTTTTTTATATATTGGCAGATACAATTAAACGTCCATATTGTGAACTCGTGAAGATTATTGACTTAATTTAGTCCCAATTTTTAGGTCAATTCTAATCAATATGTCATCATTAGATGTTGAGTAGATATAATATATAATATAAATATAATATATAGCAAATTTGGACATTTGTACTTACTAAAGATTACTATACGTTTATTAAGAAAAAATTCGATATAAATATTTTTAAAATAAATATAATATAGTATAGTGAAATAATAAAATATATCAATGTTGGTAATCACATTTTTAGGGGAATGCATATTGGATTTTTGATCAATTAGTGCATTTATTTTATGATTTGTATTTCAATATTTTCATGTATAGTAATTTTTAGAGAAAACTGAAATATATATAGAAAACTAGAATATATATACAATTAATACCTGTTGAATTCACTAAATAGATTGAGTGAGTTTTATGTTGACAATGCTTTAGTGAGTAAACTAAATAAATAAAGAAGAAAAATATAACCGTTATATCTCTTTTTCTTTCATTTACATATAGTCATATCTTGGGCAATTGTGCTTATATAATAAAGATTATTGAAGCTTTTGTTTTTATTAAAAAGAGTTCAATAATGTTTATTTTTTCCCTTTCTACATATTATTATTAAGGTCTTGTGCTTTATGCTTAAGTTGTTTGTATTATGTCTATCTTAAAGAACATTATGATATACAATTATATTAAAATGTAGCATTTCGAAAATATTTTGTAAAACTGGAAACACGTTATTGCAATGTCCAATTTTAAAGTGCCCAATTTATGATGTCTTTGAAATACTGTTTTAAGATGTTTTTACAATATCTATTGTATTTTGAGATTACTTTTCAATAATCTCATAACAAAATAATAAATGAATGAGAAACGCATTAAGAGGATCCTAAAGCCGTCTCTATTACTGACTAAACCATATAATTTTTTGTATAACAATTACTTTTTTTTCTTATACAGTTTCGAAAATTCTTTACCAGAATTGAAGTATACGCATTAATACGTATCTGTGAGATAGAATTCATGCTGAAAACGATACAAAATTTCGAAATTGAGATCTTTACTTTTTTATTCTGACATGACGTTTTACAGCTGTCACGTCGTGACATTTGGTTCACATAAAAGCTATGCAATCTGTTTTACGAAATAATAGTCCACCGACTATAGTAATTTAAGAAGAAACAATGTGAGTTCATCACCTAAATACGACAAATGCCACGGTCAAAGACATTGCACTATTAATTATTACGTATTGTACGCATATTCTTCTAAATGAATTTATCTCAGAAATATGATTGCGTGCCGTTACCATTGGACTTTTCAACGTATTATAATTTCATCTGAAATATTATAATCCTTCAAATTTAATTATATACACCTTAAAAATCTATGACGAAAAATATTACCTCGGCCGGGAGTTGAACCCGGATCTATAAATAAATTAGTATTAGATAAATTTATAAGATAAATTCATAATGTTACACTTGGGCAAGGAGAATCATGCACGATGTACTTGCACACATGATGTAAGAATCAAATTACTCTCCCAACAATTTACTCTCCTCGGGAATGGTATACCTTGTCTTCTTACATCATGTTTGCACATGCCTCACGTCCGCGAAATGCTCTCTGAACGAAAACACACAAATTTACTAAATGTGTGATTTATTTTATCATGTGCTTCCGATCGATGATGGATCAGACGGATGGATCAGTTCACAAGCCCGCGATGCTATCGACACGTGGAACGATGCAGTATCCGCAAAAGTAAAATAAATTTATTTAGAAGAATATACGTACATGTATTAATTCAATATCTAACTTTGATCGTCAAGTGATGCTTCTCGTATTTAGATGATATTCACATAAACGGAATTCTTCTTTCCAATCTTATTAACGTCGAGTTCTAGAATTGGACTTAGATGTAATAAAACATCATTGTTACATGACAGTTTATGTGTGCATGAGATATTGATGTAATGATTAATGATACGTAAATCATTTGTATGGCCTACTTACACTAATTGTCTTTAGGATCCCCTTAACAAGAAGAAAACTGCTTAAAAGAACTAGAGTTGTTTAATAAATGAATATATTAGTAACTTAATATTTTCAATCATCGAGTTTTATTATGTATATTCATACGCACGTGCACGCGTGCATAATTATTAATTATTATTATGTATTAAAAATATATAATTAAAGAAGTGTTAAGTGTGTATATATATATATTTTTTTTAAATAATAGTAAAAAAAATATTTTTAAGAGATATTTTTTTTAAGAAAACCTACATATATAATGTTAAAAGTTTTTAAATATTAAAAAAACATTTTTTAAGGCTAATTTCATTTTGTTTTTTTATAAAAGTAACACAACAATATCATTTCTTTCAATATCTGCAAGTAACACGGTCTATAATATATTAAGGCAGTAGGTCAAATTTGCCCGGCTTACCGCCAAATGTTCTTCGTCACTAGAACGTGCATTCTCTGGGCGATCTATATCTCGTTAATCATTGCGAAAATTGCAAAATGGTAGAGGACTTTTCGACTCAGTTTAGTCCGTTCTATCTACATGACAGCGTTTTGCCAAAAATTGCAGGACATTACACCCTGTATACATATGTAACATCGTATATATTTGCAAAAACATATATGCATTCTTGAATACATCAGACAGTTAGTCATTTATAATGCCCACGTGTTTGAGACATCCTGCTTTAAACCGAAAACTCAATTAATAATAATACGTGTAGTAATATCGTGGACTGGATTTATGAAAAATCGTCATTAATAAATTAAATAGATATAATAATAAAATAAATAAATTTTTTATTCTGTTTCATAGTGTTATGTAAAGAAAAAATCGTTTCGATGATTATACTTGTTCCAAGTATAATTATTTATGAGCGCTTGAGACTCATATCGGTCAGGAAATCGGTATCCTAGCGCTGAGATGTCGTCTCCGTTGGTACGAGAACCGTCAGAGTTTTAACTCCCTGGCGAACTGTTTTATTTGAAACGTCGAAAGGGTCGCTATTTTGAGGCGACTCGCACTAAATATGGTCAGATAGACGCTATACCCGGGGCAGAATACTTCGACTTGAACAACCTGCGGCTCGCTGGTGGGGGAGATCCGCAGAAGTTACTTAGACAAGTTCGGCTCTTTGATTCGGACAGTTGGTACATCGTGACCATCTCGTATTGTCCATCTCTTAGAAATCGATCTATAGATAATGGTAAGTACGAGAAATGTGCCTTGTCAACGCCGTCTATGGACTGTTTGAGAATCGCGCAATGATCTACCGAATCGAAAGGAATACGAAGGACCAAGTTTATATCTATGTGATCGATATGCAGAAATTCAAACTGCGAATATAAGTGCATTCAACAAAGATGGATTACGCGCTGTACCGGAACCGATATATGCTAAGTGATTAGCTGCCATTGACATTATATATTCGTGACAATAAAGTGCAGCATCAGTGATCTTCGTAAGATTTTTTCAAGCCGCTCGAAAGTCTGATATTGCTAGTTTCATCATGAACTGTAAATGAATATGCAAAATCATCACTTCTTCTCTGAAATTTTAAAATTAAACATATTTACACACATAACAAACAAGTATATACTTTCACCACAACTCTATAATAATAAGTCACTATGGAATTGCAAATACAATATCATTTTCTCATTCAGTTGAAGTATCTTTTCTCTTTAATGTACACGATAGATTTAAAATTAAATAAAAATGAAAATAAACACATTACACTTATTACACAAACATATAAAATTTTTATAGAGCAAAATGATGGAAAAAATGGAACTTTTATTTCATATAGAAGATATTTATTTTGCTAGTAAAATAAAAAATATATATTCCCGATAGTAATACAGTTTTATTTTTCTAATTATAACAGTAAAAATAATTATATAAGAATGGTAATACGAGAGGCAGTGTGATAACTGAATGCTCACTCTATATACGTCTTGGCAGCTTCACAATGCTATTCTATTCTTAGCACCGGCAGCGCCCCATAAATTTTCTCGCGCGATAATTGGACTAGGCTTCTCAATTTCATTTACAGAGTTCATTTCCAATAAACATAATTATGCATATATTAACAAAATAAATTTTATATTTTAGTTCAATTTATTCCTTTTTATTCTTAATAAAGAAATCGAAATAAATTTTTTTATTTTTTCTCTGAGTCTGTTTTTTAAGATAAATAAAAACAATTTATATTTTAAAATATATTATATTTCTAATCCGGTGTAATAATCAAGCGTAATATTTTTTAATTAAATTTCTTTTCTTTATTTAGTCATTTGTATACGTCATCTATTAATTAATACCTATTTGATAAGGATTGATTAAATTTAATATATATTTAAAAAATGATTTTTTCTACTTGTATCATTTTTAACAAATGTTTTTTACCTTTTTTTATAAAAACATAAATTATATAAAATCATAAATTATTTAAGTTAAAGTCGAATCATTTTTAATGAAAAATTTCTAAAATTATTTAAAACAAAAAATGGTATGTATCCTAAATGTAAAAAAAATATATTTTTAAAACTAAATGTTCTCTGTCTAGATATTTAAGCATTTAAAAAAAAATATATATTCGATATTTAAAAAATTAAAATCATGATGTAAGAATACAATATGTTTTATTGCATATAATGGCAGTGAAATTTAATTTTGAGACCTTATTAGTAGCAGATTTCTAATAGCGGTTCTGTATTGACTTATAACATTTTTGACTAATGTCTGATTGGTTGCATTCACGGGAATGAAACATCTGGTATTCTTATATCGTTTTTAAAATTTTTAATTGTTTTAAAATAAAAAAAAAAGATTCTTTAGGCATAAAGTTTGTAATTTTGAATTATATTTGAAACAAACGTTTACAAATTATTTGGAAACTTTTTAAGAAAGAATCCTTATCATTAATCACAGTGATTATTTTTTTATTAATAATAATAATTAGATTATTTTAGATATTTAAAATAAAACTATTACATGTATCTCTTGTGATCTCAGTTTTTTCTAACAATAGTAAAAAATAGTAAAAAGTACTTAAAACATATTACAAAATATTGCGGTATTTCATTCTAGGCGGATAAAGAGAAGAAGAAGAAGACTAAGAAGAAGGAAGAGGCGCCAGCACCCGAGCCCGAGCCAGCGCCAGAAGAAAAAGCACCAACTCCAACAGGTACACCAAAAGATTCTGGTTCTGCTAGAGCAAGCAGCCGTGGCAGTCGCAAGGCTAAACGCAGCGGATCCAGTGTATTTTCCATGTTCTCTCAGAAACAAGTAGCTGAATTTAAGGAGGTATGATTCATTTAAGATATAATTTTACACACAATTCTAATTCTACTTCAAATTCGTCTCTATTTTGGATCTTTCTACTCTGGCACTGCTATCCTTGGATATCTGTATTCCTCCTTAAAGTTAAGGATTAAGGAATCTACTATAACAGAATAGAGGAAATCTTCAATATATTAGTCTTGCGGACTTAAAAAACATCACTCGATTAAGCTAATAATTAAGAAGATCCTGCTCTAAAGGGTAAAAAAAGTCAATTTTTTTTTTTCATAAATCGATAATACAACGATAATTCTCTTCGAGAATATGTCCCTAAAATTTTAAAGCGAAATTCAAAGCCCTTCGATAGTAATAATTATAAATTAAGTGCTTGTATATATGGGTGCACGGCACGCAAATATAATAAATAATTAGAACAATTTTTTTTATTATTAGGTGTTGGAATTAATTCGTAGCGTTTTACAAGTGATGGGAAGTACTTTCATTAATGTATTTTTTAATGCTCATGTGAAATAAATAACATTCTTTCATTAAAAAACGCTACGAATTAATTCCAACACCTAATATTAAGTTTTAAAATACTCTTAAAGCCATTCAATTTTCATTCTGAAAAATTTTTTCTATTTCTTGTAGTTTCGATGATATTTGCTTCAAAAGAAAAAAAAAAGATTTTTTTCGAGAGAGTGTTTCACTCCCTAAATCTCGAAATAAACACAAAAAATATAGGTTTAATATTTTTTCATGTTCTCAACATATCCAAAAATCTCATTAAAATCGGTGAGGGTTGGTTTCCTTGTTAGTAGCACGAAAGAGATTCTAGTAGCTCGTAGAATGGCTCAAAATGAATTCTATGAGGAAGCTGAAGAATTATTATATGTTATATCCCTGGAATATAACAGATTAGCCTCCGAGCATCGTAAGAACTCAAGAACTAAATCGAAAACTTTAAACGCGTTTTTTTCGAAATCTGTTTTTTTTTTGCATTTTCTTCAAGTTTGTGTTCAAAACGATTGAAAAAAAGTATTTGACCAATCGACTTTTTATAGGGCTCGTCAGTTAGTTAATAATCATCCTCGATGAACTTAAAAATTAAATAAAAATAAACATCAACAATTTTCTTTTGCATAAAGAAACGGTTGCTACCTAATCATAACTATAATTTTTTTAAAAATCGCACAAAATTTTAATTTATATATATTTTTTTAAATTTTTTAGATTCATTTAGGATGAAAAACTGTAACAATTAAAAATATTTCTTAATTTTTTGTTTCCGACAAAAATTACGCTAGAACATACATAAAATCATAACGTCATGAAGAGATACCAAACTAAATGTTTATATTTTTATTATTTAGAATTTTTTTTCGCATTTGTACGCTACAATAATTATATTAAAACTATAACAAAAAGTTTTAAAATAATAATAAATAAATATTAGTTTTCTTTTTAAAAAAAAATTACGAAAAATCATCATTTTTTTCGGTCTCTTAAAGCAGGAGACCTCCATAATAAGAATAAAGAGTCAAGCAAGATCTTAATGATATATTATTAAACAACAAACAAAGTTTATTAGAATATACGATCCTAATTAGGTCATTCTCAATCACCACAAATTAGTAAATTATCTTTTTTATAAAAAGGTAAAAAAGGCACTAAGTGTAAAACGCGCGCCTTTTAAATAAATAAGTTTGGAATAGAAAGTCATTTTTTTCTTCGAGAGCACACATACAGGCGCATACATTAAGCGACTTTTTATTACCTTTTTGTAAAAAGGATAATTTTATGGTGATATCATGCATTTTGTATTGTTAATCAGCATCAAGTTTTTTTACTGTAAAAATTTATTTGAAATAAATTTTTTCAGCTTTTATACTTTTACTTTTTTAATTCTTTGTAATTAAATTTTACTGAATTGGAATAGAAAAATATAGATCACTTGGGTTGGAATAGGAAAATCTTTAAATGAGTTAATAGTTCGGATAGTTTGAAGAATTGTGCATTTGGCTACTTACGTTTAATTCTACTTTAAGACATCTATTGACGAGACAATACATACATTACAATAACGATTTAATGATGTTTTCTTTCTTTGAAATTTATTGTTTTAATGTAATCAGAGCAATGATAATTAGTTAATACTAGTTGAATTTAAAATTGTTAACATTGAGAATGACCCGATTAAAATTGAAACCAGTGTTCTAATAAACTTTCTGTTTGTTTATTAATATAGCATCAAGTTCTTGCTTGACTTGTAGTCGACGACCCTATTCTTGTTATAATTTTTAAAAAATTATTTGACTCTTTCCTATATAATTTTTGATAATTAATATTTAGAATAGATTTCTCATTTCTTAACTCTTATTTAACAAATGTATAATGGAAGGTCAGAATTTCAGTTTGAAGAAATATAAAAATATTAAATATTACATGTTCATATTATTGTATTCATATTTTAAATGTTCTGTTGTATTCACAGGCATTTCAACTAATGGATGCGGATAAGGATGGTATTATTGGTAAGAATGATCTTCGAGCAGCTTTCGATTCTGTCGGTCGATTAGCAACTGATAAGGAGCTTGAGGAAATGCTTAACGAAGCTGCTGCGCCTATCAACTTCACTCAACTGATAAATTTATTCGCCGTTCGTATGTCAGGATCAGGTAAGTACAATTTATTAATTGAAGAAACAAAAACGCTTTAAAACTGAATAATTCTTGTTTTGTTAGGTGCTGATGATGACGATGTTGTAATCAATGCCTTTAAGACATTCGATGAGAATGGCAAAATCGACGGCGAAAGGTACACACCCACACCCACACCCACACCCACGCCCACACACACCCCCACACCCACACACACACACACACACATATATTATATTGAGAATTACTTTAGAAGTTATCATATAAGTACTTCTTACAGAAACTGATATGTCAAAAAATTTGATATGTTAATCTAATCTTTAGAACTAGAAAAAGACGAAGAATAAGTAGAATCGAGATTAAAGTTAATCTACATTGGTGGAAACGGGCATAAGTGTCTCCACAAATAAAAATCTAGAAGATTTAGATTGTGGGGATTAAACATGATACTTGAACATTTTAAGATATTTTTTTAAGATATGTCGGTATAAACAGTGGATTGCAGACATATTCATATGAACTTTTTCATGTTAGTGTGGGGACCTCGGCCCTAAAGTTTGTTACCTTATTTTAATTACATGTTGTGTGTGTGCGCGCGCGTGTGTGTGTAGAGCCTGGATTAAAGTCCTGAAATGGCATCAATCGTAGCGTTTTGAGATGGATTTATATGTATATAAGATGATTTTTACGTCTGTTATATAGGTTAAGGCACGCTTTAGTGACGTGGGGCGATAAATTCACACCAAAGGAGGTGAATGACGCATTTGATCAAATGTACATCGATGATAAAGGCTTCATTGATACTCCGAGCTTAATTGCCATGTTGACCGGCACGGGCGAAGAAGAAGAAGAATAAGATCTAAAATTGTATCATCAAGAAAAGAATGTCCCTCAATTGAAGTCTCATATTAATGTTATATTCATACAAAATTTGCCTCAAAAGAGAACAGATATTTTATATGCAATTCTTTCTCTTTCCTGTTTTCTCTCTTTCCTCCTAACTTTTTCCTTTTCTCATACTCTTTTACTCAGTGACAAAAATATGACAGTATGCAACTACTATATTACTTAATCTAAACTACTACTACTTCTCATTTTCTTTCTGTTTCTCTCTCTTTTTTGCATCTCTTCGTCATTCTTTCATTGCCTTTTTTGCTATTTTTCGCCTTCCTCTAATATTTTTTTTCTCTTTTTTGGTCTATATCTATTTCTTTTCTCTTCCTATGAATCTTTTTCTATCTTTTCTTAGTTATCTCTCTTTATCATTTGATCTATCTCATTTCGTTTTCTATTCTCTCTCTTTCTCTCTCTTTCTCTACCTGTCTTCATCTTTTTGCTCTAGAGAACACTGCTGATTCCAGAAGGGACGACGAATCTGAGAAAAACAAATTTCAACATAATTCACAAGTGTACAAAAGATAAATGTTTGTCGATAAATAAAGCTTCGTCTTGCCCTCTTCTCGTTCATATATAATAAAGATATTAATTCTTTATTTTAATAAAAGTAATAAATTCTGTAAAAATGGAACTCTCTGTATAGTCTTAAGCTACTATTCCGTCAGTAGAATCGGTTTATTAGTCTTTTAATTTATGAGATGAATTGAACATACTTTCGCTATCTCAGAAAATCTAAACAGTTTGAGTCTATCAACAAAAATATATTATCATACGTATAATCGCAGCTTTCATTTTTTTTTGTATAAATATACCTCACATTAAAATCTTTGAACAAAACAATATCCAGAAAATTATCCATTTTCCTATATTATTAATGAAATATAATAAATAATAAAGCAATTATTATTAACAACAACAAGATTTTTTTATAAATTAGAATAAATGTTTAATGCGAAATTATAAGAATTGTGGATGAATAAAAGTTACTTTTCACATTCTGCACAAAGTATATTAACAATAATCCAACTTTTTATTATATTTGCATAATTGTTAATAAATATTTAAGGTACATAAAGATATTTGTTGATCATCGCCTTTTATAGTTCGCCCAGAATTAGTTGAAAATCCAATGCATTCTGTGCATCTTTGTTAATATTGAGTGCCCATAAACTACATTCCACCGTCACTAATCTAAACACTAAAAACGTTGTATTAATATAAAATACAATATTTGTTATCCATATTATTTAAAAAATTAGTAATCAATAATTTCAATTTATTATATAAATATGACTATTTACAAAATTTATTAAATCTTTTATGAGTAATACAAAACAATATTTTGTTATAACTATGAAAAGCAAAAAGGACAAATACATACACTAAATAAAGAGTCTGCTAGTATTATTAAATATTATGCAAGTAAATCTCAGCACTGGCATAGATAATTCCGCCTCCAGTGTTCTAAGCTCAATGTACGTTATCAAACACCCAGGACTCCTATTCTTGAAAAGAAACGTATATAATAACTAGTTAATATATAGTATATGTAATGTGTATTATAGTATTTCCCTAGTTGGTCGTATACGTTTCTTTTCAAGAATAGGGGTTCTGTACATGAACAAAATTTTATACTAAATTTTTTTTATATAATTACAAGAATATATCAATAACATTTTTTAAATACTAAGATCCAGTTGCACTAACGTTACTTTGACTTTAAACGAAACTTAAAACTCTTTCTCTCATTTTAAAGCCGAAAAAGAGACAGAGAGTCTTGATTCTCGCTTAAAATCAAAGTAACTTTGACGCAATCGGGCCTAAGATTCTAAATAATTATTTTCTATTTCTGAAACATTTGAACGTATAATTTTTATAATCATATATATCTTGGTGGCTCACGTGTGACATTTTTAAAACGCAGCGCGACTATCGGTGTCAAATAATCTGGGTGACCAATAAACGGAAAATATTGCACAGAAAATCCAGGACTTGGTAAATACTCAATTTCTCCGATATGCTCTTTATCAACGTTATTCACTCCATCACACCATAACCAGATTTGAAACTATTTAATTATAGAATAAATTGCATGAATACACATACACATGCATTCAGATAACAACGTATCTTGTTGCTGGCATATTGCTTGCAAGCATACAAATGCTATCAAAATTGCAACACCTGTTGCGGAATTTTCTAAACGTTTTATCGACAATTGTCGCTATCGTTAATATCGCTAGCGACAGCCAATGAAAGCCGTGCTTTCTTCTAGGATTGTTCTATCATTGGCTGTCGCTATATTTAACGATAGCGACAATCATCGATAAGACGTTTAAGCCTGATTGCACCAACATTACTTTGATTTTAAGCGAGGCTTAAAACTTTTTCTGTCTGTTTTTTTTTTGCTTTAAAACAAGACAGATTGAGTTTTAAGTCTTAAAGTCAAAGTAACATTGGTGCAACCGGGCCTTAGAGAATCTCACTACTAAGTTCGCAAATTGTTAGCAAATTGTTATCAAATTGTTACCTTCATGATATGACAACTTTAGATAGCAACTTGCCAACTTTAAAATCGTCAAAAGCATGTTACGCCATCATGTTACTATATAATAACACAGGCACACAAAAAAGAATTTTTTGATCCGGAGAGTATGATATCCTTATTATATTTTTACGGTTTAAAATTAAATCTGATGTTGAAATTGTTCTATCACGTAACTTTTTCTATCGTAACTTTTTCATCGATAGAAAATGGCTCGCTTTTCCAAAATTTTTAATTATCTACCAGTTTGCATATTAACTTTAAAAGCTTGCATACCCAGCTAACGCTATTATAACTATTAAAACTATTATAACTATTAAAACTATATCATAAAAAGTTCGATTTTTTGTATTCCCAATGTATCGAATATTCCGGAACAGTAAAGGAACCGTTACAGAATGTATATCGATGAAACGTTCAGAATATTGTATAAACACTGCTGTTTACTGCGAGAAAAGGAATCGACTTTCTGGCAATGGAAGAGATACCAAAGATTTCGAGAAAAAAGATGAGCTGTAGAAAGTTTCTTTTGTGCAAAGAGAAGTCGCTCCTTATATTCTAATTTCGGCATTCGCTTTAACTTCATTACGAAAAACCACGAAAAAAAAACTGTGAGCGAGACAGTCTTTAGAACAAACTCTCATAACTAACCTTTTGCAACTCCTTTTCGATCAAAAGAAATTCTCTTCAGTCCAGAGCAACTTCTCTCCGCCCGAAAGAAACTTTCTACAGCCACTCATCTTTTTGCTCGAAATCTTTGGTCTCTTCCAGAAAGTCAATTCCTTTTCTCGGAATAGCAGTGTTTCTCCTTTCTTTCCTCAAAGCGAACAACTAAAAACCCAAATCAAGAGTGTGATGTATTTCTTTTCTTAATTAACAAATTAATTCTATTAGTCCAAATATTTAGTCCAGGTTCCAAACGTAATCGATATTTCCTAAAAAGTAATTCTTCTTACTTCGTAAAACTATCTCTCACAAAAGATCGCCAGTCTGTCCAAATGAACAATTTACCTTTATGAAGGTGGTCCTTCATTTTCAAAATTATGAAAAAATAAGAGTTCTGGTTGCCCTCCTCCTCCCCTGAAGAATTCTAGAGTTCTCTATTAATTTTAGAAGGAGTTCCGTCGATTAAAGCGGTGAAAACACCATTTGAAGTTTGGGGGGGGGGGGGCAAGTTTATGACTTCGAAACCTTGAAGGACTATAACTTTTTTACTGTTCATTGTAACACTATGTTCATATAAGACAATCGATAGAATTCTTTGGAGGGCAACTAGAACTCCCGAGAAAATACCGAATTTCCACACAAATTTTTTTTTAGATTTCGGCTATTCTGTTGAATTCTGATAGCCCTCTAAACAATTCTAAAGATTATCTTTAATAATCGATGCGCTGAAACTAATATCTAAAAAGTTCTATTACTTTGAAGTTTCTACTTTTAAATTTTCCTAAGTCCACGCAGGTCGACATTTTTTTTCGAAAATCCGGCATTTTATTGAGAGTTTTAAATACTTTTTAGGGGATATTATCAAAACTCATAACAGAATAGAATAAAAAAAAAATTTCCTAAACTTTTCGGGAGACAACTAAAACTTCGCTTATTTTTTCAAAATTTTGCAAATGAGGAGCTACACAAGGTAAACAATTTTGTTCTTATGTTTTTTAGATTTATGAATACATAATCAACTACATTGTTTACTCTTTTAACCCAGATAATCAAGCATGATTTAGCAAACTGATGCATTGCATGAATTGTCTTATATTTGGCATACATTTACTGACATAAAAATAGTACACATTACGAATGCAGCAATATGATTACATATATATGCAATCAGTTAATGAAATTTCAAAGACAAATGGTCAGCAATAGCGGTACATCAGCATTATGCTGACAGCAACATAAGCATTGCTGATAGCAAGGAACAATTAATCATTCCATCTTAAGCATTATAACGAAAATATGACGGCAACAAAACATATGTAAACGATATTCAATGGTTGTCACGTCTTCAAGTTATCAAATTGTTTAATTGATGCCATCATAGTTCGTTGCTAACAAAATGTTATCACGAAAATCTGCGAAAATCATCCGTGGGGATTATGCATCTTCGCCGACAAAGGGCGATGGTGGAGATGCATTAACTCATAAATAAGAATCACCTGGGAAAGAATATAAGGAGCATTTCGCATGTGAGTTCTCAAAGTTGGGCTTTAATACGAATTAGTATATATACTATAATAGATATAGAAATATGTTACAAAAGGATCGACACTTCGTTAATTAATCGATGTTGATGAAGAAATTAGAAATTTTTCCATTTCTTTTCCACAATAATTCCGTACCATGATAAACCCATCCACTAAACAGCGTACGAAATGAACGAAATGAATTAAAATAAAGTTACTCTAATTGGCTATAAATATCTCCATCACAGCTCTTTTCCGTTACTGTTCCGTTCTATTCACATTAGACAATGGACTGACGATTACGATTAACTGTTGCCCAATCTTATTCTAATTAAAATGAAGCGAGTCTATCGTCTGAAATAGAACAGAGCAAATCGTCATTACGTCAATCGTCAATCCATAATCTGACATTGGCTTTCTGATATTTTTTTCTCCACGTATCCTTATTTAAGCGTTAAATTAACATCACAGAACCATCTGAAGACAGTACTTTACTTAAAATTGTCTTAAAATAAGAATGGATTACCAGCCTATGAGCTTGTACCTATACATTCCTTTAATTGGAACTGAGCACGAATTTGTTCGTATAAATAGAGTGCTACTGAATAAACAAATTCGATTACACTAATTATTAAATACATGATAAATTTGAATCAAACCTTGTTTGAAAATTGCACAGCTTCCTGCAAAGCAGGTGGCATATTCTCTGGTAAGAGAGATGATTTATTGTAAGGAATTGGTACCCAATTAAACCTCTGCAATATAATTATAATTTTTAAAAATATTTTTATCATAATTCATGATAAAAAATTTTAATAAAAAATTTAATGATCCCATACAGCACCGATTATTGTGGAAAGTTTTCAGAAATGTTTCAACCTTTCACATCTCATGCGTAACAATTCTGAAAGGATTCTGCAATATGTCATATGAAATGTTTTAACAGAAATGTTTTTAAAATCTATCATAAGCAATAAATTAAAAAACATATTTAAACAGAAAATCATGATGTTAAAATTGCTTCAAAATGTTTACTAAAAGTAAACATTTTTTTTTATCAATCATGATTCAGTTTAATGTCATTTTATGACATGTTCTACTTTAATTGAAAAACTTTTGTACGAGGATTGCTCGATAAGTCTCGGTAAATCTTTATAAAATGGTGTAACAATCCATTTGATGACACCAGAAAATTGTCACTCTTTAATCCTTTCGGACCAAATATCAGCTAGAATTGATATGTTGTTCACATTCGTTTAAAACGTAATCATTTAAAGCGAAAAATTTAGCAGTTGCTGCGAAAAAAAATTAATTCCGTGCAAAATTACAGAATTTGACTTCGAATTGATTCCTCATCCACTTAATTTTGCATAGAATTTGTTTCCTTTTTTATTTTATAAAAAACGGCAACTGCTTAATTTCTCGCTCGCTTTAAACAACTACCAAACGTGAACAACGCATCAATTCTGGTTGAAATTTGACCTGGAAGAGTTTGAAGAATGATATTTTCCAGGTGTCACGTTAAAAAAATTTGTTTATAAAGATTTATCAAATTTATCGAATGATCTACGTATATGAATAATGATATTGTGTAGAAATTGCAAGTGTGATTTTTTAATAGTGAATTATGTATATGCTTAATACATATAATATGATTAATTAATCAAAATAATTGATGGTACAATTACTATTTTTGAGAAACATCTTAAGTTTATTATCAATAAGTTTTGTAATCTGTAAACAGATCACAAATGCGTATGACTAATGGCCAAAATTCTTAATAAATTTTAAGTACGTACTTCAGAAATCATATTTAAATATATATTTAATTGATACTTAAACAATATTTAAATTTATTATGTCCACAATCAAGTATATATTTAGACATCATTTTTGTAGTACTAGAAATAGCCGAAACTTTTTTGGCAATATTTCAAAAAGTTCTGAACCAGACATGCGTTTTAGAAGAATCACTCGCATAACATGTATTTAATTATTTTATTATTTTAATTGTATACTGTACTGAAGAGGACCCGAAAACAGAGATCAAAACACATTTACCGTTCAATTTTTTAAGAAAATAATAAATTGTTATATATTAATAACCTGTGTTGGCTCGAAAAAAGTCATTCACCATATTATACTGATTTATTTCAAAAAGATTATAGATTCTTTCTATAATATTTCATCAATCTTTCAATAAGATGTCATATGCAAGAATCGCGAACATTTTGCTATTTTAAAGCTGTCTCAGAAATGTATTGATATATTTCGCAATTTTTATGAAATGTTTCACTTTTCAGTTGAAATATTTCTGAGATATTTCTGAAAACTTTTGGTGCTGTATGGTGTACGGAATACTTTAATGAAATTTCAATTGTCATTTTTCAAAAATTCATTTTATGTTTTATATTATTTTGATTAATTTACTAAAATGTTAACAAATGCGTTCTTCCCTTCTTTGCTTTTAAAGTGAAACAATTTCAACAATTGTCCTATTCTAATTGTCCTATTCAATTAGTTTCGTAGAAAGAACACGTGGCAAGGAAGGGGCTCCGGCCCCCTGCATCCCCACATCAATTTAATCCTAACCTAACGCAACCATTATCTGATTGTAGAGTGGATCTCGGTTCATATGGAAAAAATAGAAAGTCACACGCCCCTAAATAGGAGGGGGAGATGGGATGGACCTCGCTTCGTGTGGAAAGTCCTACGCTCCGAGATAGGGAAAGGTAGGGTGAACCTGCTATCAAATATACACTTTCCATGCAAAGCGAAATTCAATTCATATTTTCTCCTTGTCTAAAGCGTCAAAAACAAAATCTATAAATGTACTATTTCACAAGAATTTTCGGTTCTTGTCAATTCTAATTCTTTATTAGTTCGTAATTTTTTAATGAATAACGACCGCCAACTAAAATCTGTTGTATGTTATTCAGAGTTATGATTTTGACAACACACATATGTCAAGATAAAATTAAAATTAATAAAAAATTAAAAATAGCTACGTCAGTACGAAATTTAGTCAAATAATAACTGTCACGCATATTGAAACAAAGAAAGACTATACATATTAGTCAATTTGAAAAACAATAAACAATATTACATTATAACTTATTGAGAATCTGTAGATAAGCGTGGTTTAATTGCTTCTATATCAGTTTAAGTCTACAGTCCATTAGGTTGACAATTTATAAAAAATGAATTTTTAAAAATGATGAATTTCATATTTTTATTAACAAAATGATTTTTTACATTATATAATAATTAATAATTGTTAGTTAATTATTTAGTTATTGATATCATCTTGAGATTGTTAATTGTTAGTCATTAACTTATCATCTTGAATAATTCCAAAGTACTAAAAAAATATCAGTAAATCTTTAGTTTGATTTAATAATAAGAAATTGTATCTATAATTGTCATAAATTTCATATAAACTGTTGTAGCTTCATAATGTTAAATGTAAGAAATCGTTTTATTAATAAAAACAAAAAAATTCTCATTTTTTAAACTCATTTTGTCTCCCAAATATATTGTTAACACTTTCTTTAGTTCATGGATCACAATTTTTTCAATTCGAATAATCAAAAAACGCAATAACTATTTATTTTTATTTTTTAATATTTAGCAATTCACCTAATTGTTTAAATACGCTTTAAAAATCAATGCTGATAATGTTGAAAGTTGAAAACAAAATAATTCATACATTTAACTAGCCATTGTTCCTGTACTAGTTCTCATTGTCTCGATCGAATTAAAATTTAGCAGGGATTATTTTTTGTAAATTGAAACTATTCTAAGCAATCCTGTGGAAAGAACTCGGAAACAAAATTTCAACCAAATGAGAATGAGAACTACTCTAATATACATACGTGTATATAGTGCCATTTGTCTTTAAAGAGCATAAGTATTTAATATTTATTTAAAATTCGTTATACAATATTTTTAATAAAATTTTCTTCCTTTTTTATTAAAAAAACAGTAGTAGTAATTTTTGTTAAAATTTCATTTTTTAATTAAAATAACATTAAAATATTATATCATCTGTTAAATACAGAAAATAACTAATTCAGAGAATAATTAAAATTTCATTAAATTTATTGAAACATTAAGCTAATTTCATCAAAATTTTGTTAAAATTTTTCCATCAAGATTAAATTAACAAAAATGTAAATTTTAATCAAGAAAATATCTTTTCTATAAAATAGACAAAAATGAGAGAGAGAAAAATTCTTAATAAAATAAAGAGTATAAAAATGTCATTAGCAATGAGAGTTTAGCGCAGTATGGCTCTATTTTGAGCCATCTTTATTGATATTGTATAAAATACATGTAATATAATATCGTAATCTCTGTTTTCCAGGCAAACATTAAAAAGAACTTTATTGCTGAACATTCTCATTATTAATTATATTATTCTTATATTTTTTAAAAACAGAATTATTACCTTATTGAACTTAATGAGAACACACGGTTGTAATGGATCAGTATATCCATACGGAGGTTGCCCACAAACACCAAGACTTTCAATATCGAAAAAACAAGGTTTTGTATTAGATGTGATTAATGCACCATCACTACATTCCGTAACTGTTTTATAGTTCTCTTTACTTTTATTATATTCTAAAATGAAAACGTTAGTTACCATTTTTTTCCTTATTTTTATTGAAATAGACAACATTTTGCTGTAAAAATTTCTCCAATCAATTTCCATTTAATTGATTGAATAAAAAAAAATTCCATCAAAAAAAATTTGTCTTTTACATCTAAAATACACTTAAAGAATTTACAACAGAAATTAAATAAATTCATATTTTAAAAATCTGAATTGAAGCCAAATTGTTCTCAGTAAATATTCAAAAAAGGGGAATCATTTCCAATGAACTTCACCTTAATATATGGGCTGCATTCGGGGAGACGCTATTAGTGCTATGTGTTATTCTATCTTTATCGTCTAGGTATGAAAAAGATAGTATTACATAGCGCTCCTCGAATGCATCCATGTTGTTTCATTCCAGCTGCCATTTTGAGTTGAGCCGATTTATTTTAAATTTTTAAAAACGCCATACGGCATCGAGCCGTAGACATTTCAAAGAACATTTTAAAGAATTTTATGTCAAAAATTGAAATATAATAATTTAAATCAGGGCCTCTTTCATCAATTTCTGGTTAAATTAATCGATGATCAACTCGAAGTGTCAATAGCAGTTTAAAACATCGCCTTTTTCTTCCTCTTCTGTGTTTAGTTCTCATGTTGGCGTGATGATTGTGTGTGTCTTCCAACAAGTGACATAGTATGATAGTGATCATGTCATCTTTGTTTAACATTGGCAAACAACAAGGATGTAATGATCCATTGTATCATTTGCTCGTTAGAAAGCACACTGTGTTAAGTTATTACCACCGATTAGCATTAATTAGGATTGATGAAAGAGGCCCTCAGTATTATGATTTCTTCCAAACGTTCCAATCTGTAATACGAGGTCTGTTCTTTATTTCTGCACTACCTGAACTGATGCACATGATGCAATAAATTGAAATGAAACAAATATACATATGTTTCACTTCAACTTATTGCACCGTATGTATCAATTGAACCAATTCAGACAGTGCAGGAATAAAGAATAGACCTATGGTTCTCTTCAGTAACACATATTTATTTAAAATGTCGGATACATCAATAATTGTCAAATAAATTTTATGTACATTGTTGTCAGCCATCTTGAGAAATATTGTCCATTAATACATTTACATAGGATCTGTAAATATTATACATTCCTCAAACAAATTAATATGTTACTTATAATGTTTGTCTTGACAATTGCCCGCATTCATAGTCAGGCCTTATATTTAAGGCTTCCTTAAATTTATCTTTAGATGTTCTACGAATTATTTCATTGATTACTGAGCATCTAAAGATAAATTTAAGGAAGCCTTAAATATAAGGTCTGACTATAAATACGGGCATTAGTATATCAGTTTGCTTGAGGAATATAGTATCTATATAGTATCTATATATCACATCATATTAAATGTGCTCAATGGACAATTGATATATTCCTCAAGATAACTGATAATAACATAACTGATAATAACATAACTGTTCAAATTTATTTGACATCTAATTATTGATATATCTGACATTTGAAATAAATCACTGAAGAGAACTATATTAAAGATTAAAAACATTTAAAAAAAATCATAATACTGATTTTATTTCTTACTAGAAAAAACATTCAGACTTGACTTGATTAGCTTTCTGTATTGTAATATTTTGTATAAAATTATTATATCTTTGTGCATTATTGAAATAAAAATAATACATTATTGTTTCACTTCTGTGTCACAAATTATAATTTCATGACCCAAGAATTTTTTTTTCAATTAAAAAATAAGACTTCTGTAATCCTGTATTATGAGTAAAATTGGATTTAAGATTCTCAAACTTGTTTTGGACTGAATAGCAATTATGTCATTCCAATCCTGTATCATGAATGAAAATGAATTGCGCAACTTATTTTTGTTCACGAAACTTTTTTTCGATTGAAAAAAAATAGAAATTTCATAGTTTCAATCCCTTGTCAAGGGAAAAGGATACGAAAAAATCGAGAATTTGGATTCGGCAATAACTCCGCGAAATTATATCTATCTATTTCAATCTCTTTCCGGATACTGGATTATTAATTAAAGATTTTAATTATTAATGCTCGCATTATTTGTTTTCAACTGATGTATCCATACCTTGTAAAAAGTCACTTAAGGCTTGCACATATCTTTTTGGTCGAGCGTTCTTATTAACATTATCTATCCAAATAATAGGAGATTTTGTGGGTAACAAAATATTCGGTTTGAAGGCAATTCCTGTTTAAACAAAATATTATAATCTCAAGGATATCCTCCTAGTAATCGAAAATGAATTAAAATGGATTGAAATTTTTATGTGTATTTTAAGTTCATTGAAATATATCAATTAGATAGAAAAACTGCATTTCCTATTTATTAGAATTTTAAATTAAGCAATATTCACAATGCACAGAAAAAGCTGATATTATTTTTAGATTGGAAGGTATAGAAATGTGCTTCATGCAATTCCTATAAATGAATAAAAATACATTCAGATTGAAAAAAGTTTATTTTAATATTTACAAATGCATATTTCTGAAAATCTAAATCAATTTCAATCCATTTTGGTTTAATGGGCTATTAGAATCAACTAAAATAAATAGCATATTGTGTGTTTTATTAATTTTTAAGAAAATTTTACCTGGATTATCAAAATGTAATTGACGAAAAAACGGAAAATTGCTATCAAAATAAGATTTAGGCATCAAACCGCTATAAAGAAAAAACGGTTTTTCTAATTTCGAAGCATAGTTGATACTGATCCACATTTGCAATGCAAACAAGGAACCCAATACGGTAAAGAAACACAAGTAAAAGAATCCCAACAAGGCTATTCAAGTAAACAATCATATAATTTCACAATTAGCAATTGAAAAAATGTATTCCTTAATAATTACCCCATTCTTTTCCAGTTCTACCAAGCAACTGTTTTCTATCTGGACTCCAAACAAATCGCAAAAAATTGTGAAATGCTCCTAAGTCAGGCTCGGGTATTCTATTTTGATAATATTCATCGTCGTGCAAAATAACCATTTCAAGAATTTCTTATTGTTCATTTATGACAGATTAATAAAAAAATAATTGAATGTATTATGAAACGTACATGAAGTGAGCAATAAACAATTTTAATATTGTTCTCATAGTAGAATCAGATTTTGATTTCACCATGATTGCTCTACTCACTATCGATTGATAGAATTAAGTAAAATTTTATGTAGATTCACAATAGATCTGTTTTTTATTCCTGCACTTGCTGAGCTAATGCACAAGATATAATATGTTAAAATGGAACGAATATATATTTGTTTCACTTTGACTTATTATACAGTACGCACTAATTCAGAGAGTGCAGGAATAAAATACACCCCCCCCCCCCCCACACACACACACACACACACACACACACACACAGAGAGAGACCTAATCACAATGTATCTTGAACTAGTTCAATAATATAAGAAAGAAATAAAAAAATAATAAAAATCTTAATAAAAAAAATTCAGTTTTTCAGAAAAACTTATTTGAAAGTTTACATATTTATTTCATTAAATTTTACAAAAATTACCTAACCATAACTACCAACTGTTAATATATATTATGTACAATATTATTTCCTCTTGGTTTTATCAAGCTTAATAATAGACAACTCATTTATGAAAAAATCTTAAGTATACAATTATACCAAGAATAACTAATTCTAGTAAAATAATCAAGATTAGCACAATTTTGTTTGTCAAAACTTTGAGTCGCATAACATTCAGAATTTTTCTCGTTTTATTCAATTCCTCATCTGTCTGTGACAACCTCCTTTTTGCGCGCAAGAGACGATCTCTTTGTTCACCTAATTCAGAGATCACTTCTGTACCAATTTGCTCATTCTCTGCTGCGACAACTTGCGATCTTGCGACCGATTGTGCCGAACGTTCTAATACTGCATTTCCATCCAGCAAAATACGTCGATGTTCAACATCCCAATCCACTCCAAAATTCATCTTGTTTATTATATCATTCAATTCAGCATACGAAGAATAAAGAGTGAATATGATCAAACGTTTTTATATTTTACATTCTCCCTTGTAACATTCAAAATATCAAAGCTACAATGACAAATACAACAGTAAATATAATAAAAAAAAAAAAACATTTCCATCTTATAAATGTTAGATATAAAAAAATTACCTGTTCTTAAGAAATGATGATTCTTATTTCATTTGAATAAATTATTTATGTTTTTGTTATCATTTATTTATTGTATTCCCTATACCTATTACATAATTATTTGCCACTATTGTCTATTCGCATCATTCGCATAACAGTAACAAGAAAACGACAATCACGGACATCACGGACATCACGGACATCACGGTCACCAACATAAAATCTCAGGATATATCTAGAAATTCTCTCCTCTAGGATGCGTTCGGATTTCTCACTCAGTGACTAAAGTTACTAGGATTTATAAAATACTATAAACTCCGCCTCCATTTTGACGTGAACGCGGTTATTTCAAATTTATGCATTTGTATATATGTACTTTATTTGAGAAAATAAAGCCATCAAGTATATAAATAAATGTTTTTGATTGTAATTAGTTTACTTATAAAGAAAAAAATATAGGTATAAATTCTTAATTTATGTATTATTCAGTTTAAAACTGATTTATTTGTTATAGAAGTTTAATGCATATAAAAGTACTCGCTGTTTTGCAGCCAATCAACACGTTTGAAAAATTCGTCGTACAACAAAAAACAATCGCATATAATATTGACCGGGTGTCAATTGATATGAAACGCGGAAATGCGGAAACGCGAAAGGCAAAATTAATTAAACTTTACTAGATTTTTGCATTTCCGTGTTCTATTCCGTCTATTTTGATCTCCTAATATTACATGGAGTACAATTTGAGCGAAAAAGCGGAACGAGGAATAGAACTTATTAATTTTTAATGATATTTATTGATTAAAATGCTTGTATTCAATATATACTGAAAAGATAAGCATATTAAAAGTTGCAATAAATTAAGTGAATACAATTTTTTTAAATGAGTATAAAAGTGTATTTGTCACTATATTGTTCCGCTTTCCCATGGAAATTGTGCATATAAATAAATGTTTTACTTATGCTCTTGCACAATGCAAACAAAATTCAAATAAATTATTAGTAGCTGTGAGATATCTGATCAAAAAATAAGCGAACTATATATTTTGAATTACTCGACAACGGAACGTCCTAGCGATGTGCGATTTGCAGCACTACAATTATTATAATCTTCCGAGTAATTGGCTTTTTAAAAATTGTTTACATCTTATTTAATTAAAATAAATAAATTTAAGAGTTATTGCTATTTGAGTACGTGTTTTAGTGCTCGTAGCGATTTTCGAAATGAATTTTTGCAATTTTTGCTTCAGGATCAAACAATCAACTGTCAGTACTACAACATTTTGAAAAGATTGTGCGAAAAAATTCACAAAAAGAGACCACAGTTGTGGCGAGACAACTCATAGTTCCTTCACCATAACAGCTGTTATTATAGCACGAGTAATTCTGCAGATTTTCGAGTTTCGATTTCTATTTTATTAAAAAATATAGGAAATGCTTATATAAAAAGAAAGCTTGGACTTTCTGTAAATCAGCTCACAGGACTGTACTGTAAAAATACAGACAAATTTAGAGCATCAAGATCTATTAGATCTAAAACTTTAAAAGTTAAAAAGCACAGAATGCAGTTGTGAATTAATTATAAAAAACAGGTTATGCACCTTTAGACTACGGATTGACTAGAGACCTCTAAACAGAGTCTGGCTACCATTGAAGTGGCCGTCATTTTTCGAAATTATGCGAAGGGGGGAAAATCGTGTTATCTCACTTCATCTCACGCTCACAATGGCGCTGTAAGTTACAACTCTATAGAGATGATCTATAAACTTCACAGTTTTTGACGAACATTCTGGCACCAGAGTATCAATCATGAAACTTTTCCTAGGATGAACAGTGAAAAATTTCTTCATTAACTTCAATGGTTAAAATTTTCATTTTTCATTATCCATTCTAGGGATAAAGTTTCATGATTGATACCCAAAGAGAAACTTGAGAGAGGACATGATGCCGGTATTACACAAGCAATTGGAAATTGCGTCTGCGTTCGCGTTTTAACCAATCGAAAAGGACTTGCTGGTCGGCAGTTTTGATTGGTCAAAGGACACAAACGCGAACACAGACGCAATCGTTAGTGTGATATGGGCATGAGGATCTTTTTTCTGTAATTGCAAACACTGCTCCCGCGCGCTACTGCCCTCTGAAGAAGTTGATTTAGCGAATTTTGCCTTACAATACACGTCTGCATAAAAAAGAAATTACGAAGTTATGTTTTTTATGCAAATTTTCAGCCCGTTTTTACCAAACGTAATTATTCGAGGAATAACTCTCTATGATGAAAATAATTTCGACTTTCCATCGGTACAAATCACGCAATCACCGATATCCATCTGACGCGAGGGACAGCGAGAGGCCCTTGCATATAATAAATTGATTACTAAAATATATTTGCAATTCTGTAATATTAAAAATGTAACTGTCAAAAAGTAGGCAAAAAGTTAATATTTAACTTTAGAAGTAATATTTAACTTTAATATTACTTCAGTTAAAATTCCAATCTTTATGACTTATTTAAAGGAGTTACAATTTTTTAGGGTTTCGCGACCACTCAAAGATCATTTTATTTCTGTGTTTTCTTAACCCCTCAAGTAACTTTATCCTTAGGATGGATAGTGAAAAGTGAAAATTTTAATCATTGAAGTTAATGGAGAAATTTTTCACTTTTCATCCTAGGAAAAGTTTCATGATTGATACCCTGGTGCCAGAATGTTCATCAAAACTGTGAAATTTATAGAGAGTCTCTATAGACCTGCAGTTCCAACTCAATTTGTGCTGGTAAGGGTCTAATTGATTGTTTTTAAAACTCAAAAGAAAATGTACATTCGTCTACTCTTAGTTATTCACTGCCTTAATTAGTACAGTTGAGTATAATTGTAATAATGAGAAATTCAGCAATCTATTCATACATCATCACCTGCCAACGTGTTATTGCATCATTTTTGAAAAGTGAGACCGGCTTTGAACGCGCAACTGAATTTATGTTTCTATTTTAGACTTTTGTAATCTTCATTGTTTTGTTATTTATTACATAGTCGCGGATACTCAATGGTTCAGTTCCAATCTGTCTGGTTGTGGAGCCAATAAAAGAAGAAGAAGAAGAAGACTAGTCAGCGATTCGGTAGTGCAACGCTTGACGCGCTAATTCATGTACAAGAGTAATGCTCAATGAAAGGGTAAGAAGAGCTAAAGGAATATCAAAACATAATCAACTATATAACAATAAGATCGGGTTGAGAAACGTCGTTGTCTAGTTCCAAATCCTTTCAAATCTTAAACGAGGTTAAGTTTCTCAGTTTGTTAAATTTGTAAGTAGAAGTTAATGAATATGCGAAAAAAACAAAATCGAAACTTTTTGTAAAAAGTTAGAAAAAGAAAACATTGGAAGGATTTAGTGTTAAGTATCATTATATAACGTAATAGAAAAATAAATTATTATTATTACATGATTATTTCATTATTATTGATATTACGTTTTATTATTATTATTATTATTATCATTATCATTATCATTATCATCATCACCATCATCATCATCACTATTAATTATATGATCACGTAATTGTTCACGTACTTAACGAACAGAATGTATATGTGATTAAAGAATTTGTTATAAAAACAAGCTGACATTTCTGTCAGGAAGAGGATAATAGAAAACCTACGATAAAGAGATGTATTCTTATGACGAATACAATCATACATTTTTGAATATCCTATAGTTCCATTACACATATATATTAGGTATAAATGAGTTGTAATATATATTGGCTGTTATTCTCAATAATATTAATTATGCGCTCTATTAATAAATTCATCTATTGAAAATCGAAAACAAATATATTGTCGTTAAGAAAAACTTTATGTCAATTAATTATGCATATCCTTTTTGTATTAATTTGCTGCGTAATAAAAAACAGAGAATACAAGAATTATGAGAAACCCAACGTTTTCATACAGTCTAATATCATGAGATATATATTTTATTTATTGTCCAAATATTCATTTCCAAACATTTAAATATTTCTTATTTTATCTTTTATCATTAATTGTAGTATATTCTTGTTACTTATATGAAACAATGGGAGTCTTCTTGCTCTATTATTCGCTTTATCTAATAGAGGAGAGGATTCGTCATCATTCTGATAAGAATAAGTTTAGTGATTTCGCAAGACTGGAGCGTCAAAATAATTCTCAAAAACAAATAAAATGGAGAATCCCTTGTTAAGATCATAATTATCAGAAATAACTAATTGAATAGCTAAATTACTAAATTACTAAAATAACTAAATTACTAATTGACAGCACGAAGTGATGATTTTACACTCGTGCTTATACAGTGTTCCACATTTTAATAGCGTACTTCAAAACTTAAATAGAATCTAGATAATTCATTTCTTTCACTGTCTTGTTTATAAGACAGCATCTTAATTTTTTTTCTCCATATGAATACTCTATATGGAGCAGCTTCAATTTTTTGAATACATATTGAGAAAAAAAATTAGAAAGATATTATATACTGTAAAAAATAAAATGTTAATTTTAACTTAAACATGTATAATGAATTTTCTGAGACATGCAAAAATGTTAAAATTAACATTTTTGTGTTAATTTTAATATTTCTATATAGCTTAGAAAGTCTACTAGACGTTTTTAAGTTAAAATTAATATTTTATTTTTTACAGAGTACGTATAGAGAAAAAAATTAAAAATATGCTGTCCTATAAATAGAAATGAAAAGAAATGAGTTAATACAAAAATATTGAGTCTTTGAATATCAAGATTGATTAATAGGATTGAATAATAGTGCAAAATTTTGCACAACAAATATAACTTATATTATAAATTGGTATCTATCAATCAATCTATTGCTCTATTATTTTAATTAATCAAAATATAAAGTGTATTAGGACACAGTTACACAATGTATTACAGTTGATTCAATACATTGTGCTTAAGCAATGCAAGAGATAACGTAAGATCCAATACACACAAATAATAGACTTCTTTTCTTCTCTTGTGCAATCAACTTATTATAAATGTTCTATATTCTCTATACACACATGTTATTATAAATTTTTATCAAAACAAATATCCTGATATTACTTTACCAACAGCATTATTTTAAAAATAATATATTAAAGAAAAGATATTTCACATTAATATCACATTAATATATTGACATAACTGATTTTATTTTTTAAATTAATAATCCATAAAAAATTATTCTATTCTAATAAAATATTTATTGGATCTTACATGTTCTCTTTTTCTCGTGTTATATTAAATAATATAAATTCTCAAATTATAATAAATCTGAATGATTGCTATGTTTAAAGAATTAATATGAGAAACAATTGAACAGTGATTATGGCAAATAGAATATATCACTGCTAATTACTAGATATACATATAAATATTATTAGATATATAAATATTATTAATCATGCCATGTATATAAATATTAGCAATTATTTAGATATTACCAATTACTGTATGCATATAATATAGTAACATTTTAATTAACTTAAACATATCTATAACAGTTACTCTTTGGAAAATATATAAGATCGCATTATACATACATATGATCGTACTTTGCAATTCGCTCATAAAGATAATAAATTATTGCTTATACGGTTTTACATATTTATTTATTACTTGTTAAACATGTCTCTATTGTAACTTGATTATTTTTAAATTATTATATGTATTATATTGACGATGTTTTTTGTAACTAATAGTTTGTTACACGATAAGATTTGTTGCTCTAAAATATGTTAATAAATGATTAAGTAAGATAATAATGAATTGGTTATAATACAATATATGTTTACAAGATTTTATGACATTTATTGAGTTGATTATGATATTACTTGTGAGTTTTATTTAAATGTGCGAGAGTGCATAAAACACAAAAAAAAACAAGTGATGATTATAAATATTTTCATATTACATAGTGACACTAATCTGCAGTATAGTCTATTCATTCCAAAGCAATGGTGAGGTATAATTATTTTTCTACGATATTCTCAATATAAACATTTGATCTTTAGATAAATTATAATTATAGAAATATAAGTAGACATTCAAATATTAATGACCTCACTAGAATAAATAGTATAAAATCTATTACAATAATATATTTACTATTTTAAAAAATTTTAATCTTCAATTTATTAATGATGATAATCAACACAAAAAGATTGTCACATGTATCTGATATAATTTTTTTTTCACAAATTCATTACTTTAAAATTAAAATAATTTACGACTCACAAGTCTGATGCGCAGCACAGCGGAGTTGAAATATTAATCTGTAAAATATAAATATATCCAAATATTAAAAAGCAATCTCTTAAAATATATCACAAAAAATAGATACTATACATGTTAAATTTTTATTTACTCCTTTCAAATAAAAAGAATTATATTAATTTCAAAAAGTTATTTAGATATTAATTTTTACAAAATTGGATAAGTAAATCTAATTGCTCAATTTACTTGTTTATTTAAATAACACTGTTTATATATGTTATTTAAATAATTGCAAATCCTGTCTTTCACAATTTCAAATATTTAAATATTGAATACATTAAATATTATTTAAAAATATTAAAATATATGATAACAAATATTTTAGTATCTCAAAATAAAATAAAATAAAAAATAATACATAAATTATAACTAGATCTCATGCTATTATAATTTCGTTGAGCTCACAATTTCTAACGCTATAGACACGTGAGAATTAAGATACCTTACGTACCGCACGTTGCGATTTATTTCTCCGAAAATAAGGATCAGTATTGCGTTCTTACGATATTCGAATCCGAGCTCAGCGAAATTACAACGATTTACCCTCAATTACAAGACACTCACCCACGGTTGCTCCGCCGTTGCCTGATACCATCCCGGTACTCCTCCTCCTCTCTCTTTCTCACTTTCTTTCTCGTCGTTGCTCCAAATTCTTAGTATTAACTGCGCACACACACTATACACATCGACACACGCGACGCAATTTTGTTTCGCCGAGCAGGGATAGCCGATCGTTCACATATCGCTATCGCATGATACTCATAACGACGTACACGATACTCCCGTTAATTGCGTAGAACTGCTAATCGCAAAAAGCACCTCGTTAAATCATAATGAAGAAGTAACAGGCGGAAATCTCGCTCGAGAGAGCTTGCGAACCACCCGCGACGCGCCCGTAACGACACTAGTTCGCAATAGTGCAACGGACAAATTTGAAATGGCGGAGATTCGTTGATTGCGCAGTCAACTTCACGCGACAAGCGTGGCTACCGTCCGCGTCGCGGCGATGCTACACCTGTTGCTACCCCGCACTTTGAATAATCATCGAGGAAATTCACGACGATTATATCGTCTCTCGTGTCGCGAGATTAGTGAACACGTAGATTCAAACTCGAAGGAAAATTGAAGGATGTTAAAATGTCATCAAAATACTAATCACTTCGCGAAGTACGACGTTCAGGAGATCAATTATGTATCTTGAAATGAGATATAGGCTGCTTTTATTTAAGAACACACAAGTATCATTTTATCTTCGTTATTCATTGAATATATAGGGCGATGTTTAGTACCGATTGTACCTCCTAAAAGGAAAGCAGCCAAAAATTGCTCACAAAAGTGCAAATTCACATAAATATTTAGAAGTTCATTGGTCAATAAATTTACCCATTTCTGTAATTTTTATCTCATTTCAAGATACACAATCGATCTAGGCGATATAACAACCCGCGTCTCGTCATTGCTTGCATAAAATATTTATACCTGAGTTTCGATCGAGGAAATCTCGCGTTGTACGCGTCTTGCGAAATCATCGATATTAGAATCATGTCATGCGATTGACGAGCACTGGAAAACAACGGCGATTATAATGATATTACGAATGGAAAAGCACGCCGGCACCGTCCGATGCGCAGTCGATCCGCTCCGCGTCTGCGACGACATTTTACTAATGACTTTGATACGTGACGTCACCTCGGTCACCTTCGTGTCGCTCACCCCCACCGGAAAGTCAGTTCAATTGTTTATTCGACCGCAAATTCGGACTGTTCAAAAATATACAATTCAGATTTAACGTCGTATTCGATGATTTTTGCGAAAATTATTAATTGAGGTATTGATTCGTAGCAATTTTCCAGTTTTCGTTACATGTTGAATCGAACAATCTGATGATTCACGTATTACTTCATGTTAATGAGCGAGTCATGTTCACATAGATTTGAAAAAGCAACGTCCGAATCATGATATAAGAGAGAGAATTAAAAAGATTAGAGAGATTATTATGAAACTGTTTAGAATGTAAATGTCGATCAGAATTATTCCATTTTCCCTTAAAAAACAATAGAAATCTAAGATGTAATCGAATAATTCCGATCGGAATCCATTCCGAATAATTTAATAATATATATCCTTCAAATATTTAAATAGTAAAGATATTAAATATTATAAGAAATTTATACCAAAAGAAATTTAGAAATATTAAAATTTTCAAAAATATTAAAATATATTCTAACACCAAGGATATTATGAAATTATTCGGAATGGAATTATTTAATTATTCTCTAAATTTCTATTGTGTGTGTATGATCTAGAAAAAAAGCAATAATACAAGCCACGCAATCACGTTCATCTGACGCGAGGGACAGCGATGAGGCCTTTTCAGATAATGAATTGATCATTAAAATATATTTGCAATTCTGTAATGTTCAAAATGTAAATATCAAAAAGCGTGCAAGAAGTTAATATTTAATCATTGCCTCAGTCAAAGTTCCAATCTTTATGACTTATTTAATAAATTTGTATACTAATAAATACGAAGAAAGTTAACGATTATTCTAAACATCAAATTTTTAATTAAAAATTACTTAAAATTATTAATGATTCTTTGATATTCAAAATAAAATGCAAATCAAAAAAAGTTTCAAAATTAATCATTTATACTTATCAAACTTATTACGCCAACAAATAATTTTTGTTATTATATATTTCATCAATTTCGTATAATTTACATCAATTACGCAACAATTTGGTTTACTACGACAAGATAAATGCTATCTGTATTGAATAGATATTTAATACGGATATATATATTCCAGTAAATTTATTAGTAATCATTGTGTAAGTTAAAAATGTGATAGCATTTATCTGGACATAGTTTACATAAATTTTATATCACGTACTTAATACTATTGTATATATACATTTATTTACAATAAAATTAATTATAATATTAAACGCGTTACATAATTTGTACGCGTAGAATTTTACAAAAAAGTTTAATTTCAAGGAAGCTGAAAATTTAATAAAATTTGAAATTAATTTATTTTCATATTTGATAATTGGAACGGGATGCTGATATAATTAAATAAAATTTAAAATTAATTTAAAATTTTATTTAATTTTTTAATCCTCTTTTCCAATTATGCATGTACATATGATGTCTGATATGTATCCCTACCTATATGTCACACAGTAGTTAGATATATCACTAGTTAGATATATTATGTAATATCTTTTAGTTTTATAATACCTATTTTTTTTATTTTTAAAATTAAATTTAATTACCCGATTACGGAATTTATTTACGTGTTAATTTATTTATAATAATTTCATTTTTTAATTTAAAATTATTATATTTATCGTACATATCCATACTTATTGTCCCTACTTATTCATTCTTGTCCTACCTACCCGTATTTTCATTTATTCGTGTCTACTCGGATATCCTATCTCCACCCGTGTATTCCTACCTACATTATTTCATTAATGTGTAACAATACCGCTAATATAATACGTATGATAATGGGTATGTTCAGCAAAGAAAGCAGCGTTACAAATGTTGTAAAATTTTTCGATACGATTGGTTCTTGCTTTTGGTTCCTTATGGATTTAAAAGTATCCGATAAATTAATCATATTACAGAATTTGACAACAGTTGCAAAGTTGCTATCTCTGCTGAACGCAGCAGCTAATGCCTACATATAACCGTGTCCTATCGCGTTTTAATAAATTCAACGGAATAACCTAATCGCGATCATATTAAATATATTAGCAATAAACAATAATAATTAAAAGAGATTTTCAATCTTTAAAATACAGAAGAATTAACAAATAACAGGACTAATGAATGGCGCGGATATAATCAAGCGCAAATTTTTTAGATTCAAAAATCTATAACGAAACTTGCGCTTAATTATCGGCAATGGCTCTTATTAGCCCTGTTGTTTGTTGGTCATTTTTGTATTTTAAATAAACAATAATTTTAAAAAATATAAGAACTCGCAATTTGCGAGCAAGTTACCCTCCCGAATTTAGTTTATCTTTACATAACACCTTTTAAAAGCAAATTGGTGTACACATCAACCTACTGATCCTCTTCTTTCTTCTGGCCAGATTGAACTCACCTTTCATTGCTGGCCGATATTCTGGCTTTATATGCCAGAAATATACAGTAAGGAAAAATATTCCTTTATGTTGCCGATTGACATCGCTGGCAATAAGCGTAAGATTTTACGCTTTTGTAAATACGATGTGCGAAACACGAACGCGTCGCGAAGGGGCCATCATATTTTAATGAAATTAATTAAATATTAACATGAACAATTATTGGTAATAATAATAATTCCATTAAGAAACGAATAACTTTCGTGTTTATTCTCTATTCGCATTTATTCGAAATTAAAAATATAAATATTTGACTAAAATAAAACAAAATCTTTATGTTAACAACGTTTTGATGTCAAGAGTTTCAAATATTATAAAATTAGATTAAATTTTTTAATAAAAACTTTACAGTATAAACAACAAAACTTTAATTCAAAAATAAACTGAAAATTACTAAATCGATTATCATCCGATAAAATTCAAGGCCCACGTACATATTTTTAACGATTCGAACGATTCGCTGAATCTCATCTCAAAGCATGCGACGAAAAATTCAGATGAATAATGCAAGATCCAAAATGGATAATTTTCCCACACACGCACACAGAAAAATACGCAAGTAATAATTATTCTATGAAAGTAATAATAACTTATTTCAAGTATTTCAAAAGTTCATATATCAGCAAATTTATTGTAATTTTATTAGAAGCATTAAATTTATTCAAAAAATATAAATGAATCTTAGCAAGTTTAATATTTTAGTCACGTTTATTAAATTAAAACAAATTGGATATGCTCATTATGAAAGGTTCGTTTCTTCGATTAATTTTATAATATTCTTCAAAAGAAAAAAAATTCGTGTTTTGAGTACATAACAATGAGTTGTTTAAATTTTGTAATAAGTACATGTATATTTTAAGATTATTATCAAGAAAATACATTTTGTTAAAAGTAACCGTAATTTAAGGGAAGGAAAATAAATTGAATAATTACGTTTATTTTAGCAGTAGATTGATATTTTTCTGTATACATTGATAAACGTATATCTTTGTATTTTATAAATTATTAGAATCATTTTTGCATAATTTATTATTTTAAAATTAAGTATTTTAACTGACGCAGAATTTTGAACTTTGAAATTTTGAAATTTGAGCGAATTTAAAATAATTATAAAATAAAATTCTTCTATTTTTTTGACAAAACGTATATTGGATCTTACATCATGTTACTAGTTTAACTGGTATAAAATCCAACTACTACGTATGAATAAGTTATAAAAGCTTAGGTTAAAGTCAGTGCATTGAGATAAATAGCAAAAATTGATAATAGTAAAATATCTTTTATAAAAAAGCAAGATCAAAAAACTGTATGACATATGTGATATATTGTAATATTTTTTCTTTAGTATTAGAAACACAAATCAGTGTGAAATAATTAAAAGAATATCTTAGAAAACAATATGTATTCAACACATATGTATATTTATGTTGCTTTACTGTACACCAACTTGTATATAAAATTTAATCCTGAATGAATATTTGAATATAGGATAGATAGGAAAAATAATAAAATAATACTTCTTAGTAAAAAATTTTTCATACATTAATACACTAAGAAAAAAATATATCCTAAATTTTAATAAATATTCATTTGACTACCAACTATAGATTTATTAAACATAAAAATATACGTATTGGTACAAAAAACATTAATTTGATTCAACAATTACTTCTTTTTATTAAATAGAAACACGTATAATCATATAAAATATGTCCATATATATTTATACATTCCTATTTCTTTTATAAAATTATTTTTTAGTATAATAGAAATAACAACAGCAATGTGAACACGTAAAAAATAATTAAAAGGATAATTTTCGCATTGTTTGTCTTAGAAAAAAACAAGTTTGGAATAGAAAAATTGCTCAAACATACTTATACAAATATGCATTTTATATATAATTATACATAAGTAATTTTTTATATTTCTTCAAACTTGATTTTCTCTAAAATAAATAGTATAAAAATTACTCTTTTAATTATGTTTCATGTTTCCACATTACTATTATTTTATCTATTACACTTAAAGGTAATTTTACAAAAAAGAGGGATGTATGAACATATATGGACATATTTCATATAAAAGTATATGTTTATGAATATTTACGTTTGTTTATACATATTTATATATATTCATCCATGAAAAATTGTTTACTATACTGTAACAAACATTTTTATATTACGATATTAATAGACAATTCCATTTGTGATAACTCTAATTACTTTCTATGTATAGGAACAAACCTTCAAAATGCATAATTTTAAAAAAATGAGAAAAAAAGAAACTTTGCGCACAAGAAAATTACGAACTTTACAAAAAATAACAATATGCCAATCAGTAGAATGTGAAATATTAAACAAAATTGCTAAATAATTGCTAAAAATGTTAAACAAATGCTTTTTTTTGTCTCTAATTAAAAAACATAATGCACTTCGAAATGTCTATGTTTTTTCATAATTGATGTTGAAAAAATGCTTTCTGAACATTTCAGAGTTTATGAGTTTTTCAACACGCTGAATACTACGCCATCTTTAACTAAAAAAATAAAATTGTAGACAAAATGCATTTTGAAATTCTGCTCTTCATATATTCTTTATATATTTTAATTTTCTATATTTCACATATTTAAAAAATACAAATATTTATTATCTTTTATTTTTACTTTCAAATGTACCAAGAACATTTTAGTGTAAAACGGAAAATGCAAAACATTTTTAAAAAACCAGATCGAATCAGTCTATTTATATCATTGTTTTGAGATTGCATTTCTTACAAAGGGAACACCAGATGAGGGGATCGGGGATGTGTTTTTTACAGGCTGTTCTTGAGCAAAAAAAAAAATATGTATCCGGCCGTTTTAGCCATTGGCGTTTTGAAAAAATCGATTTCTTAAATAATTATTGTAGTAATCGATTTCTTCGAAACTATGAGCTAATGGTTGAAACGGCAGGACACGTATCGTTTTTTCTCCGCTGAAGAACAGCCAATAAAGAGAGCATCAAAATCCCTGTCACCTGGTGTTCCCTTTGTTAATATCAAATTAAGTTTGAAGTATTTATAATCAAAACATTCAGTATCAAAGCATTCATATGAACGTATGAATTTACAAAATTTTAGTTTAATTTAATTTTCTTCCTTTAATAATTTTCTTGAATTAAACAGTTTTCTATTGTTTTAATTAAATTAACGAAATATTGAGTAAGAACAATGGCAATTTATAAAAATGATTAAAAATAATTCAAACTGGGTATAAATTAAATCAATTTAACAAAGTGCATGCACGATAAATTTTATAATAAAGAGGCATTCAGGATTAAGTTTATCCTAATCTATTATAACTTATTCATTTCAAGGCAACGGATGTATGGAATGCTGTAGATACATTTATCAATATATTTTTATTAAATTGATGGTTATTTATTTCACATGAGCATTAAAAAATACATTAATGAAAGTACTTCCCATCACTTGTAAAACGCTACGAATTAATTCCAACACCTAATACATTTATCAATATATTTTTATTAAATTGATGCATATATGCATTTGAATATATAGTAAATATATTAATGAAATCATACATCCGTTACCTCAATAAAAAAATAAATACATTACTCACCAACCCAATGCATAACGGCGGAGTTATATCAGCAACGTCGATGATTCTGAAACAAAAAGAATATCAAAACCAAATTAGA
>NW_011627495.1:163668-181314 GCF_000204515.1 Acromyrmex echinatior | reverse complement strand
TCCCTCTTTCATAGGAGCGCACGACTTTCCACGCAAAGTCAGGTTCACATTTTATAATATAAAGCGAGAATCTATATGGATTAACAATTTTCGTTATAGCAGAAATTATACGTTATTTTTTTAACTTCTTTTGTTAATAACTTTTTAATGAATGGCGACCACTGCTAGAATCTGTTGGAGGTTAACAACATATCTCAAAGTCAAAGCCATCGACAAAGTTTAACTTTTTCGCAATAATTACTAAAATTATTTTTAAAAAATTAAATCCATTATAAATGAGTTAAGTATTTCATGCAAAACATAACGTATAAAATTAATATGTTGTTAATATTATTATATTACGAATTATTAATGCATAATAATGATGATATATAATATAATTGTATGCAATAGCCATTCGTGTGTGAATAAATTGTTTTCAGGTCATGCAGCGTCCATGTCTTATATATTTTCACTTTTACTAACTTCTGTGCAATGATCACTATATTTGTACTGACGACATGGCTATTATATTCTACGAAACTCTTACATGTTATTACTTTGACTAACTCGTCAAGATGCAGATTTATGATAAAAAGACTAATTCATAATTAGCTTTATAAAATATCGTAAATTGATAATAATGTTATATGTGATACATATATAAATATATCATTTACGAAGCTTTTCATTCATTTTATGTGCGTTATTGCACATTATACATAAAAATGATGATATATTTATGATATGAACTATTCTTCGACTTAATTTTTTCATATAAACTTCTGAATTATAAAAGTTACTTGTGACAGTGTTGACATACATTCGTTCTTGATATTTTCAGTTCATTTTTTTTCTACTATATAGTATATGATTTATATCAATTATTTTGTTAAATAATAATCATGTTATAATCAAGACACAATTTATTCTTAAATTATGATTATAAATGGATACCTTTATGCGCGTATAAAATAACATTTTTGCTACATATTTGTAAACCAAACTGTTTTGAAAGAACTGCCAAGAAATATTTCCAAGCCATTCTCCATTACCGACTTCTATGAACAAAAATATGATTCAAAGAAATATGTGGCAGACACGATACTATTCATGTACGTTAAATTTACAATATTCCGATATTGACCGAGTTCTTGTTACAAGGTATAAGACGACTATAAAATGCACCAGTATAAAATCAATCATAAACATGGATCTTTCTAGGATAAGTGTTTGATCGTCTAAGCCTTTCATCATTTTAGTGGAACAATCAGTCATATAAATATCGACAATTTCTCGTAATTCACTACACCTATTATGTTTGCTCTCTCTCTCTTTCTTTTTCTTTCTAAGAGAATTTTTTATTAGAATGAAAATTGTAAGAGGCAATATCGATGATGCAGTAGTCCAAAAGGATTGGAGATGGATACATCGAACGATATCTTTCAGTCCCGATTATATAGAATCAATCGTATGCTACTTTCGTTGCTAGGACAATGGCCTTTCCAAAAAAACAGACACAGGCGGATTATTTTTTTAATAGTATCGCTTATTGGTGTAACGCAAGCCATCGCCCAGGTACATTTTCTGCATTGCGATTCTTATAATTAATCAGCTACCAACCCATCTCTGTTCTTGAGAAGATTTTTTTTTCTTCATATAATGATACCAAAGATTAAAACTTTAAAATAAGAAATATGAAAAGATATATAAATATTAGAAATTTAAAGTTAAAAATGTTTAAAATTAATAAAATTATAGATAAATCGATTGTATGTCTTTATATTTTGCAAAACATTTTTTTATTTCAATCTCTTCATCAAACAAGTATTGGATTCAAGGTACTCGCTTTAGTGACGTTACATGGCGATTTTGATGCAATTATCGAGTGTATACCACCGCTCGTTGTAGACTTCGCATGCATCATTAAGCTGGTGAATTTAACGTGCAATACAAAGAAGGTATGTAGAAGATCATGGTTAAGTACCATGGTTAAGTAAGAAATCACATTTGTAAAAAAAAACATGGAATTTTAAGTCGTAGATCAAAATACTTCTTATACATATACAAAGGGATTGGCGATCATGGACTATCAAAAGTGAATTCGAAATTTTGCATAGATTTGCGGAGAATGGAAGAAGCATTACTATCGCCTATGCCGGTAAGAAAGTGAAATAACGATTACTATATTATATTATATTATATATTAAAACTGATCAATCATAAAACCTACTAGGTTTTAATTAGGTAATAATTACATTAGGTAATAATTACATTAATAACAATTAATTTTATGTTTGCATGATGACAACTACACAGTAAGCTATTTATTAAAAATTAGTATATATTAAAAAATAATTTGTTTAATAAAAAAAATAATTAAATTTTTTTATATAAATATTTTATTTATTTATTTTTATATAAATATCCGAGTACTCAACAATATTTAAAGTACACAAATATAACTTCTTTTAAAGTACTCAGTGAGAAATAACAATGGAATCGATGTCGACTCCATTGTTATTTCTTACTGGGTATTGTCTGATTCTAGGTGGTATGTATGCGTTTGGCAGCCTTTTTCCGTTTCTCGCGATAATCCCGAAAATAATCGACAAAAATATAACTTCCGAATATTCGACGCGGCCAGTGGGATTTCCATATCATGTGGAATACTACGTAGATCTTGAAAAGTACTACTATCCCATACTGATTCATAATTACTTAGCTACTGCCATTCGTCTTACTATCCTAGTCGCGACCGATACCTTCGTGACTATTCTAGTGCAACATTGTTGCGTACTGTTTTCAGTCGTCAGGTATTTAACTTATTGTTAATACACACGATAATTTTCCAGTCCTTTACTACTCACGATGGGTCTTTCGTGTCTCAAGTTAATTTTCATTTTTACAATATACAAAAATCATTAAGTGATTTTTACATTTATATTTTAATATCATTAAAAAGTATATATTAATATGGTTATGTATTTTAAAAAATTATATATAAAATATTCCAACTAATTACTTGATGCTCCTAGTTAAAAAAATGTGCAGGACACAAATAACTCAATCGTATGTATAAAGAGTTAACGATTTAAATGATCGCTTCAATAAATTAATTTAACAAAGAAATAGCAAAAATTGTAAAATGCTAAATGGAATGAGCCACAGCTTATTTAAAATTGCCTAACACTGTAAAAGCGGTTTGTAGGTATAGGTATTTAATTATGAGATAATAATAATTAAAATTTGGCATTCTCTCTGTATGTTGATAATTGAACGGATTAAGGTGCATAATTATACTTTTTCTTATCTGATCAACGAGAGTTCGAATTCTCGCAATATTCATTTTTTTAATATAATAATTATATTTTATAATGTAATTTATTTTTCTTACATTTCTTTTAAGTAAAAATACTAATAACTTTTGCACTTTTTGTTATATATAAATAATAAATAATAAGATTTCTAGAAGTTTTCATTATTTATTACACAAAAATTTGAATGTTGGCCAATTTTGTAAATAAAAATCAACGTAAAAACATTAAAAATTCTTTTACAGAGTTAGTACATACAACCTCCGCTGAGATACGGCTCATTCCATTTAGCATTTTACAATTCTTGCCATCTCATTGTAAAAAATTCGAATGTTTTGTTTCGATTCACAGATATCGATTAGAGTACATACGAAAGTCCATCGAACAAGATAAGGAACTCGCTTTGCTTGAGGAAGATGATAAGTTTTATAAAAATTTCACATATTGTATACAAAAACATAAAGATGTCTTACGGTTAGTGTATACCTCTGCATAATTGCAAGAAATATAAGACTTTTTTTATTTATGCACTTTAAGGAAAGAGTGTACTTTAATAAGACATAATTATCAAAAACTCTTTCATTAAACAAGATTCGCGAGGTACTTGGATGCTATTTACACAAAAGCTTTTTTCTTCGAAGTCGGTTTAATCATATTGGCGATGAGTATGTCGGCTCTACAGGTTTGTGTTTGACATATCGTAATAACATTAAATACAATATTTTAAATAATATTGTTGCGCCCGTGCGGCAGATTCGCGAGATTGCTCTCGTGGACGCGTACACGCACTCCGAAGCGCCAAAATAAAGAATACGATTGTAAAAAAGGAACAAGAAACGTTAATTAATATGAGGAATACGCAGAACATAGTGAATAAAAAATGATAGAGCAGTTGGAGAGACACGTTGACGGGTCACATCCAAATCTGAAGATCTTGTTTGAATGGCTAATCGTTTCGCTCATTTCTATACACCACGGATGTCGAAAAGGCACGGGCATAACAATATATACTATAATAATGTAATAACATATCATAGTACACGATTTTGTGAACATTTAGGCAACTAGTGGAACCCTCAACCCACCTCTTGTAATCCGGCATGCCTCGTACATTACCGCTCAATTACTGCATTTATATATTGTCTGCTGGTTAGGGCAGCAAATAATCGATCATAGTGATCGCGTGTACACATCAACGTAAGTGATAGCATGTATCTAGCTACTAAGCAGTAACTTGTATAAAACGTTTGCACGATACATATTAAGTTTATTAGCCAATACACTTATTACATATCGTGTAAATTGTCTGTACAAAACAAAATAGCTCCTCTAAATATTTTCTATTTGTGATATATATGTATAATGAGAAAATTTTTTATATAAGTTACCGAGGTGAATGGTATGAATCATCGCCCAAATCCAGAAAGCTTTTGAATATGATAATGCTGAGAAGTACTTCACCTTGTACATTGACTGTTGGAAAAATCATGATACTTTCTTTTCCGAGTTTCAGCGCGGTAAAACTTGACATAATTTTCTTTGACCATATTCATAGACGGTTCTTATATTTAAGACAGTCTTAAGTATAATCTTTTTGAGATGTCACAAGCCAATTATAGAGGCGTATTAACATCTTAAGACTTAAGATATGGTTTTGAATTAATAACGGACTATGAATACTTTTATATGTGCTTCTTTTTTATTAATAGTTTTGATATTGCTTCTTTTTTTGTAGGTCGTACGTGCATCCGTTTCATATTTCACAGTTTTACGAACTGTAATCTAGAAATTTCGAAATTTCTCTTCTAAAAAATATAAATTTATTATTAATACAATAACTATATATAATGCTTTATTATTAATTAATAATAAATCATCTATATTTCTGAGAAAATAATTAAATACGAAAATATACTTATATTTGTACTTTTTTATCTTTTTGATAAACCAGGTCCATTTTATTTATCTTTAATTAAATATAAGTATAGAAAAATCTCCCATAGTAATATACAATACAATAGACCTTTAATAAGCTTATGTGTATAACTCTGTAAGACTGTTATCTTCTAATACAGCCGATTTTGAAGCGCCTACTTCTTCTCGTAATAGTCTGGTATTAAATCAATTTACGAATAAAATTTTTATTCCTCTTTTGTCTATGTTGAATCCACTGAGAAAATATCTTCAGTATGATTGTTTCTTCTTCTCTATAATTACGCGATTTCTATAAGTCTTGCGTCTTTACACTGTGCAGTTTTGCTTTTTGCAGCAAAATACGTTAGCAAATATCATTCATCTCACCCAATTCAGAAATTTTTTGACTAAAGACAACATTGTCCAACTTCAAGTTGTCAATGTTCCTTCTTTCGCTGATTTGACAAATGAAATTTTTTTTTAAGATCGCATAAGGAGTTTCACTTTTGTTAACATGTACGAACATCTTTTGAACACTAATAAAATATTTTTTTATAATTGTGCTCTCAAAGGGGACTATGATAAAAGATAATGACTCTTACATAGGACACTGCAAACATTACAGGAAATGTGACGTATATTGTCAGTCATGCAATTTTATTTCGTTTTGTGTAAAAATTAATTTAGGAATTCGATGTTATTAAACATTATATTATATTAAAATATAAAAAAAGAAGTATTAAAGACGACTAAAAGATATCCAAAGAAGTCCTTTATTTATTATATGGATAAGATTATAAAATGATTAGCAATGCGACATCTATTGTCTTTTAATCATCTTTTCGTCGACTATATTTTTTCATTAAAAAATATCTTTATAATAATTTAGTCATCTTTTAGTTATCTTTTAGACGACTTTGTGCTCTCTCTGGGTTGATTATTCATCCATTTTATTCATCCATTTCTTATGGCTTAAAGTTTAAAAACTTATAGTAGATCTGAACTGCTTTCCGTTTCATGTACATGATGTTTCATTTATCTTGTTATTCACCGAATATTAAATAAGGATAAATAATGCATCACGCACATCATGCATGAAGCGGAATGCAACTCTGGGCTTACGAAGCAACGCAATTTCGAACGTTGTATTGTATTTCCGATACTATGCAAGGACGGGGTGCCTCAGAAACTTCACTCCCCGTCCTCGACAAAATACTTTTAAAGTTAAAAACTGATAATATGTATTAATTTTACGATTTATTAATTTAGACGTATTTATGTATTTAGAACTCAGTAATATCCGATTTTTCTTTCAAATTGTGATTTCAGTGTCTCGTCAAAGTTTGATTATCAACAGAGATGATAACTGCAGAGAAAAAATTATAATTTTTCTGCAATATATAGGATATTATAGCTTTACAAATATATTTATTTATGTAATAAAAAAATCATGAATTTGATAATGTACGAGCCAAATATTTATCTTAATAATAGCAAATTTATATCAATTGTCGATAATGTCAGCGTTCTTCAATTATCTCCGGGCCCTTGAGGCCCTTTTTATACCTCCGAAAACTTGCCTAGGATTGACATTCTTTCATAGTTCTCGTCTGTGCCTGCCCCCAATTGGGTCTGTTCTTTTTGGCTGAACTTTTGCACCAGTTCATCTTTCTTCTTTTTCTTTCCAGGAAGAAAGAAGAGGAAGAAAGATGAACTAGTGCAAAAGTTTAGCCAAAAAGAACAGACCTATTATTTTATCTTGTCTAATATTCAGTGAACAAGGACAAAGTGATATACCCTGAATTTCTGAATGCATTCTCACGTTTTGGGTGCTGTAAACGCGTTTTTTAACTGATCAGTTTGTAAAATTCTTTCTTCTAATTAGTCCATCAAATGCTTCAAAGCAGAGAGATTTTGATTACAGCCTTTGTCGGGTGTGTTCTTCGTCTTGAATCGAATTTCTGAACCGTTAAACCGTGCATATGCAACACGTGGTATCGTACAGTATATATTATATATATATGAAAAGAAAGAAGAAACGTACTTATAGAGATACAAGTATTGTAACTGTTGTAAGAGAAGATTCTTAGCCCACGTGTTTCAGAAAAAGAAGATAGAACGGAGTACATAGAGTACGTAGAAGTTAAAAAGACAAATTGATTGATTGAATTAATTGACAAGAAATTTTTCGACGGAATTTTTCAACTTGAAAAATGGCAAGAAGCATAAATCCTATGGTGGACGGTTTTAAGATTGGGTATATAAAAATTATATTAATAATTAAATTAGCATGCGTATCTTATTCAAGTCAATTCTGAGCAGAATCGCAAGACTCGTAATGTGTTCTCGTAAAAACTTGTAAGAACTTCTGACTAATATCCTAATTTTATGCGTATGTATCGTAAGACATACGATTATTCGTAAATATTTACAATTTCTTGTAAATTTTATGGCTAATAAGAAGCTGTCTGTAAAAATATTGTACAAAGATATAAGCAAAAATTCTTACAAATTCTTAAAAATTCTTACAAGAATATTGTTACGAGTGTTACGATTTTGCTTAGAATTTAGGCATTAGGCTCTTACATATTTATTATATTATTCCAGGGATTTGATGAATGATAATGGAATTATGTTTGAAATTGAAGATGATATTATTAAAAATGAGGAGGATGAAGAATTTTCGTATTCTTCACATGTACAATTTAGCAATGAAGAAATGTTAAATATGTTAAACATGAATGATTTCGAAGATGAAGACGAGGATGTGAAAGAAACTGCATCACTCTATGGCATAAGCTTTTCAAAACTGAAGACAAAGATGACAAGCTTAACTACAAATGGAAAAGTTAATCATATTTTATATTGTTTTATATCTTTTTTATAGAGATAATATTATCTTTAATTTTATCGATAAGTTTGTTATTAAAATGAAATCATGTTATTTTAACAAGCTTAATATGAAATTGTTATTAGGTCATGAAATATGTTAAACAGAAAGGTGTTGGAAAAATTATACCACCCAATGCTCAAGCGATTGTCCATTATGTTGGATATTTTGAATACAGAGATGAACCTTTTGATTCTGCGTACTGTGTTGGGAAACCAAGATCATTACGTTTAGGCCAGAATTGTATTATATCGGGTTTAGAAATTGGTATACGTTCTATGCAAAAGCACGAAATAGCAGTATTTTTGATACATCCTGATTATGCTTACAAGGCTATTGGTTGTCCACCACGTATTCCACCTAACGAGGAAGTGGTCTTTGTCGTTACTTTAGTTGATTATATTGATGATGGCTATGCACGAACATATCAAGATCTTACCGAAGAGGAGAAACAATTATTTAAATATGTGTTACAGCCTGTGAAACATATGTTTATGACTGCTAGAGACTATTTTACAAAATTTAACTACAAACAAGCGATACGAGAGTAAGTAACTGATGTTATGAAATTTTTATGAATATGCAGTCATATCTCTTAAATATATATTTTTTTGAAGATATACAAAAATTATTAATCGTTTGGAATCAGTCAAGTTAAAAGATGATTTAGAAGAAGAAGAAATGAATCAATTACTCTCACAAGCTTACATCAATCTTGGAATTTGTCATAATAAGGAAAACATGCCTACTAAAGCTTGCTCAGCTTTAAGGAAAGTTCCAAAACCAACAGCTAAAAGCCATTATCAGTATGTACTTTTTTTACTGATTTAATTGCTTAGGTATAAATATATTAAATCAGTATTGTAATAAATTTTTTTTTCTTGTATTCTAGGCATGGAAAAGCTTTGCTGAGTATTGGAGTATATAATGAAGCAATGAAGGAGTTCCAGAAAGCTCATGTGTTAGAACCGCACGATGACTTTATTAGAAAAGCAATTCGGACAGTAAGTTGAAAATTTTTTACAAAATTTTGTTGTAACAGTATATCCTTTTTATTTTATTTTTTTAGACAAATGTGAAACAACGTGAGTATCTGGAAATAGAGAAACGCTTGTGGAAAAATTGCTTCAGATCCAAGGATGAACAAATGAAAGTAACTGAATTTCGAAAAGCCGCCCGTGATTTGTGTGAAAGACTTATCAACAGTAACGATGCAGTAAGGCAAAATCTCTCAGAGGGTTTTACTAAAGAAGAATGTGATATTATACGCGAGGAAGCTGCTACATTAGGATTAAATGTTGTTATATCTAACAGATATGATAAAGAAACTATATTCCTTCAAAAGAACAAATCATAAATTACATTACTGTTGTTTAAAGTATTTTTCCGAGGAATTCTACAGAATAAACTATAATATTAACAATCCAGTGAGAAATGACAATGAATTCGACGTCAATTCGATGATTTCGACATCGAATCGACATCTATGTCGATTCCATTGTCATTTCTCACTCGGAAGGCTCCTACGAATTCAATAATATTGATTTATCTGGCTTCGAGCCGCGCTAGATACTATTTGCGAATGTTTTCAATAATTTAATAATTTATTAATAACTATAAATAACTACAAACGTTTCGACCAAGTTTAAAAGGTCGAAACGTTTGTAGTTATTTATATTAATAAATTATTAAATTATTAAAAAAGTTTTAATAAATTCTAATCAATACTTAATAATTTTATATTCGCAGTCCTTCTTACATTAAAATCAATTCTAGGAAATCATATATCTACAAATATATAAGTAACAATATCCTTATTTTTATATCTTGTCAAATGATCTCTTGAAATTTATTCGAATTATCCAAGGTTGTATGGTTCCTCAATCATTGTATTAAATTGAAACATTAAACTTGCTGATTATCTCTATGAATATAAAACATGTTGATTAATATTAAATTTTTTATATTATATATAATAAATGAATTAATTCAATTCTTGATCAATCTTAACAAATTATCATTATATTGTCAATTACAATAGATTGTCTTTTGTCATCGGCGCGATATATTATAATAGCTTGTCTCTTGTCATTGGTTGCAATAACAATAAGAAATTAATTATTAATTATTTTGAATATGCGTGTCATTGAAAGGAGAAACATGAATTTTTCGTTCGTCTCAAAAGTTTCTCTCTTCAGGGAGCGCGGAGAGGTATATTCGTAGGTTGTACCCCAATTAATTTTTTAGCACGATTGTAACCGGAGAAATATCTTAAAATTACAGAACTAAAGATTCTTCAGTACACAGGATGTCTAGAATTTAAATGTCAAAACTTCAGAAGCGTGGAAGAAATGATAAATTAAGAAAAAAAAGTCCTGTAAAAAAGATATGCTCGTTTTTGCTGTGTTTTAACATTTAAATTTTATTTCTATTAATATATATATATATATATATGTAGAGAAAAATTGTATGAATTATGCTCGAATTCAAGTCTAGAGCGTAACAACGTTGAATAGCATTTCATTTTATACGTTGACTACGCAAAATCATAATTAAAGACCAAAATATCAATACCTGCATTTTTTATACTTTGTGAAAAATTCCTCCATATTCTTAATAAAAATATAGAAAACTTTTAAAAACAGCAATATGCAATAGACTTTTGATAAGCAACTACTTCACAAGTCTATGATTTCTTAATATAATCATTTTAATTTTAATTAGAAGCAACTGTATCTCTATATAACAGTCTCGATCGACTCTATTTGAAAATAAAATTTTTATATCCCTTATAACTGCGTCGTATCTACAAAGATAATATTTTCAGTATGGCTATCCTCTTTCTCTATCATTGTGCAATTTACATAAGATAATTTCACGACTTTACAATGAAGATTTTAGCGGTAAAGACATATATTTTTGATTTTATATCTACCAACATTAAACAGAATTGTCAATAGGAAATTGATGTGAATTGTATTCTTTGTTGAAGTTGGGGTATCACATAGGTACAGAATTTCGCTTCTGTAATAATAACAACAGGAAATAAGAGACAGAATGGGTGATATCGATCAGTTCTTTCAGGATTCGCATTATAACATCATTCGACTACTACTAAGCATCAGTGGTCTATGGCCTTTTCATACGCGAAACAGGCGTTACGCGATATATTTTGCTATGGTGCTTATACTCGGATCTGGATTTATATTCCAGGTATAAGATATATAAGATAAATGTGAACAATCTTAAGACAGTATTGCAAGTGTTTACTATTACAGCTTTCATTATTGTTTTATCTTCTAAAAAAAAGGGTGAAAAAGAAAGTCTTTCTTTACTTACTTAATTTCTCTAAAACAATTATATGTGCATAAAAATTCTCGTGTTAAATGCACTTCACATAATTAGTGTTATTTCCGATATTTCAATTGAAATTATTTCTTGCATGACATGTGTACAATGTTATAAATGACGGAAATTACAGATTTTGGGTATTACTGAAATTTGGCATGACCCCTTCGAACTGCTCGATACCGTGCCGTCGCTATTTTTCGCCGTAGTAATTATAAGTAAAACGTTCTGTACAATACATGCACTACCACAGGTATGTAAATAAAGATGACATCGCGGCGTATATCGATAAACAGTATCGATAAGTACTACTAATAAATAATTTATGATAAAAGTAATAGCAAATATAGAAAGTTATGCAAAATTATATCTTATATCGGAATCTTTTTTGAGCCATAGATCAAAATGCTTCTAATAAAGATGCACGAGTATTGTCTTTCCCCGAAGTCGGACGAAGAAGAAAAGATACAGAATTCGCACGCGCTATATGGGAAAAAATTAGGCTATGTTTACACGGGTGACTGATGGCAATAGTACAATCGAACTCAATATAATGCAGTGCAGTGTTAAATATTCAAATATACAAATTTTAGTTTCTAAATGATTTTGAGAAACTCTTGTCATACTATAATATATTTAAAAATATTTTATGATTTATAGAATATTTTATTCCAAATAATGTAATTGATTATTTTGAAAGAGGAATATTTTCTGGAAAAATATTTCAGAAAAAATTTGTATGGCTTAATGGAAACAAATAATAATAAAAAAAATCGATGTTCAATGAATTTTTTAAAGTCAAAGCACAAAGTTTATCGTCATTAAAAAGCATTGAATGACATTTTTAAAAGTATAATTGACTTTTAAAGTATAATTGTTTTAATTGTGCATAAAAGTATTAAATTATGATGTTTAAGGAATAGCTTGTGATGCTTAATATACTATATAAAAATATAACACATAAATTATGAAAATTTTCCTGCAATTTAGGTTTTTTACTAAGCCATACCATCCTTTATTTATTTGCACCACTATTGACAAAACTTTCTTACGTGGAATCCAACAAGACTAATGAGTTAGCAAATGAAGAGCTGAAATCCCAAACAGGATTACCTTATCGCGTTAATTACATGATTGATCTAGACACGTATTACGTTCCAATTTTCATACATTGTAGTGTATGTGACCTTATATATACAGTCTTATTATCTGTATTCGATGTTCTGTATCTAATAGTGATCGAGTACAGTTGCGGTTTGTTCATAGCTTTGAGGTAAGTTTAATAAATGATCATTGTTTAAATACATGATTTTTATCAAGATCAATCTAACGCAAATAAAGGAATAGTTTGTTCCTATATTGTTGTGTGCTGTAAAACTTTTTCCAAATATTATTCCTTTAAATTTTGTTATAATATTGAGTTTAGATCTCGGTTGGAAATTGCGTTAGTTTCCAAATTAACGATTACAAAGGATAAATGTTACTCGAATATCGTCTACAGTATTCGCAGACACACAGAAACGATACAGTGAGTACATGTTTAGGCATGTAGAGCGTTACTTTTATTGCGTACAGGCAATAGTAACAAATAATAATAGTAACAAATATCTTTGTACATTAGATTTGTTGCCATTGTGGAGTCGGCATATAGCTTAGCTCTCTCTATACAGACAGGATTGACTGTACTTATTATAAGTTTTCTGGGGTATCAGGTACACCTACCGAACATTTTATTAAGACTGCAACAGTTTTTGGATATGTTCCTATCACACAAATTACTTAAATGAATAAACAGTAACATTAATTAAACTGATTTAATTATCACTGATTGTATTTATTATATTAATTGATGTATTTATTATATTTTATTAATTATATTAGGTGTTGGAATTAATTCGTAGCGTTTTTAATGAAAGAATGTTATTTATTTCACATGAGCATTAAAAAATACATTAATGAAAGTACTTCCCATCACTTGTAAAACGCTACGAATTAATTCCAACACCTAATACATTTCATTATTGTGTAGGTGATAAAAAATGTGCAAGACGTTAATCGCCTTGTAAATCTCTTTGCTTATCTAAATGCAGTTTTATTTACTGTATTTTTTGTAAACTGGCAAGGTCAAAAAATCATAGATTCCAGTGAGAAAGTGTTTGAATCTGCGTACGTTTTGTATAATATTAAAAGTAGCACATTTGTAAAAGTCATATTAATCTATAATAACAAAATGTTAAACAGAAGTATAAATATATAATATAATTTTAAATAGATTTTTTGTAAAATTTGCAGATATAATTCTGAATGGTATAATATGCCTATAGAAGCAAGAAAGCTTCTTATAATGATAATGATGAGAAGTGAAAAACCATCGGGACTGAGAATTGGTAAAATCGTTGTATTGTCATATATAACTTTTAATGCAGTAAGTATAATTATTTTGTGCATAAAATGATTTTATAAAATTTTGAAAAACCATCGGGACTGAGAATGGGTAAAATTCTTGTATTGTCATACATAACTTTTAATACAGTAAGCATAATTATTTTGTGGTATATATAAAATGATTTTATAAAAATAAAATTTTATTTAAGGTATTACGTATGTCATCATCATACTTCATGCTACTACGGTCTCTGTAACAAAAATTTTTCACTGTAATTGATAATATATTCATTATCATTCTTTTCACTCTAGTAAGCAATAGAAATGAGATTTTTTAAGAACATACTTTTATAGAAACAACTGCTCCTTCCAGTGCATTTTTAAAAATAATTCAATAAAACTTTAAAATCTGAAGTGAGTAAATTTAAATCGAACGATCATAAAGAAATTGTTAGCTAATATCTAAGGAATTACTAGTAATGAATTTTAAGTGCGATAATGTGTGACATGTGCCAGTTAAGACACTTATTAAAAAAATTGTTTTACTTTATTAATATTTAGTTTATTTACGAATTTATTAATGTAGCTTAAAAATAGCATATATTTAATAAAAAATTTTTAGATCGCATTTCCATATAATTAAATTTAATCCCAACTTGTCAATAATTGCAATTTGACATTTTGCGCACATCATCGCTCGACTTACTGAATTTTTTTACCACATGCTAGTTAAAATAACGAATAATCGAAGCAGTCGCTTGTATACGCTGATGTAAAGTAAAAAGATACGAAAAAAAAAAGATACGACAGCTTAATAAGTTTAATACTATTCGTATTAAACTTATTGAGCTATTTAGTACAATTTGTCTATATTTTACATGAGAAGAAAGTAATTTTTTTATAAGAATGTTTTTATTCCTAATAATATAAATTCCAATACAAGTTGCAGAAGTAAATTGAATAATTCATGCTCAAATCCAAACTTTTTTAACGTGATAATGCTGAAGAATACTCTACTTTACATTGGCTATTAGAAAATCATACTCAAATATGAAAATATTGGTACCTATACTTGCATTTTTATCCTTTAAGAAAGTATATTATTGTATAATAAAAATATACAGAAAATTTAAAAAAAATGGCAGTATAATAGATTTTTGATAAACTTATATATCTCGTAAGTCTATCATTTAAAAATTTGCAGATAATATAATACATAATGATACGCAGTACAGTGCTAGTGGCAAGAAAGCTTTTTATAATGACGATAATGAGAAGTGAAAGATACTAAAATAGATAAAAATAGATAAAATTACTGTGTTATTATATGTATAATTTTTAACACGGTAAATATAATTGTTTTAAAAGATATTAGTGTGTGCAATAAATAAGTAAAATAAAAATAAAATTTTGTTAAAGGTATTGCATATATCATCGTCATATTTTTTGATGCTACAATTTCTGTAACAAAAGTTTTGATCGTAACTGATGATATTTGTATTACATATTCATCACATATTCATCATATTTTAAGAATAAATGAGGTCTTGAAAGACTGCGTACATAGACTGCTTTATAATATAATTTTCCTTTCAATGCCGTTTCTGTAGATACTTAAATAAAACTATAAGAAACCTATTGACTTAAAAAAAAATTCTTTCGAACACGTTAATCTGTTAAACAATGTATTGTGATTTTTTACTTTATTTTTCTTGTGAATGTTCTAATCGCGCGCCAAAAATATTTAAGTGTATCGACTTTACCAAATCGTCGTAGCCATCGTCACTTATGACTCACGAGTCGTCATGAAAAAGAAAATAAGGGCAAATCAGTTGCTTGTAGTTGTTGTCATCAATAATAGCTTTTGAGCTGCAGCAAGTCTCGCTCATTGCATAGAACAAAGAACAGTGAAGTAAGAAAACGACGTGCGTACGACCTTAAAAAGACGATGTGTCAATCTTTACGGTAATACGCTGTCAGATTTCGTTTTTAAAGACGTTATCTTACTGAAGCGAAGTTTGCCAAGTTCAAGGCGTACAGTTTACCCGCAGTTATCTTGATTGGCACGTAACTCCTTATCAGCATAATGCTGATCACTTTTCTTATTCTTAGCGAAGACTGATACCATCTTCCGTTGGTTCTGAAATACCGATGTGTGTTAAACTATTTTTTATTTATAATTTTTTTTTTACTATTTTTTTATTTATAATTATTTCTGGTAAATATGTATAAAGCGATTGCATGTATAGATCAAATGTACCAATATCTGAACAAAGTATTATCGGTTAATTGTTTTCAGAAATTGTCAATGCTGAACTGTAACTAAAATGCCTCCATGACGAAGTACTTACGTAAATGCAAAAATTTTGTTAGTATAATCTGATAGTTGCTGACCCGGCCAGCTTTCGAGGAAGAGTACGGATAACAGAGTCACCGTGAACGATGCATATCGCAGAGCTTCATTTGGATCACTCAACTTTACCACTGCCTAACTCATAAACGTAAATTCGTTTTGTTATACTCGCACGTATATAAATAGTTTAAAGAAATTAATTCTAATTTTAAGCATGATAGTCAAACATCATAAAAAAGACAAAATTTTTAATGGACGTTTCAATGAAAAATGACAATAAAATCGATGTTGAATTGATTTCGATGACGAATAAACATCGATGTTGATTTCATTATCATTTCTCACTAGGGTAAAGTTTATCAGTAATGATAATCATGATTGCATATGTGTACTTATCATTGTACTGACCTGGAATATTGTGAATGTCATGCCCATCATATTGAAACCTAGTTGAAAAAAATACGATGTCGTATTCGCAATTTCGATACGTCTAGCATACCTTCATGTTCGAGAAAAATGTATATAATAAAATTAATAATAAAAAGATACATGTGCTAAAGTATTGTATAAATTTCAAAGAATAAAGAATAAAACATTGATCAATTTAGAAAGGAGATTATTTATTAAATAAAATTAATAATGTAAATAGACAAAAATTGAGTTGAATTTATACACTTAATTTATTACATACGTAAAAAATATCAAATACATGGTATTCATTTAAAAAATATAAAAACGCATACCAAATTACTGGCAACAAAAATGATAATGTAATTATTCAGAGATACTAACTCTATTATATGATTGTGCATGATGACACAATTCTTAATATATTCATACGACATAGTCTCTTCTTTGCTCGTATACAAATTTATGTCTAAAGTATCTGCTTCAACAATCCGTGCTAGCCGATATCTAAAAAATGCTTATTGATAAACGTATCTTAAACATAGCTTGAATCCAAGGATGTTGAAATTCGTCCGAATGATGTAGATGAATAATTGATATTAAAATTTAATTAAAATAAAAATTACCGCCGATTTAATATCTCTACCTATTCTGACTACGTATATATTATTCTATCTTCATGATGTGATGTATGGATGAAACAAATTCGGATAACAAGCGTTAATAAGACACTCGATGACCAATGACAAATATTTATTCCGCAGTCACTCTCTCTCTCTCTCTCTCTCTCTCGCTCTCGCTCTCGCTCAACAATAATCAATTACATGACAAAAATGTATGTATTATATATATATATATATATATATAATATATTTCTATGTATCAAAGATGTAATAAAATGTGTAAGAAACGTGTGACAATATGGGATGTCCAACATGAGATGAGATTAACACTGATCGGATTTCTCGCAAGCAACATGTACATGCGAGTATAACAAATACACAAGATGCATTTTGAATGAAAATACTGTTCAGTCTTACGAAGTGTCATTA
>NW_011627495.1:91205-163529 GCF_000204515.1 Acromyrmex echinatior | reverse complement strand
TGTAGCTGACTGTGTTTATTATCACCGGTACAATCAGAAAGGGAGTCATTGAACCATATAGAGAGACTGTAAATTATATATCAATTATGAGTCACATATCCCTATGGTTTTTATTAACTTTTCAGCTCAGAATATGTATGCGAGATATTTTAATTTTGCTTGAAAAGTATTTATATTTTATATAAATTTTAATTTAGAATTATAATTTATTAATATATATTTTATTATATATATTTATGTATCACATAAATATTTTAAATAAATTATATATTTGAAATTTATGCAAAATATAATTTATTATACTTTTGAAAATTAATCTAAGTTATGTCGCGAAATTCTAAAGGAAATTATAATATTAAGTTTTTAGTATAATTTTTACCTGCATAAGCAATCGAGACTTTTCTACCCATATCGTAATTCTTACAAAGAATATTGTACTCATCGCTAAGTTTTGAATAAATATTCCAATCGTCTGCCATTACAAAGGCGAGCTTCTTCATCTACATTTAGTATAACGAATAACTACGATTAGTATCGATAAAGTGATTACTCTCGCATCCTCGAGAAAAAAACATACCTGTTCATGGTTATACGTATAATTAATATGTTTAACGATGCACATTAAACTAATTACAAAAGGCGACGAACTCTCCATAACCGCATCAATGTCATCCGCGAACCAAGCAGTGATCATACCGCCGCCCTGCAAAATGTCTTCAAGTTTGCATGGCTACGTTTAATTAAAATCATAAAAATAAATCGATATTCCGAAAAACAAGAATATGAGCTTGCAAAAATATAATACATGTATTTTTTTTATGATTTCAAATTTAAGAAATGTAAAATTTCTGTATCAAGTTACCAGGCAAAGAGGAAAGCCATTAATAATTCTAATTTAAAATGAAGAATAGTAAATATTGTTATTCTAATAATATAATATTTCATAATATATCTTAATAAGTGTGATTTATTATTAGTCAAAACAAAAAAAAATAATTTTTGACTTAGTAGCCATCACTTATTTTCAGCTCAATTGTTGTTAAACTTTCATATGTATACGCATAGTCAATTATTATATTATCTTTGCTGCGCAATTAGTTATTCAATAATTTTATGAAAACTCATTAGTTGCATCACTTAAAGAAAATTCAAAAGGGAGTTTACCTGAACAATTGCCTGAGAGAAAACCGCGGGCACGAAGACGAATTGGATCAGAAATTTTTCCCATCCCTCCTGATACGGCCATTCGCCAATGAGACACATAAGAATCTGATTGATACGCATATATTGACCTTGAACACTATCCATCTTGACGGTCCCGCAGCGGGTATAGCACTGCGCTTGCCAAACCTTACCAAGCGGAAAGCGCAACGCGTGGGGAGGAATTCACTGGCCTCGTTAAGCATTCCGTTTGGACAGTGTATAATAGAGAAAAATTGCACCGCGGAAGGAATCAAATCGATACGTCGTAGCACGCAAAAGGTACACGATATTGAGATACGCGTGCACGGGACAGTTTAAAGAAAGAGATAAAAGAAAGAGATAAATTCTCGGCGCACCGTATGCGATGCCTTTTTCGTGATCGTGCTATGCGAGGGGTTGAATTAAGCATTGCGGAAAGTTAAAAGTACATACGCAACGCTTAAACCTCCCGATCGTTTCTTGTACAAAAGGAAAAGATCGCCGCGAATTTCACGTCAATTCACTTCCGTTGTAATATCATTCCAGGGCCTACTCTACTTTCTTTTCATACTTTCTGAGGAAATACGCAACTTTTATACGTTTTATACAACGATACTTCTATAGATAGTTCCTCGCAATAATGTTGCGCATCTAATGTTGAAAGAGTCATTTTGAATTACGCGGAAGTTAGAGACGATTTGAGAGATGGAAATATATCATCTACAAAAAATATTTTGTTTTCGAACGGATGATGTGTAACTATAATCATTGTAGATGCATTAAATAATACAAAAATACTTGTTAAAAATAACAGCACTTTATAAAAAATTTTATATATATATATGTATCTAATACCACAATATCATTTATATAGGTCGCATCCATTTAGTAACTGCTGTTACAATTTCAGTAATTATTTCAATAAGGATTGCTCTCAATTTCAGATCAAAATTTCTAATCAATATTAATCGGTCCTAGATCTAACTGGTGGATGATTGCTGTTTCTAGATATGACGTCTCATTAAAACTTGGAAAGCTGCGCTTATCAATGTGCCTTGCGCAAGAAAGTGAAATATGAGACAGCAGTCTTCACAATCTTAAAGAAAAACAGTCAACATTGTAAGTATAGTATTTGAATGTAAAATTAATACGATTACAACTATAATCTTGAAACTATAATAAGAGATGTGTTTCAATTAAGGTAGAGCTGTCCAGGATATCTATCATAGAACATGTCAGAATGAATTCTTATCGGAATTATTCTGCTTTCCCTAGAAAACATAATAGAAATCTGGGGAATAATTGCCCAGTAAGCAAGAAACATTTTGGAACATTTCAACAGCATTGTAACATTGCTACAATGTTGCTGAAACGTTCTAAAATGTTTCTTGCTTACTGGGTGAATAATTCCGATCAGAATCCATTCCGACCATGTTCTATGATAAGTGCCCAGGTCGGTGTTTTTTGGCTTGAAATCGAAATATGTCGGTATTCACATCTATTACCGTTTCCTTACTTCATTGTTGTTTAATTGTAGCGTGCGACGTTCGGTCTCAAGGATGACACTAGTTTGAAATCGTTAAAAGTTTTTGACCTGTGTCTTTCACTGTGTTTAAAAATATTCTGTTATTCATATTTTTATAGTTAAATTTATTATGAATAATATCTTATAATATTAGTAACAGAATGCTTTTAAATAGTGAAAGCTACAGGTCAATATCTTTTAACGATTTCAGCCTAGTGCCATTCATGAGACTGAGCATCGCGTGCTACGATAAAAATGCAATGAAGTGAGGACGTGAATATCGACACATTTCAATTTCAAGCAAAGAAACACCAATCTTGGACAGCTCTGAGTTAAGGCATGTAATGTGCTTTCCTAATACATAAAAATTATGTCAACGTACTTTCTCCCTCCCTACAAGTTCGGAACAAATTATCTTACCGTGGCGAATGTTTCCATGCACAAAACGAACATACCGCCAGCCGTTAATACGCACGGCGGCTGCGTTTTCATCATCATAAAAAGAACAAGTTTTTTCGTTCTAGGCGACGCATTGTACCAGTTTAAATTTATTCTGCAATTACAGATAAGAGCTTGCTCACATTTTGCTAAGCTGTGTTTTTAAATTTATATTCATATATTTACTGGAATTTATTAAATTAATTTATTAAATTAATATATTTACACGTTTTTATCAATAATATTAATTAATTTTATTTAACGTTTACGCGTGAAATACGTACAAATTAGTATGGAGGTATCCACTGTAATCTATCAATCTCTGAGCATTAATACATTCAAAGCATAGATGAAATAGTAACGCACACGACACCGCTATTAGTCTCAAAAGCTCAGATAGATCATTTGATTTTGTCACAGCCTAAATGAGATATATTAATCGCTGCTAATTAATTATGAAAATAATATTTTAATTTTAGGGCTATAGGTATATTTTTTGGTACATTTGGTTTGGTACAATGGATTTTTTGAACCCCTAAATATATCTATTCTATTTTATTCCGAAAAAATAAATTTTTTTAAGGAGAACTTCACATATGATAAAATATCATTATAAAATCAAAATTCACATTCCTTTAAATTACAAAATACAAACATTTAAACAATAAAAAATTCCAAGAATACAACTTGAAATGTGTCACAGATGTATGACAATCCTAGAATTAAATATTTAATTAAATATACATATAATAAATTCAGTTAATAATTACATCATAAGTGCAATAAAAAGTCTTTTCTTTAAATCGTTCTTAAGATATTTACGAAACTAATTAATTGTAATTGTTCATCTATTAATGTATTGCTAAATCAATTTCCAACACTCGTTACTATTACAATTAATAATACAAGAAGCACATACCCCAACGCCTGTAACGCTCATAGCTATCATATTCAGCCCGGCATGGAATAGAAAGTGTTTGGAATACACAATTTCTATGAGATTGACAAACCTTGATTCAAATATATTTTAATAACAGTAAATGACGTCCCAATATCGTAAAATTAAACAACTACATTCTGCACTCGTCTAAGACTGTCCAAATTTATTTTTATTCCAAGACAAACAGAAGATTTAATTACAATGAAATACAAATAACAAACCTTATAGCTGCTCTGTGATCGTGAACACACTGTACCATATTTTGGTACGCCGTATCTTTTGTAATTGGGAGATTGACATCTCCGATCAGGTATATTTCCTGTATAGCTTGTTCTATTCGCGAGCTTCAAGGATAACGATATAAAATTGAAAAAGGAAAGAGCTTCTCATCGAATCTCTTCCCGCGAAACGCTGTTACTCACCCAGTTATGATAAATAGACCGCAAGCGTGTCGCATAAATATGACAAATATTGCATCGGTCGCGACGATGGACGTAACGCAAATTATAGCGGTGAAATATCCGTGAATCAGTATGTGAAAATAATACTTATCCATGTCGATGTAATATTCGACTCTGTGCAACATAGGCCGAGTGACATTGGTGACTTGAAGGATTAACGGTTGGAGGGGCATCAATAAAAATGCTACTGTTAATATATACATCACACCTAAAGAAAAGTGTTATTTAAAAAGTAGTTAAATATATAAGAAACTAAAAATTAATTAAACAATTAATTTTTAGTTTCTATTTTTAATTTACTCACAAATATAAATGGTCGAGGATTTTTTACCACTATCCGCATATTTTTCAAGTATCTTTATGTCATTGGAATTTTTTAACGAATAAAAATCATCTTTTATTTGATCGAGCAAGGCTCTTATCTATAAATGTAAAATATTCTTAAGTGATCAAATTGTTTGAGTTTTAACGTTTTATCGGAGTTAAATGTTTAACAATATATGCTTCGTAAATTGCCTTTGTACATTACCTACATTGAAATTACAATTGAGCAGAAAAACGCTTTTATATTCAGAATAAGTTAATTATACTGATTGTGAGATACATTATAGAGAAAATGATCGTACGTACCTCATTCGCGTACAGTACGGAATTCATTATTTTCGTCATACCTGATACGTCAACCATTAATGGAACAAGACACTCGATCACGATATCCATATCGTGAATGTAGGAGAACATACCACATAGCTTGAGAGAATGAGTTAATTATTATTAGTCATAAAAAAAAAATTGAATCCATGATACGATTCGTTATTTTAATCTTTTGCCAACCGCAGACGGTATAATATTGTAGCATAAAGATGCTTCTACATAATTCGCAAATCGCAAAACGTAATTCACAAACACAGACGCAGAATGAAAGACTTGCGTGCGGTGATTATCATTCTGCTTCAACATTTGTGAACTACGTTTTATGATTTGCGAATTACATAGAGGCACCTTAAGAACATCAGCCTTATTGACAAATGCATACAACTATTATTGCACAGTTGTTATAAAAATAAAAATAAAAAAAATAAAACAAATTTTTATTTTTAATAAATAAAACTTTAATAAATGATTTATTGACGTGTTTACGGTAAAAAAAATATGCAGCTCGCAATTCGTCATATTTGTATCCGTAAATTGTTTCAGTTATTTATTATGCAACAGCGGACTGCAAAATGATACAAAAAAATTTCTTGTGGAATAACCTTTAACATAATGTCATAAATATACACGCGAATTTATACATTTATTTCCTTGAATTGAATGTTGATGCGATGAAGTATTCATCGCCATACCTTAGCGAAAATTTGCGTGCAAACTATAGTTACTATGACGATGACTATTGCGTGGCTCGTCCTAGACGATTGGTAAGGCCATTGGCCGATTGCCAATAGTAGAATTTTGTTGACTCTGTAGTTGTGCCCGTCAAAGAAATCCATTTTACTTATGTTAGTAGAGTATTAAACGGGTCTCTTCGATCCTTACCACATCGTCCAGTCGTGTGCAATATCTCACAATATTAACAATTCTTTGTGTAACACGACTCTCGAAGCAATTGTTCCTATTAGCTATAGTCAAATGATTGCTGAAAGGTATACACCTAATTTTGCGGTTTGATGTTCGTTGTAAAGCAACATCGTAATTGTAGAGTGCAATTTTCTTTGTATTATCCGTCATTTCATTCGAAGGTTTGAATTTTCAGAACGCTTCTCTACCTTCTTCATCTTGCAATGCACATAGACTTTCTATGTTACCATAACTTTCTGTTTATTTTGTCACGAATTAATAAAAAAAAGGCATGAATATGACAAAAATAAGAAGACATATTATTAAATTCCAACATCTTCAATACACATTTTTATCAGAAGATGTAAAGAATCGGAAAAAAACACTGCAATTTCAAATGGCATGTCATGAATGTAGTTCTTTTCAACTCGGATGTATATAATTGTTTATCGCAAATATTTGCAGAGATATTAGAGATATTTTTATAAGCTGTTAAATTGGATAAGTTATGTATCTTATGATTGTTACATCAATATACGTAAGTTTTGCATACGTTCTTTCGATGTCACATGTAGATATGTATGCATATATTTTATTTAAATTATTTTATTAATTTCCTTGAAAAATATACCTTCAAACATGCGTATTGTACAATGCACAATACGATTTCGAGCGTTAGAACAAGAAATTAAAAGATGCTTCAAGGATTTCGCCACACGCTTGCGATGCCATATGGCTCTCGGATACGTTTTGGATTCGTTTCCGAGAGCGGCAAAGTGTCAAAACTGCAAACAACAATAGTCAATCTATCATACACTCGTCACGTATTCCACCCCTCGAACGGAGTTTCTAATTGGATGTGAAATAAGCTGACGAAAAGTTAATCATTATATGACGAGGGTACGTTCAATCATGACTGCAGTCAAAATCCAAAGTCAGAAAACATATGTAGAATATTTGCTAACGTATCTTTAAAGTCAAATAGTTTAACATTTTCATTGTCGTTGGCGTCTATAGAGGCAGTCACTATTTTATCAACAACTACTTAGTAACTAAAGGAGTATGTTTTTATTTCAAAACCATCTTAAGTAATGTCTTAAAATGTCAATTCTGTGATTTATGACATTTTAAGATTGTATTTAAGAAGATTAAATATAAAAATCGACCATAAATACTGGCCTAAATATTGCGTATGTTTCAAGTTTTATGTTTAATGTTTGAATGAAAAATAGAAATCAATTATAAAATATTTTCTTCATTGTGAAACAATTCAGCGTTTCAATTATTTCTGTAAAAAACACGCGCTGATAAGAAGTCGTTGTTGTATAGTTGACCATGTATAATGTCATTGCTAAACGCCTATTTTGTGTCAAAATTTTCCATAGCAAAAGAGTTATACGAAAATTAATTATTAACAAGACTCAGTTGTTTATATCGAACGTGTTTAAATGTCCACTTGGCAGTACCGATTAAACTCTTTTGCTCACCCGATCGCGCAAGGTGTCGTTCCTCATGAGTGCTTCAGGTTTCCTTCTCGTCGACTCCTTTATCACAAGATCTCCCGCTTTTGGTCACCAACACCTTACACTTCCCCCCCAAACTGTATCGCGATTCTTTAATACAAGATTATTAAAAGTCTCTTATCCAACGGCATCACTTCATGAGAAAGATAGAATTAACCTTCATCCATCGCTTTTATTTCATTTGCAATGAGGAATTTGAAAGACAGCTGCACGCCACTTTCAGTAATAGAATACCCCATTTTCACAAATTTTTCAATATTTCATCACAATTTCGTAAATTTTGAATTAACATTTCAGTCACCATTTTTCACGTTTTCTTATATAAAATTAAATATTATATAGAATTTTAATAATTTACGTTATTAGGTATTATAAATATTTAACGTTATTATATTATTGTTCATTTCGTACGAATATAAAAGAAGAAGTATTTTATTATCATTACAATAATTCTAAAGCTTCATCGGTACGTCGCAGTTTGTCTTTTGAAGTTCCGGCACTGTTGATAACGTTAACGCGTTTCAACGTTACGGTAAGGCACCGAATGCAGTCTCTCGAGGGCTTCCTTCCGGCGCCACGCGCGTCTTTATCCTGGAATCTCCCGCCCTCGGCTGGCCGACACCTTGCGGCCTCCTCTTGTTATACGCTCGTAGACGAATGCCACGCGTTCCGAGTCTGAGGTCTGGCTCTGTTCGTACGAGGGGTAGAACCCCGTAGGAGATGGATATCGCTAATTATCTTAAGGTGAAGGGGTCCGTAGTAATAGCACGCGACCGTTGTATTCTACTACCTTCCCTCCCTTCTCATTCTGTATTTGTATCATTCCTCGTCGATGTATACGATTTCTTAATAGAGTGTCCACGAATCAATCACAAATCGATGTCGATCAATATTACAGAATATTACTCGAATTATTTCAACGGTATGTTATAAAAAATCGTAAAAGATTAAGATTCATATTATTTATAGACACAATCATATTATTAAACTTGAAATTTAAATGGAATATACTTAATAAAAAATCGTACAAAATTGTAAACAATATGATTCATAAATATGGTCTGTATTTTTTGTCAAATGAAAGACTCACGTTTATGTTGCTTTTTATACAGTAGTGTCCATAAATATTTTGACACTAATATTTTTGTCAACTTTTTGCGTTCGCATTTCATAAAAAGTTAAATATCTCGATGGAAGAAGAATGTAGAGAAGTTTTTGACATTTTAAACTGCTTGATAACACATTTTTAAAGTTTAACAGTCGCTCGATTATATCGACATATTCTCATTTTATTTTTCATTCAACATCTATTTGAATCTACTTGACATAATAATATAAAATTTGATTAAAAAAATAATGGCACTAATTAATCTCTATCTCTTTTTGAAAAAGTTAATCGCTATTTTCTAACCATATCTAATTTCTGTAAAATTAATCGTGCGAAAATTATCGTGCATACAGAATTATTATCTTATACAATTATTTCAATGTATTTTTGAAAGTAATAAAAAATCCTAATATATTTATCAAAGTAAATTTATGTAACGTCGAGTAATTTAAATAAGACATTTAGAAAGAAAATTTCATCCCACAATCGAATTTTAAATTACTAATTTTAATTTTCGTGCCTTTATTTCATTTTTAGATTATAGACGACAGAAAACCACGAGGATCATTAATGCTCGGTTTCCTCTCCCTTTCGTGTTACGTCTTCATTGTTCTTTTGATGCTACCTATACAAAAATGCAACGATATAACATGGTGCATACAGTTATTACACGTGTAGTGGCTTGTATTGTGAAAGCATCTGTTGTTCCGCTGTCGATCGTCGTGACGATTCAAACGCCAAACAGGAAGAAAGACAGGGAAATCGGAAATTGAAAATTAATTTCCGCACTGCCATCGTGATCAGTTCATCATCCGATCAGCGCAGTAAAAATTGAAAATATCACCGTGATATTGTAATGGACTCATTATCCGCGTAAGTTTTTAAGTTTGTCTTAACGTCGAGATATTACTGTGTCTTCTAACGAGTCTCCTAACGTAGTAGTATTCAGCAAATCGAGCACAGACAAATTTCTATTAAACTATTTCTATCAGAAACTCATCAAATAGGAAATAGAAAATCCTGATCACAATGGTCTAACCTGAGATCTTTTTAATGCTTAACTAATTTAAAGTGAATTAATGTATATTATATTATATGTACATACATATATACTATATTGTAATCAATTGAATTACGCGCCAAAATTTTTCCGAATTTAAAACGCAGCTAAACTACCGAAATAATATCACAGTTAAATTATTGATGCTCAATAGACATTAGAGAGATCATAATATAATTACATAGAAATGTAAATAAATTTAATTGTTTAATTTTTATGTATTACTGAAGATGACTTGATGAAGGTTGAAACGTCTGTATATTAAATATTTATATCAATTAGATATTAAAGATAGATTAATTATTGACAGCTAGCTTTAATTCGTAGCCTTTCTCGTTTGATAATTTTTATTTTTTTTTAAATTCTTGTCAAAATAATTTGATTATCTGTAAAATAAATTTATTGCGAAGAATATTACCTTGGTCAGAAATCGGATCTCTTGCATTCCGTGCGAGTGCCGTCCTAAGCCTTTAGACCGAGGCTTATTTCTATCAGAGATCTCAGATGATGTTGATAGAATTAAATCATTTTAACGAATAATGTCATCAAATTTGATAAACCTATATTACAATGTACACAAGGTCTGAAGGAGTCAATTTTGCATTTCATTTTTTTATTTTTCAATGATATATAGAAATAACATTTCCAATTTTTTAATTTCTTTACGTTTTGCCGCACATCCGCTTATAATAACAGAACAATGAACTCTTTCCAAAGAACACCCGCAAGCATCTTTCTTTCAGGCCGGAGGTCGCTTCTCGGCAGGTCGCGGAGGTAGGACGGACTCGCGGCGCGGGCGTGCCTGCGGAACGGATGTCGAAGAACCTGAAGAGAAGAGGGGTAGATACAGAAGGAACCCGAATGAGCCGCTGCCAGGTGTACATATCGCCCATAAGGATAGGTAGAAAACAAGGTGGGAACCATATGTTGATCTGCTGACGGGAACTCTGGCACGCGCCAAGCGCACTCAAACTCGAGCCTTTACACCGCGAGGATCGGGGCTGTGGTGTCCACCTTAGCGTCCTCCCGTTGACCTGATCGAACGTCTGACAGTTCGGCTTCGATGTTCCTTTCCCACGGCCTACGTGTAGAAGATGTTCGACACAAGGAACGCAGTGAACTGAGACACTATCAGCGAAGATATAGTTTACGCAAAGATTCGATCGGATCGATTTCGCGTAGGTGATGTGTCGAATAGTACATGCAGTATTTTTCACGCACAAGAAGTCCAGCTCTTAATATTATATCGGATATATTTCGTTAGATGTAATGAAATCGTTTAATTAATATGATGTGTATTAAGTATTAGAGCTGTAAGATTACGTTTAAACTGCCTAAAAGCCATCACTTGGCTGAGTTGACAAACCCAATGAAATATGAATCAATCCTGACGAATTTTGTGCTTCAACTCTTTCTTCAACGTGACGTCAAGAGGATTTAATGAAGACTAGCAATGTCGTGAAAATTTTGCTTATACAAAAATCTCGGACTTGTAAAAAGAAGATTACTCTCGCTACATTTCATCTTACGAGACAACTCTGATGAGGCACTGTATATGCTACGCATAGAGATATATTCTCGTTGTGCCAAGTCGACCAATTTTTCCAATCATGGCTCTGCTATCGAACCATCACTGCAACTACCAGAACACACAATCTGACATGTTAACACCCGCTTATCCAAATTCAGTGAGGAGCTACGATCCTCTGTACCCATCGCCGTATAATTCTCCAAACTATGAGTCTACAAGAATCGTGTATCGAGACAACTGCACACACGAGAGCGAGCTCACGCCGCGAAGAGACATCGAGACACTGGACTACGCCAAAGACATGGTATCGGAATACACGAAAACTCCAGAAGGATACGATCGAGGACCTTATGGTGCTTTAACTCCTGTCACTCCGCAAAGGTAAACGCACGCGCTAAGAATTTTGCGCGAAGAAATGATTATTTCAAGGTTCGTCATTCTCGCGAATTTCCAGATACGAGCCGTCACACTCGATGGATCAGACCACGTCGCCGCGATCGACGTTATACGAGGAAAGTTCAATGGACTATCAGTCACCGTCGTATTGCTATGAGACGCCTCCTCAAGAACCGAGATATCAATCCCTGGAGAACAGCAAGCCGATTCTCACCATCGTCGAACCTCGCGCCAATTGTTGGGAGCCCATCATATCGACGCAAGTAACTATCGCGAGTAATCTATGTTATTTTCTTTATAAAGTCTCGTTAAAAGTTGATTCAAATTGCAATTTAATGGAACGGCTATTAGATATTTTGAGTGAATAGAGCTAATAATTAAATTCCAATAATATTTATTTATCCTAATTATTAACAATTGATGATAATAATGATCGAAAGCGTGCATCGAGCGCGTGATTGTTCAATCAAGCTGCAATTTTTTTTCAGAGGATGCCGACGACGCCACCAGTAAGTCCGCGAAAGGGCAGACGGAGATCCCGCGATGTGCCACCGTCGCCGACAGTGCTGAAACGTCGACGTCTCGCTGCGAACGCACGTGAACGACGTCGTATGAACGGACTGAACGACGCCTTCGACAAGTTACGTGAGGTTGTGCCAAGCCTCGGAACCGATCACAAACTGAGCAAGTTCGAGACCCTGCAGATGGCACAGAGCTACATAGCCGCCTTATGCGATCTTCTACAGAGACACGACAGCAAGAGATAGACACGAATTCCGAAAACGCAAGTATCATGTGTACCCTTTCAATGTTTCTGACACCATTTTTCTAAAAATGCATTCACTTAAACTAATTTTCAATAAATCTTGCAGTGCAACAATAGCCTCTAATTATAAACTTTCCTTTTAAAAAAATTAAATTGGATATATTTTTTGAATTCTTGGACTAATTTTAATACTTAATATTTAAAATACAAAGAGTGTAAGGGCTCGAATGATACAATTAAATTAATAAAAAGAAAAAGCCTATTAGACACAGGTTTTTCGTGTGTTTGTAAAAAATATAATATTTATTGATAAAAATTTAAACGTTTTGACCACATTATTTTGGCCATCTTCAGTAATTGATGCAATATAAATTGTACGCTATTAAAATAAGTCGTTTGATAAATTTATGATAATAAAGATGTGTCGAAATTAAAAATCTTGAAATATCATATTCGTTTGAATACATGAAAAACCTGTGTTGGCTCTTATAAGTTTTTTCCTTTTACGAATTTAATATTTAAATAAAAATTTTGATATTTAAATAATTTTCTTCAAAATTAATTTTCTCAAGCTCTAATAAGTGAATTAGATCATTGTTGTACTCTACTCTTAAATTTAAAATATTTAAATCAGTCATTAAAGCTTAATGTGTTTAAACTGCGATACGTATTATTAACATTAATTGTAAAAGGAATGAATAATTGTTAGTCTTTATCGTATGAGATGTTTAATTACAAAACGCACAGATAATATTTCAATATATTTCTAAAGCGTAACAAGATATTTATAATAATTGTAAAAAATTATAAGACTGAACTACACAACTGGTACCGAAGGCATTCTTAATACTCACAATTTAATCTAAATAAGTATATATCCAATAAAGCCTAATTATGTCCTTATAAAATTTTTGCTAATAATTATTTTTATTATTATTATGCAAAGAATGATTTTATATATGGCAATAAGTTATTTAATTACAATTTTAATATACATATATGTAATGTGCTGACAATTTTTTCAAATACTTTTTAAAGTTTATACTTAAAAATTTCTAATGTATCTTCAGTTTGAATTAAGCATCAAAAATAGTATTAACTAGATTTTTTATTTGTATTACAAATGCAATAACGAACATGCGTGTTTTATGTACTTTTTACGTATTTTAATATAAGATAAAAAATGAAACAGCTAAAAATCCAAAGACTAAGCGCGATAGTAGCAAAGGAAGCTCATTGTATGTATGTTGCATGTGTATGTACGTATGGCAGTTTTTAAGACATATTTTATGTTTATTTATAAGGCGAATATATTATATTATATTATGTATCTTATCAATTCTCTGTACTTTTAACAAAACTGTAATTTAACTATTTCCGTCAAAGAAAATTAAATTATTATCATTGTATTATTATTTAGTCATTGCTATTATTGTGTGTGTAATTAGACATCGCTTTTTTTCTTTAATTAGGCGGCAATGGATTTAAGATCAATTTGGATTTAAGATCAATTTATTCCTTGAAACATTCATATAGCACAGAATTTATAGCATCATCGCTGCAAAATCTCTGCAATATTGTTGCAACATGCATTGTTGTAACAGTGTTGCTGCTTTTGTATAACTTTGTGCTATAGGGATCTCATTGTGAATTTGTAATTATGTCGTATCTAGTCAAGATTACAATTATCAACTTTGATCATTTTGAAGTAAAAAACCAAAGATCTAAAGCAGAAGCAACTTTGTAAACAACAATAATGATCAAATCGCGTTCAGGAATTTATCATATAATCGGCTTTATTTAGCCAAAGACTTTTTATAAATAAGAAATATTATGTAAATTAAACAAGGAAATATATTCATACGTCGATAAATTTATTATATGATGCAAATATTTGTATTATTAATTGTATTAAATAAAATATACTTTTGTACACTATTGTAAATAAAAAACAGTGTTCGTAACAAAGAGAAATAAATAAATAAATACGATATGTTGTTAATATTTCTTCTTCTTCTTCGAAAGGAACAAATATTAATATTCGAAAGAATTGAATATTAAAAGAAAAGTTTCATAAGCAACTACCTTGTATTACGCTTGGAGAGAAAGATTTAAAAAAAAAAAATTAAAAATACTTTTTATAAAAAATTTAAAACGGTTTTTTATGCTTTTCAGTAATATAAATTTCATGAGTTTGTTTGTCATTTTTTACTTAAATACTATCAACTTTACAGAAAAACAGCAAAAAACAAAAATTATTATTATTAATTTTTTTCTCATAGAGCTCTAAGAATTGTTTTAAAATTTTTTCAGAATTTTTTAATACCGTATTTTTTAATACCGTATTTTCTCATGCAAAAGATTAATTGTTACTTTTGGAACACTCTTATAAATATTCTTACAGCTGCTTGTATAACAAAGTATCAAAAAGTATAATATAATAAAAAAAGATGGTAATTCGTGCATCGTCAATTTAATCGATATCCTGTGACGCGTATTGTCCATTTAAAATTAAAACAAAAAAGAAACAGATGATTTTACTTTGTCTCGACTTTTTCAAGCCGTATCAGCTGTGCCGATTGGATATGATTAAGCAGAATGAATCGCTAAACCGCGATGCATGATGTCATACCGCATTCTTCCGGTCATCTCGTGTATAAATGTCGATTTTCCGGTTCTGCACGCGGGCGCGTGACCGGCACACGCACTTGTTGCCCACCTTTCCGTTTCTCTATGGAAGTCTGCGTCCCCTTCCTTCGGAACCCCTTCCGGATGCGAACGATTCACGTGCGCTTTTCTCTGACAGTGTCTTCATTATTTTCGGTTTTGTCACCCTCGTCTTCGGCATAACGGTCGCTTTCTCTCTCTCGAGGGATTGTCCAAGTCGCATGAAGTGGTATTTGTACATCTATTGCAAAATATCTTTTTGATGCCGTGAGAATGCTTTACTTCGCATAGACGCTGGTCCGTAATTTCGCTCTAATTACTCGCGTCACGTCTGTCCTTTGTCCAGTTGTTCCTCGGTCATGTTTCTCTTTCTTTCACTGCCGAAGCGACCGGACGAACGCAAATTAATATAGCGTTACGCATATGACAACCAGCAGCTGTCGCTGATATCATGCTTTGTTCGCGACATACAATATATTGAAATATATATCGTTAATTTACAAACGTTTAGAACAATCATGTTATAGACATATATTTATATATAATTGAGCAACTCAATTCATGACAAAGTCAATAATGTATAATATTATAGCAGTAGCTATCGGATCTAAATTCGCAAGTTATTTCTTTTTAAATAGATATAATTATACAGGATAGGATTGTAGAATCCTATTCTTAATACAATTCGTAAGAAAAACTTTCAGTTTGTGAATAAAAAATTATGTTTTTTATAAGTAAATTAAACAGATCCAAAATAAGCTGCATCCTTTTTTTTCCCAAATTGATAATCAAATATTACTTTACAATGACATTCTTGGTGGATACTGATAATGTTACAAACTCTAGAAAAATATCAATATTTTTCTTTTTCTTTAAAATAGCTACCTATATGTGCTATAGGTATATCAAATGTGAGGAAAGAAAAATATCACTTATGCTGAACACTTGTTGAACAACATCGCTTGTGGTGATTTCGACGCCCCGAAGACGATATAAGACTTGTCGAAAATACGAGAGGAGAACATAATCACAAAACGATACTAGAATAACGTAAGAACATGACCTCCTTAAAAGATGCTGACGTATGAATGCATCTTATTGACTTGATAGTCACTTGAATTAGTCAATTATTGAAATAGTCAATTAACGCATGTCGAATTGCTCTCAGCGGATTTACCATGCTGATCGTCCAAATGTATTTTATCTGCTAGCTCTCGAAGCCAAAGCACTTGACTACCCGCCGTTCACAGGTTCTTGCCCAAAAAATTGATGGATTTGTAAAAAAAGATCTCGAGAATAAAAAGAATTAACTAGATATTTGAGCAAAAAACGAAGGGATGAAGATCTTTTCCTTTCAGGAGATTATAGTAAAAAATAATCCAATGTTCACATATGGAAGAATTAACTGTGTATTACAGCAATTCTATTAATAAAATAATATAATATGGAGATTTATAAAGTTTTAAGTTTCAAATTCTAGAGGCGATATTGTTGTTATGCGTAAAGGTTCAATGTGAAAGACGATGATTGAGCGACTTGTCTAAACCTATCCTCGGAAAGAGGCAAAATGATGAACAAATGGACAAAATATGGATGGAGGTTTCAATCGAGTCCTCTCCTTCCGTTAAATTGGCGAGATCGGGAGAAGGAAAAAAAGAATCCGTCACATTTTAAGATACGTAGGCGGACAGCGGCACGTGCCCTACAATAGAGCTCGTTAGCGATTTCGTATGATTTCCTTTTTTCGTTTCTTTCTCTAGATGGACGTCCACCTTCCTGTCGTAAATAAGGATCCCTTCCAGCACCAGATGTCCAGTAATTAGCGATCATTAATTACCTGAACGAACGGACCAACATTCGGCATTGGCTGTTACGAGAGAAGATCCCTGATATCTTGCGATATATCTGCTAGACGGTAAAATACTTTAAACGGGATTTTCGTCCTTGGGGCAAATTATATTACATATAATTAAGCATAAAAACATATATAATTGAGCACATAAAAACATCATGACTGTTTGATTTTTTTTTTTTTATAAGATCTGACCCTACAAATAATATTTTATTGTAAGTAGCAAATAAAAAAAATAATTTTAAATTTTGTAGTTTAATAACAGCTAAACGTAAAAGTACTTATTTCGCGTTTATTATAAGATTTTCCTTTTTGTTGTTAAATTAATGTTTAAATATTTAAAAAATTAATTAATTAAATTAAATAAGGTATTTTATGTAAACTGTAAAAAAATAATATATAGCGAGTGTTCAAAATAAAGTAAATCTGTATCTCGGAAACACGGCATTATTGAGAAAAATTGTTCAGAAAATTATATTCAAAAAGATATATTTATTGATTTTATTACTTTGACTTTGAGTAGCGTCGCCAAGGTCAGGTCAAAGTCGATTTTTTTAAATGGAATATCCTACTTTTCATTCCAGAATCAAATAGCCAATGTCGAGAGCTTTCTAAAATATTATATTAGTTATTTTTTATTGAATACTTTTCGAGTTATGATGCTTGAAAGTTATAGTACCGGCATTAACATTATCCAAGGTCCGATGGACCGACGGCTAAAACCTTTTGAATGTTCAGAATGGTCCTGGATTTGTCAAGGCATTGGAGATTATTCCTCTTATTTTAATTTTTGCACTAAAAATTCATTTTTACCTCCCCCATTAGCTTTGATCTTGACAGATGATATCCAGGACATGATCCTGAACAACATTCAAGAGGTTTTAACTGTCGGTCGGACACCTTAGGTAATGTTAATGCCGGCGGTGCTGCAACTTTCAAGCATCATAACTCAAAAAGTACTTAATAAAAAAATATTTTCTTATAGCGTTTGGAAAGCTCTTAACATCAGCTATTAGAATCTGGAAACAAGTAAAGTATTCCATTAAAAAAAATCGATGTGACCTGATTTTGGCGACGCCACTCAATGTGAAATTGATAAGATCAGTAAACAGACCTTTTTGATCCCTACAATTTTTGTCTGAATCTTTTTCAATAATACTGTTTTTCCGAGATAAAAATTTACGCTTTATTTTGAACATTCGGTATATTACTTTATATATATATGTGTGTATATATGTACTTTTGTGATTTATAATGTATATATCTATAGGATACATTATAAATCATAAAAATGATATAATTCGCGTTTTTAGAATTAGCTCTTAACACTAGACTAGAACAAGTTAGAAGAGAAACATAGCTAATATCCCGTTAGAAAGGAGAAGGGATAGGTTCCCAAAGAAAACGAAGAGACAGCGGCAAACTGAGACAGATTTTGACCGAATGGTCACTCGGTTGTAGGGCGTGACCAGAAGTGGTCAAGCATCGAAAGGATCGCTGAAAATCGATTTCAGGCACAATTTGCGTCGAATGCATTGCTCCGCGCCCTTTCAACTGGGAAAACAAATTGGCCCGAGAGATTCGATTATCCTTTTTTTTCCATTTTCTTCGCGTTGCTCTTCGTATGAATTAATATTTGATGAATTATATGACTTTATGGATTTTCACATTCACACTTCACATATCTACAATTTCTTGTTACTTGTCAGCAAATTAATTTATTAATTTATTATATATTTATTAGTAAATTATGCATTCGCATAATGAAATAAAGTTAAATTTCTTTCACCGATATCGAATACTTCTAAATAGTCTAATTACAAAATCCGTTTTCTTCTTCAATTTTATTATGTGCCTATTAAAACCTTATTATAATAAATTATAATAAATTTATTATCAGGAATTTAATAAAATTATGTGAAAAAATATCCGATTAGACAATTCTATTAGACACAGAAGACATGACTATATACTTTGAAAGTGTCAAGATCCCGACGATCTTGATCAAATTTAGATCACAACCTTCTTTCGACGCGTCTCATGGGAGAAGCGATTCGTTCCAGGTTGCAGGTACAACGAGAAAGCGATCTAGAAACCGAAAATTTCGAGATACCTTTCGTTACCCTTATGGTGTCAAAGTCGGCACCCCGGACAAGGATCAATTTTATAGCCATCTGACTCCGTGTCGAGCGGATTTTTCCATCACCTCGACATTCGGCCCACTTGGAAACTCGTTAATCCTTTCGAAGCAATCGTTGAGTAATAAGAGGATGCGCGGAACCGATTATCAAAATCAGTCTAACTCGTTCGCAGGATCGTACCGCCAAAATGTGTTTCACGGTTTTCTAGCGCCGCCGCAATTCATCCCTTCGAATTTCTCTTGTGCCGCCCCAAATTCCTTCGAAAAAAAAAACCACAACAACCTTTTTAGAGAAAAGCACCAATTCATTTTGTAATTTAGCTAATGATTAGTTTTTAATTTTATTTATTAATTGCTAAACAATAATAAGTTTTTAATCATAATTAAATTTATAATTTAATATTTCTTATATTTTCTAATTGTGTGTAATTTAAAAATAATTATATAACTTCATATAACTGCATATAACAACTTCATATAATAACTTTCCTTAATTTATATCTTCAGAACTATCTTCTTGATACTTATCACATCAAAAAACGTTAACATAAATGTTCTGCTTGAAAAAAGTACAAAATATAGTAATGATACAAATTAATTAGCAGTCTATAATTTTCGTATCAATCTGCTTAGTCATTTAACTTCACGCTTCCATTAAGGAGAAGCGTGCCGAAAAATAAACGAGCGCTTTGATATGCCGACTGATTAGTTTTGCTCGCTAGTTATTAAACTAATTTTCAGGAAACTCGTTCAAAAATACTCGAGCATTTTTGCTGGTACGTGTAAAGTAAAGCATTACGATAACATCAATGCCGAAACTTTCATCAGGATGTGCTAATTAATATGCTTAATCAACATCGCGCGCAACCAATGCTCAGCCAAGATTCGAAGAAAAGAAAAAAAGAAGAATTTCCTCGAGCGAGAGCAATCCGATAAATCATAAGTGCTGCCACACTGCCGATCGTTATGATATAATAATCTGAATTCTCAGTAAGGATGTCCCCGGAGGAGGTTCAAAGAAACTCGTTGCTCATCCAGAAACTGCACCACGCAAGAGATAGCCGGTTTCGATCGCCGTTCGGCTGAAGGTCGAGCTTGATCATCAAACGCATTCTTTATTTCTATAGGAATCCTATTGTTAAAAATTGTATAACCATTCTTCATAGATTAGATACTAAATCTCGCAGAAACTTTCTTCTTTGTCGGTTAAACTTATATTTCTTTCCTTTTATACAGATAGTATATATAGATGAAAAAAAATGATGTATATTAATTGCATTAACTAACAGTTATCTAATTGAAAATAATCTTGTTAATTTAATCAATAATATAAGAAAAACGACTAAGAGTCAATGTAATTCTTGGTGCGAATAAGTAATTATAATGTTGTAATATAATTTAAGGTAAATATATAATTACACCTCTTAAATATTTCGACTTCTTTTTGATTTATTCTCATCTTATTAATTCAAGAACATTAATGAAATAAATACATCATGTGCTTGTTTTTTAATAATATTTTATTTGCTTCATTACTATCAAACACAAGACATTATTTTCAATTAAATTGTTGTTAGTTAATACTAATAATATATATATTGGGTCATTTAAAAAGTATCCGCGGTTTTTTCATTCAAAAATTGAACAAAAAACCGCGGATATTTTTTAAATGACCTAATAAATATATATATATATATATATGTACATTTTTTTGTGTATGCATTGCCCCGATAAAATTAATTCCGCTTAATAATCCACATTTATTCATATTGCGGTTAATATGAAATAGAGAAGTTTCTATCGCGAAATCCTTTTTTTATTGTATAATTTATTGTTTATAAAAAGAGATATTTTTTAGAGCAGTCTATTCTTTAGAACAAATTTGCATCTAATCAGAGATTAAAAGGACAGGCCATCATGCGGTTTATTATATAATTCGCGGACTTTGTAAAAAAAACGTGGCGCATTGGTATTGTATTAGAAGTTGGACATTTCAGTCTACACGCGTGGCATAAATGCGACTTCATAATAGCAATATGACGTCGTATGGCAATAAAAAGAAGTCATTTGAGACGATAGAAAAACGACGACGCGAGATGCGGCGAAAAGAAAAAGGGGTTACGCCGCAAATGAGTTCGCGTCACGCAGATCCATTAGAAATTATAGAAATAATATAATAGGTGCGCGCAAGTGAGAAGCAAAAGGTACAAAAAAAGAATTAAGGAGAAACCACACATTATTAAAATTCGATTCACGAGCTATTCAGCACCCGACTGACCGTTCTATACATTAAATTAGATGGTCCTCGTCACCTTATTATTATCTCTTACTGGACTTGGCTGGACGTCAGTTGTATGAGATAAAATAATCAATGGGTACGAGGAACTATATCATAGTTTATTTCCGCTCTAATTAAACCACTCCTGATGCAGGAATCAAATGTGTATACGTATGTATACATATATATGGAAATTAATATAAAATTCAAATTTGAAAGGGCAGAGATATCAATAACATTCATGCATCAATATCTTAATTATTAAAAAATATGGCATGAAGTAATATATCAAATTAGATATATAATTAATATATATTATATTATTATATAAGTAGTTTTTTTCGTTTTGTTACCACGTGACAATATATAACGTATATCAGATGCGCGGCCATTTATCGATGAATATTCGTATACAAATATGAATACGCGTATATACGCTAATAATGCAAATAGATTAAAAAATATTTAATTTTCTAAAATTACATAAAATAAAAGGGAATCCTATAAACTCTCTTCTCAAGAATTACTTACTGTAAGTCTGATGGAATATTCAAAGATTACAAGTATTAAATTCGCGTGTAAGATCGGACGATTTTATGCAGCGGAATTCTATAACTCATTATGTAATCGTTATGTATTCATAACGACAGTTGCGCAGATATTTTACATAGTAAAAAAACTGCGCAACTGTCATTATGAACACATAACGACTGCATAACGAGTTACAGAATACAGAGGCAGGAGTGCTATTCTGTATACGTCTACCGAGCTGTTGTTGGTGTCGTTACGTGTCTTGCGAAGATATTTTGTATGGTAAAAAAACTGCACAAGACACATAATGACACTGACAACTATCGACGTGTACAGAATAGGACCCCTGATCTTCGTAGGTACCGATAATACTTGAAAGGTTCTCTCGCGGTTCTAATCATCGGACACTGCCATATGTCATTTGCGATATCCTTATATTTACGTCTCGATCGGTATAAATTATTGCTTCGACATCGACGCCCTAGCATTATATCCGTCGACTGTTGTGTCTCTGAATTCGCGTCAGTCTCTACACGATCGCGACTCCCTAAATTATTGCGTTCGCGGACGCCATATTATCGGCACGCGCCCTGTCCAAAATATGGTACACAGATGACCACTATGAAGAATACACCTCGCGGTATTCACGACGGACTTCAAAACCGATTGGCGCACGCCGCCGATCACCTCTGTCGGGACAGATTGGCGGAAGGACATCGGCAAGGATTGGTCACGAGGTGGTTGTCTGGGATTCTTGAACCAATCCGCCATTTCTGTTCCTCGAATTTTCGAATCGAACAGAATTTTAGTTAAATGAAAACTGCTAATACTTATACACTTAAATTCGTAATGTCAAATTATACCCAATTTTAAATATTTTTATAATTTTTATTTCTATAAATCACCACTGCTCCAACTTAATGTATCGTTAATTTAACTAAAACAATGGAGTTAAACAATTTAACTTAAGAAGATATATTAAATTTAATTCAAAAGTTTATTATTTATTAAGTTACTATGAACGTTATTTTGAAATTACCAGGAAATGACTTATATTTTAATATACATCCACGGAGATAAATGTTTAGTGGAGTTAGCTGAAATTCTGGTGGAAAATAAACAATCCAGAATTTTGATTAACTTTATCAAAATTCTAATAGATTTAGAACAATTCAGTCTACTATATAATAATCTAATAGATTGGATCGTTCATTTTCCAGTAGAATTCCATTTAATTCAACCAAACATTTTTTCCATGTGGAAATTAAAATTGACAAAATTTTGTATAATTCAAGAGATTAGCTTATCACTGTTCCTTTGATATCTAACAGTGTAGATCTTAATAAATTTTAGAAAAATCAAAAAGTAAAATTATTGTAACCAAAAGCATTTAAAAATCGAAAAAATGTTATACTAATCAAATAGTGTAAATATATGCGCGTATTAAAATTGGAGATGTTTAGTTAATTCGTTAATCTACGTACTATCTATAGCAAGTGACAGCATAGCAAGAAATCACATTGGATATCAACTTGAATGTCTCTGACAGTCGTTTAACATCAGACCTTTAGGCCTTCCTTGTTGCCAACTGATCCTCTTATAATTGCATATCTAAGGTCATCGACTGTTAGTTAGGTATGATACTTCAAAGCAGTCTGTTTTGCATTGAATGTATCTATTCTAACTGTAAACGTTGCATTACGTGGCGAATCGACAGTAAATGGATAAAACCTAAACTCTCTTACAGGATAGAATATTAAAAAAAAAAAATAATGTAAAGTCGATGACAAATGAGTGCTGTCCATCTAATCGAACGGTCTTTCGACATTATGCACGTCTTTACAGCGTCTTTCTTATAATATGGGTAATAGTTCCCGTGTCAAGCTTGCATATTGTCGTGCATCAAAATTAATGTTTCCAGACGAGAAAATATGTATTAACAAAGATGCCGTATAAGGATCTCATGCCTCTGCAGAGCCGGGAAATAAACGACGAGCGTACGTAGACACGAAATAATCGAAGACAAATGTATTCTGTCCATCCAATCACGAGATCTCTCCGAGCATTTCTTCTCACGCTCGCTCACTCGCTCGCAATTGCATTTTGCATCTTCGCACTTTTTTCCAGAGTATCTCTACACCGGCGAGAGGTCGTACGCATCATTTCATCGACCGCAAACTTTTCAATAAATTCGATGAAAATCGACCAGTCTGTATCTATCGAGACCGAACTAACCTGTCATTAAATGATTGTTAGGGGATACTCGTTGTTAACGGGCCCGGCAATTAGGGGGTAGTTAGCCCCGTGCGCGCACCCTCGTTTACGGTGGCCGACTACCGCCGACAGTGCTGTGCAGTCACGCTCTGCCGGTCAGGATGTAACCGATGCAACAGATGACACCGACTTCTCGATTGCGCGCCACGCTATCCTGACTATCATGACGGGCCCGGGCACGAGAGTCCCCATTTATTGCTCCCCGGTCGACCGGTCGGCTCGTGCCATGTGGTGATCCCCCTCGTCTACGTAGAAACGATCGCCCCGACGACGACGTGTCATCGGTATGCCTAATTTACGATCGCGCCGCTCTCTTTCGACCTGGTGTACACTAATAGACCGAATATTCTCGTATATTTTAGCCTCGGTTGACGTCAGATCCGTTTATTTAAGCCTTTGAATCCTAGTCAAGCTCTAGCGTGCTTCAATTTTCAATTTCAAAGTTGTTAATGAACTCTTATTTAAAGAAAATCCATCGATACAATTTTTATTTTTTTAATAATGATAGTAAAATTAACATCGACTATAATAAGCTTAATAATTAAATTGGAGAACTGTAATCGGTTCAGTAAAGCTATAGTTTGCTACGCAAGTTTAATGTAAATTTATAACTAAATAGATTTGATGATGCAGCAAAAAATTTATAATTGTAATTGTCAGAATGTTAAAACAATTAAAACAATTAATTCCTTGATGCGATAGAAATTTTAATGTGTTAAATTTCGATATAGCAAAAATATATTGCCTTGATAAATAATGTTTTTTTTTAAATTTTTAAATATATTTTATTTTTTAGAAAGTTATCTTTATTCTATCAATAAGTCTGCTAAGCTATAACTAAGTTTTACTAGTTGTAATCAACGATTTTATGCAACTCTGAGACTTAGTTGCTATAACAGAAAACAGGTTGTCCGTATATTCTGACAAAGAAGATTTAAGTAGGCTAATCTTAGATAAGAAGAAAGATTAGAATGGATTTTATATTGTAAATATAACAATTGTTAGAAAAACAGAGAGAAAAAAAGGAATAATAACAAAATAAAGTTTATAAGTCGAGAAAACGAAATATTCTTTATGTAACTCGGATAGGATTAGTTTTAAAGAAGTGTCGGTCGATATGCACTAATATACAATAATGAGTAAAAACTCGACAATTGCAATAACACAAAAGAAAATAATGTATATATTAACGTATATTTTTTTATCTAGTAAGAGCTTTCTTAGTATTACAATAAACTTTTCATTTTTCTAATATTATAAAAAAAATATCCTTTATAAAATTATTAAAAGTTTCTTACTCTATTTATTTTGTTTCCTTAGAAAATAAACTTTCAATAATAGAGATTCTTAATTTGATAATTTGTTCTCCAGATATAAAATTTTTCAAGAAGAAATTCATTTTTTTACATGGGTTTTCTCAAAGAAAAAAAGTATGTTCCGGAAGGAACTCGTCGAATTGTCAATATCGTCAATGTTATCTTAAGTTTCCTTATAAAATCGCGTGAACAGCTTCCCTGCATTTTGTCAATCGTCGCAATCATTAACGAACTGTTAAACCGAAAATTTATGTTCACGAAGATTCGTTCCCTTTTTCCTTCTTTCGGTGTCGTCGGTTGCGACTATTGTCACGAGAGATTATACTACAACGATAGATAGCCTCTTGTCTCTATCTTGTTGCTTCTCGACAAGGGCCGAGCGTTTTGACGAGTAATTTGCAGTCAGTCGCGCCGATCATAAAATACCGCTACCTCGAACAGGCGCCGACAGACGACTTAGACTAAGCGAAGTGCTATGTTAAGCCACTTCAGTGTTACCATAGAACAGCCGCATTTACCTGTCTCTCCTGTTGTCTCGTAGGTTGCAAGATCGGAGAGAATCGATAATTATCCATGACTGTCCGCAATATACGATTATTGCTTTCTGCCCTTCGGCGCTACTTGAACCATCGATAAATTTGCGGACGGTTATGATATCAGCGTAAAAATTATATAATCCGTTGGGACAAACGTAAACTACTAATTATCTTCCTATGCTATTTTTTTCTTCTGTCATCTTCTATTCATTTTTCTATCAGCTTGTTTTCCATCATCAACTAACCTCTTTCTTTAAATATAATACAAGTAATGAGTGTCCGCGCAGATGTTAATGCATACAAATTACGTATTTTTCATGTATTAGATACAATTAGCAACAAATTGGGAAGTACTTATCAAACAAAATTTAATTAAACGCAAACAATTGCGACTTTGGATTTGTAGAACTATTCACTGTAGTTTGTATTGGATTTTCGCATTAAAGAGAACTCAAATCCAGACGTTTGTATTTACAATAGACGAAGGCTTTATAATTAAATCAATAATAATGGATCAGAAGATAAAAACCAACGCTATAAATGTTTCATGCGTAAATACTGAAGAAACATTTGTTATTACTGAAAGATAATAAAATTATTTACGCATAACTTTATAAATCTGTACTCTCCAGTAATAACAAATATTTTGACTTTATTATTAGCTTCAATATTTATGCACAAAACATTTAGCATAGTTTATGTGCTCATAATTCATCATGTTTGTATTAACTTCGTTTGATAAGTACGTCCCAATTGGGCGAACTGTACTTATCGCGTATTAAATTAATATATAATTTATGCACTAACATCCGCGGAGGTTCACATAGATATTTTATTTTTATTAGATTCATTCTTGAAGCCACAAATATTACTATTTCATTTTCTCTCTTGACAGCTACCCGGTTCGCTCTTTCAATAATAGAAATTTATATTCTGCGTAAATTCTTCCTGATTGACCGATACAACTCCGTTACGCCGCGGTGCATGCGAAATGCAGGGTGCGATCGGCAGCATGCCATCAGTAAAAAAGGGGTGGCCGGCCGGTCTCGACCGGGGCGTGACTCTTCTCCTACAATTACACCCCACGTGCCGGTCGTGTGGCTCACCGTCGTTCGTGCGGTGTCGAACGTCAGGCGCGTTCTCTCGTTCATGTGGCTTTACCACGCGCATAATGTCGTAATGTCGTATTTCGGTGAGTCATGTGCGAGAAATCGCCGTTGCGCCCATATAGGACGCGACGGAGCGCGACGATTCTTTCCTTCTTTCCATCCACCGTCGGCATTCACCCTGTATTGCTTCGCGACGACGCACCTTCCTTACCGTTCCTTCGATCGAGCGTGTCGAATGCATTTCGTCCGAAGGCTTGACAGATTTCTGGTGACTCGTTAATGTCTTCCGATAGGAATTAATTTCTTCCATGATGTTGAGACTCGAAACGCTCGTTATATATCGTCAGACATTTATATTAAACTCAAGTATACATTGATAGATATCATCAGAACAATGACAACCCAATCTCTTCAGTTAAGTAACATTTTGTTATTTTTAACTTTCATGTCAAAATGTAATCCATCTTTATGATTAGTTTTTCATTACAAATAACATCCATTAATATATCTTTTAGTAAATAATAACTAAATTCGAGTCAAATTTAACATATTTTCTTGAATTGAATTGTTTAAGTTTATTGTTTTAATTAAATTAGAGATTCTATAACAAAGTCTAGTTAAGAGACGACAAACTTTTTATTGATCCATCATTTTGTCAACTTCAATAAGTTAGAATAAGTAAAATACATTATCTTACAGTTAAAATGATGAATTAATAAAAAGATTGCATTTCATAGCTAGACTCTGTTATAAGATCTCTAAATTAAACTAACGACATATTGACTAACAATTGAGGAGTAGACTTTCAAATTTTACAAAAAATAACAATATGTCAATCAGTAGAATGAAATATTGAACAAAATTGCTTAACAATTACTGAAAATGTTAAACAAAGGCATTTTGTTTGTTTCTAATTAAAAAACATAATGCACTTCAAAATCTACATCATCTATGTTTTTTCAGCATATAAATTAACAATAAAAAGTGCTTTCTGAACACAGAGTAACTTATAATATAAGGCATTCAATTCAACACTGAATGCTACGCCATCTCTAAAAAAATTAAATTTTGGACAAAACGCTTTGAAAGTCTGCTCTTCAATTATAGAAATACTTAAAAATAACTCAAATATTGGATATAATTTTATTTCATGAACTTAACAATATAATCTGTTGATTTCTTTACGCGAATGATGAAAAAGTCAAATTTCAGAAATAATTACAATTCGATGTTTTTTAACAACAAATATTTTTTATTATAAAAAAAAGCTGGTTTAAAATAAAATATATAGATATAATCTTTTTGGACTAACAACTTGCCTTAATCATCCCCTGTTCAGTTAGAGTCATAAAACTTTTCTTGACATTAACTATCAAGTCGAATGGCATCAAAACGTCAGAGGATTTCACTAAGATCTTCACGATCTTTTTCGTTGCCAATCGGGAAGTTATGGCTATCCGTTCGTTAGAGCGTTTTTCGAGAGAATTTTCTCGGTTAACACACGCCACAGCAACGTGACTTGACAAAATTACGTAGTCGTTGTTCTACGTTTAGAATTTATCATAGATAACGGGAAGATGATGACCATACGATTATCGTAAGTATCATCCGCCATCTCTCTTTCTTTCTCTCTTTCCTTCTCTCTCTCTCTTTTTGCATCCGCAATATTCGTCTCGTGACCGAGGTATTGTTAGGGCACAATTTACATTCTTACACCCACGCTAATGTCACGTATACAAACATGGATTCGACGCTAATCGTTCGGGCAACGAGTCAACGTCGATCTTCTCTCGCCGCGAAGAGAAAGATCCGTTGATAAGGAAAGTCGACACCATTTATTACAAAATTTTCTCATTTCCGCGAAGTAAATTTAAACAGACAATCGACCTCGATATCGCAGTGTAAAACGTTCGTACAAAAGAATAATTTTATTTATCAATGCTGGTAAAATTAAATAATAATTCTCCATACTTTAGAATCAAGACAGATACAGGAAAATAATTTAATAAATTATATGAGATAAGCAATTAATTAAGATTGCAGCCGAGTAATCTCAGTTTGATATTCACTTCTAGAAGGAAACAATCACGTAATCATAAACGCGTTATAAAAACGACGCATTAAACACAATTATGGCGGACATTGCGTCTTGCCGTCTCTCCCTATTATACCTGTCTATAAAAGATAACGATCATAAAAGACCAGTGATAACTAAATAGAAATGCCTAATGACGCTGGCACGGTACTCGAGCACTCGCGCAGGTACCAATACGACGGCCTGCGCAGGTACTCGACCGTACGAGAGCCGATTCCAGGTAACGGTGCTGCCACTTTAGCATATATATATGTTTATACGCGTATCTATCGAAATAATAACGACGTTTTATACATATAGCAAAAGCATTGTACGGACAACGTCGCGTCAGGAAGCAGGCAAAGAAATTTATTTTACGGTCGCTGTAATGGCATTTGATTATTTTCAAGTGTAGTCGCATCAATTTCTACTTTCCGATTTTCCTCATTTACATGAATGCGCAAACAATCCGGATAGCCTGAATAATTCAGACACTGATCTTTATTCCTCTAGGAAGAAAATCTTTCACAAACGGTAAATCAACTTTGCTCTCCAACTTTGACTAAACCAATGGCGTTTTCTCTTGGCTGCACTATCGCCCACCAGTGGACACTCATTTAGTGTAACATGTTTCCGTGGCTATAGTGTAGTGCATTTTTATGCACGAAGTGGAGTTTTGCTATACGATCTCAAAGAAGCGATGTAGAGCCAGTGTGACGTTAAAAATTTAAAAATGGAAGTCAATTAGCAGCAGAATTAAACACGATAGCATAAAGTAGTGTACACCATGGAATATGTACATTTATGTAGTGCAGCACTTACACACAACTAGTGTAATGCAAGGTTACACTCAGTGTATCCCAAGAGAAAACGCTATTAATTAAATGCAAAAGAGAAAAGAACTGCACTTGAGAAGAGAAAGAATTATGTATCGATATTTTTATATGATACTTCCCAATAACATGATTCCAATTTTCTTTCTTAATTAATTACGTCGTTCTTCGCGTTCGAGATACTCATATGAATGTAGTTTCCCGTGTCGAAGGTACATTTTAGTATAACGCTTCGTAAATTGTGCGGTTTATGGCACTTCGAATTTTACGATGCAGCTGATATCGCAGCAAAATCATGTAGACTGATAATTACAATTCCATCTGCTTCCGTTATTGTAAGCAGTTCCTAATATGTCCGATACATTTTGACGAAATACAAGAATAAAGACTCATTAAAAATTAGTAAAATAAAATAAAAAATAAGTATTCGTTCTTCTATTCGATAAACATTTACGATTGAATATTATAACATTAATGACGTTATTAATATTGAGTAAAAATTAGAATATTTAATGGAGCTTTTCTAAAGACTACTTTTACCACTAAAAAGTTAAATATTGTATTGATTGTTAAACGGTAAAACGCCACGTTGCGACAAGCGACGAACGTTTATAACTAACAATGCAATTTAGCCGCTGCCCTTTGATTCATCACGATCGCGGTGTAGTCGTGGGCAACGAGCCGTGGAAACACGAAAAAGAAGAGGGTACCCGATAGAAGCGTCCTGTTTACAGTCTGCCCATGTAGATTCCAACGAACCTCATGCATTTCGACCGTTGCAGCTTGGAGTAGCCGTATTTTTAGCGGATAGTTATCTACGAAATCTCCCGCCAAAAAGGTGTGCGGCGAGTCGCCAAGCGTGAAGACGATCTCAACGAAGAGAGACCGGCGCATCATAGTAACGGCTTAATATCGCTATCTTCTGAAACTATCAAAGCAAACGTTTATTTCCTTATTAAGTGGCACGTTCGTTTTTTTAAATACTATTGCAGATATTCGCAAGAATATTGTTTTATGCTGGCAATAATTCGTTTATGGAGTAAATTGGATATGTATAAGAAAATATAGTCAAGTTTTTTCAAAATAATTGTCTAATAAATAACACTCGCTGTTGTATGAGACGCGAATAACGTTCGCATTAAATTGAATAACGAGTTGGCAATTTATCGAGCGATTTAACGAGTGATCTAACGGTGAGATTCAAGTGATCAGGCAGAAATTATAATACATAATGTGCGAACCAATACATCAGGCTTCCTACATCCGGTAGTTCAGAAATACATTTAAGGACAACGACTTTGAAGACTCCGTTCGGGAAACTCCGTTAACTTCGAACGAATTGTTAATCTTGAAACAGGCACAACTATAAGACTATTAGACGCAAAATTCTATACAAAAGTGCGAATCACCGTTATCTTTAAATTTATCGTTAATTTATCTTTATATCTATCAGTATATTTATATTATCTTTACCTAACTATATATTATTGTTATTGTATATTTATCATAATTATTGGAACTCTTATATTCTGGTTTTTTTCTTGTATATATATTCTGCTTCTTACTCTACTTATGTAGTAGTTATTTGTATTTTAGTTCCACCTTTATTTTTAGTTTCGAATCTTTCAGACAACGTTACTCCTAATGCCCACTGATTACGAGTCTTCTTTCTTGCGTTTTGTCTTCATTTTATTCATTATTACGCATCAATAAAATTATTATTATTATATAATAACTAATTTAAAAAAAAAAAAGAAATTACAAAATTCTTACGTTTTTCCTATATTTTTATAATAAATTCCTTCCTGTATCGTTGAGATTGAGCCGTGTTAATGGTACACTGTATGACGTTGCATTACAGCACGCGACGACGACGTGCAAAATCGGCTATTGTTTCATGGGGCAAACTGCTATTTCCGCGGTTTACCCTTCGCGCTTTAACGACGAGCGGCGTGCTAAATCGAGCCGTATTAAATCGGCTATCGCAGCCTATCCGTGGCGCGTGGCCAGACCGGCAGAAATTAGTTACGCAGAAATTAGACACGCATCCCGCGCACCAGGAGAAGTCGTTAAGGTGGATGAGAGAAAAGAAAAAAAAAAGGCAGCTCCCGGCGATCAGTGTCAGGGGAGCGATCGCGTCAACCAGGGCCACTCGAGGTGGATCGATTTCAATATGGTATTCCGCCATGTTTAATGACTCGTAAATTGGTTCGGCCCACTGCGAACAAGGGGCTCGTCATCATTCAATTTTCCGTAACACGAGCGGCTAGGGGGTGTTATACTTTATTCCCCATGGTGGACCCCGGCCGCGCGACGATTATTGAAAAATAATCCTCGATCAAGATCACGATCGGATGGACGAACCGCAATTTGAGGAGCTCCGAATAAAATTTCATGGAGATGCGCGCATGAAAGTTAATGAGCGACGCTGAGGTCTTCGATTTCACGGATTTTTTAGAATATCGATCGCGCGATGGTAACGGCAATTCTTTTACTTGAGAGAAAATTCCTCGCGGTATTGATTCAATTTAATTGCTAGTAAGATAGCCATAGTTACAAGAAAAATAGACAAGATCAGAGTTAAAAAAGAAACATAGGACAAATGTAACAAGTTTATCTAAAGTATCTAAACGAACGAATTCAAACATGTTCTTGCCAGCTAGTTCTATAGTGTAGGCGGAAGTAGTAATAATGCATAAGAAAATGAACCGATCAAAGTCCTTCATTTTTTACCTTTCTATGAAATAAAAAACTTTGGTTGATTTTCTTATGCTTTATGCATTATGCGTTAGGCAAAGATGCTCCGGTCTTATGTGATGTGTAATGCTAGAACTCATTTAGTAAGAACACGTTTAAATACGTTCATTAAATGAACGAACAATTAAATTATTAGGACGTTAAATGAACTAAAACAAATTTTATTTTAGATAAACTTACAATGCTAGCTAATGGTAGCGTTCAACAGAGAAAGCGGCTTTGCAACCGTTGCAACATTCTTTAATATGATTGATCTTACCCTTTATAGTTCCTCATTGGATCTAAATGTATAAACCAATCGTGTTGAAAAATTTTACAACAGTTGCAAAGCTGCTTTCTCTGTTGAACGCAATCATTGGCTGCGTTTAGTAGAAAAAGAGCTTTGCGACTGTTGTAAAATTCTCCAACACGATTGGTTCTTGCTTTCGATTTCTTACGGATCTAAATATATAAAGCAATCATATTGAATTTTATAACAGTTGCAAAGCTGCTTTTTCTGCCGAACACAGCCAATGTTACGTTTGTTTTATATTACTTTCATCTTCGGTCTTCCCCATATCAGCATTGAGTACAAAAATGTTAATAATATTTATACAATATAAACTTGCGCGTAGTTTCTATTTATGCATCACACGTATGTATAACCAGCAATCGGCCTAAGCCTTAATTAATCAGGATGTCTATCTTCACGCATACGTGCACCCACCTTGCGACCAATTATGCCGCACGAGCTAATTTTAAATTACGTCTGAGCTCATTCCTCCTTCTGCACACGTTTTTGCATATAAAGAAGATATAGATGGTACTTCAGTAATCAATAAAATGATAAAAAAGACTTCTTTACGTCAGTAGTAAGTCATATATTCATTGGAATTAATTTAGACTTCACACGATTGAGTCATTACTGAATCGTATACGAAGTATAAATTAATTCCAATGAATATGTGACTTATTACTGACATAAGAAAGTTTTTTGAATGATTGTTCGCGATATTCGGTGGCTAAATCGGTACCGACGACACCGGCGTTGATTCGAAGTCGTAAATTATCAATCGAAGACTCGAGGCTCGATCAAAATGACTACAAACGAGGCACAAATTGGAGCCGCGTCCTCTCCTCGCGGACTCTATTCGTTTCTTTCCGCGAACGGCAGCGGCAGAATGACGTGGCAGGTGTCAGAACACGCGCAGCCACTTCCTTGGTGGCGATGTTGTCGGCAACATCTGGCCAGCCGTTATCCACGGACCGGGATAACGTTGTTGGTCCTATGATTCTCCGATTAACGCCACACAGTGCTGTGCCTCCCTATCTCTCCCTCTCGCCGCTTTCCGCGCCCTATTCCTCTTTCTCTCCGTGCGAGATGATACCACTGTGATTGCGGCGCCGGTTTCTATCCGCGAAACACGATGCGCCTAATCGACGCTGACTTGCAATTAATCCGCGTTTCGCGTTGCACCCGTAGAAAGTCCAATTTAACAAATTGCGCTGGTATGGTAATGTGTTTTGTGAAATGTCGAAGCATGACGATAATGGCGATACCAGATCTCTTCTGGCTTTGATTCCTCTTTATGCTCATTGAAACTGATTAACGACAACATTTCTCTGCCAAAAGAACGAAAGTATAGAAACTAGGATATTAGAGTGATTTAATTCTATCTGTCTCTCTCTGTTATAAAAATATGTAGTCGTACATTTCTATGTCTTTAAATAAACTCAATGTCGATTTATTGCATATCTTGTAATCTTGTTCCTTCCTCTCTAATGTTTCTTTAATCCTCGACAAGTGAAAATTTTCGACGATTGTATGATTGGTACTAATATATAAAGTTTTAAATTGTAGGTAAAAGAAACTTTGAACCTTCCCGTTTTGATAGCCATAAGGCAGAGTTTCACGTGCATTCTATATTTCAAATAAGACGCTTTAAAACTTAGATATAATTTTTATAACTGTGGTTGAAGATTAACAATAAAATCCTTTCTTGCTTATACTATAAAGTAATATCATGAAAATAAATTAAAAGATCTGCATTTCTCTTCTGAAGAAAAGATAGTTGTTTGCTGAAAATAATCCCCTCGATAGCTAAAGCAAATAACTCGGAATCAACGAGGCCAATTATACTTCCGCTCGATGTCAACCGGACTGATACGTAGTCTCCGTTGCGATCTCGCCTACCAGCTTTCACGTTCGATCATTCTCGACGTCATCTTCCGAGCTGCTTGAAAACGGATCACTGGAGAGGAGGCACTTATCGGTAGGGTCGTCGGAGAGTCATATGCGGTTCGGGCCGCTATTGCCATAAACGCGACGAGAATATTTACACAGGTCCGGGCATGAATACGTAAATGTAAATAAATAAAGTGAAAAAGCGAAGTGCTGCGGCAGCCGATTTGCATGCACCGGCTACCGTTGCCGTAGGTAGCTTTTTGCACGGCCGGTTCGCATCACCGCAGGGCACAGGAGTCGCGCCGCACTGCAGCAGCCCATGTTTACGAGGGGGACAAACACGAGGGAAGGAATAGGGATTTAAATTAGTGACGGCCTCGACCTACGTACGCACGCACGCACGCACGCACGCACGCACGCACGCCGCCAGTGTAGTAGTCCGCGTACAGAAAAGAATGAGAGAGGGAGGAAGGGAAGAAGAGGTGGTTGAGGCATGTCACACCTGCGGTACTTTCCCAAGTTGTTAACTCTAAGGGGTTCCGCACAAAAGGCAACAGGGAACAGAGAATAAGAAGTTCAACCTATCAGAAATCATGTATTATGGAATACACAGTTTCTGATAGGTCGAAGTTCTTACTCTCTGCTCCTTTTATTGTGCGGAACCCCTAAGGCTTCAAACGACGACGACTGTATGAAGGCAATCCGATTATTACATCGATACGGGTCTCCCGTTAAATAATTCTAATCCTACGAATGCCGGGAAATACTGAAAATGTTATTTCCTCATTAATCACGTAGGATGAAGCTCCGGATCATCAAGGCGACTTACGGTGACACCGCACGCGATCGTTGGTGGTCTACGTCGAATTTCTAAAGCTGCCGCAAACGCGCGCGATACCGTCGCCAGGTTCGTTCTGCCGGCTCTTCCGTTTTCCCTCCTAGTTCGCGATTCTTACGTAGTAAAGAATACCCGACTAACGATTCGCCGGCTCCCGCGAAGCTTCGTCATCCTTGCAAACTATCCCGCGCGCGTACGCACACACCGACCGACAATCTTGACACAGGTGTAAGTCACGGACGCGACGACCAAGAGGCACGGTATATCTCCTCGGACTTGCAGGGCTGCGACTGTGCGATACCCCGGTATGTACTCTGCGACTAGTACAGTCGCGAATAACCTAATCTGTAAGCTAATGATCGTGGTTGTCGCCGCTGGAAGCACCGGAGGAAATTACACCGTCGCGTTGACACTGATTATTAAGGCGTCGTGATGAAAGACGAAACCTCTTAGAAAAACCTCTCCTCGTCTTAGCTTCGCATTTATCAAGATGGATTCCACATGTCCATCGGCTCTCTATCTCTTTGGCTTTACAATTATCAAGGTGAATTCCACACATCCATCGGTTTTCTATCGAGATGGCAAATATACTCGATCATACACTCAACCATAATGGTACTAAAAGGTGTATTTAAGTACGCGTAACAATGAAATAAGGAAAGACAAGGTTTATATACGATTCTATGAGATCGACTCTGTCCTTTGCGAATCTAAGCGTATCTACGCGTGTGCAAATTGTGCGTGCTGTGTATGCAAAAAATTCACAATTGCTCGATACATCGCACGTTGTTGCAATGACTGTCGGTATCACGAAGTTGACTTCGACTTATCTTGATCACTACTGGTAGTTGAGATTGAAATCGAAAATTGCGGTCTACGCTATTTTAACACAATTAAAATTTTAATCCCAAAAACTGATAAATACGAAATAGAACTTCAAATTACGTTTAATAACTATGCAATTATGTATATAGAATGTAAAATATTCTAAAATATTTAAAAAATCTACAATTTATTAAACATTACTATTCTTATGGATACCATCTATCATTGTATACTTAAGAACTTTGATTATTTTTCTCATTAACTTTTTGAAGAAAGCTTTTTAATAACGTAATTTTGAAAAAAAAAACTTATTTTTTAAGGATTTACAGAGTTTAGAGTTACTGAATTCGCCTTGAAAATTCTGAAATTTAAATTAATGATAAAACCGAATTGAAAGCTAGATGTTATTTTGCAATCAAAAATTTCCTAAAATTGATTTTTGTAGTAATCATATTTTTTTTATTTTATCTAACATATTGGATCTACTTTTTCAAATTTTTTATTTTTGATTTTACTCAGATTCAAAAATAAAACATTATTAAATTATATTATAAACCAAGTTTCATGAAAATCGAGTGAACAATTTATAAAAGAATGTATACCCAAACAAGTATGCGCCTTTTAACAAAGGATTAATTAAAGTGATATCAATTAATAAATTATGATTTCTCAATCTCTTTTTTTCTATTATATTGATACAATATTAAGTAATGTAATGCAATCTTAAGCTTTCAACACGTGCATTATTCACAACTTCGTGATCTATACTTTCGGCGGGACTTCTATATCGGCATTAAGCGAAGATTGCTTACATAAGTTGCTTAACCAGTGAATGATCGTTTGTCCATTAATATTGACGTCTCATTAGAGCGCTGAGATTTCTAATAATTCGCCGCGGTTCCGGCCGTTCGAAATTGATTCGCTTTGCGACATGAGCAACCGGGAAAGCTGACTCTCGTTCCGTAATTTCACTTGAACTTAAATAATTCGCCGACTCGTATACATCGCGCACAAGGGTAAGGTACGGGTGGTAATTCATATTAATGCGCCTATAATTATTATTCAGAAGCTTTCACGCGGGAGAGACGTGAGCGGCCCTCTCGAGCACCGCTGGATCTTCAGAATGGTACTGCCAGTAAATAAGTAATTAGTACTATTACCGGCACGTGTTACGTCGAGCCAACGGTTCGCAGCACGTTAAGTATCAAAGCATCTGCAATGATGCCGCGAAACGCTGGTGGTCCGAGTAAAGCACGTATCGCATTTAAGCGCTGATCTAAAATTATATTGTATAGTCTATTCACTACAATGTATATTTCCCGTTTGATATACAAATAAAAATATTGTTTTTTTTTTATCGGCTCGAAATCATTAATGACACATCGATTTTCTATATGTAACAATTTTCTGACAATCATGACGCAAGTATTAATCTTTCGATACCTTGGATAAATCGTTCCCAAAATAAATTCAAATGAAGCCGCATCATAGAGATACTCATCGATTTAATGCGACAGCACGAGCGTTTTACAAGTCAGTGCCCTTCGACCTTGCACCTGCATAAACTGCGATCAAGGTACTTTACCACCATGACATGCACGTATGACGTTATCTCGTCAATTTTGTACCGATGAATTTAGCAACGTAAGCAATTTGTAAGAGAGGATGCTATTTTGCGATTGTCAACATTAATGGGATCAAACCGGTTTAGTAAAAGAATATTGTTAATATGACATTGTGTAGGATCTCAACGCTATATATTTAATTATGCTTTATCCTCTTGAATCAATCAATTGCTACGCCTCTTAAAAACATTATTCTATAATCTCGTCTCATGTACATTTACACGATCGGCAAACAAACACAATATTTTTTTAACGGCTATAATAATTTGTTAATTAACCAATAAAATCTAGAGCTTGATGAAACACCTGTCGTTTAATATAAAATCACTATAAAGGATAAGAACACCACTGTAAAACACGATAGTGTGTGTGTGCAATCTCTTCAATGCAAGTTCCTTCGATAACAAATAAACATTTAATTTGAATAAACGTGCACATAGATAAAATATATATTTTGCTCTCTTATTTACAGCAAATTTAATTTTTCCTAGCATTACAACATAATGTATCTATTATATGAGTGAGGAAATAATGAATGAGGAAATAACGAATATGTTAGATTCGAAAGTAATGTGACGTTTTTAAATTTTCCAATAGGAAATAGGAAATAAAAGTTCACATAATGATCGAAACTGGATCTTTAATGCTTAAATAATTTAATGTGAATTTGTATACAATGTATGAATTTGTACACAATTTGTATAATATGTATGTGCATGCATATATTATATATCATATTTGTAGTCATTTGAACTGCGCGCCGAAATTTTATCGAACTTAAAAACGCAGCTAAACTACTGAAATATCATAGTTAAATTTTGATGTTCAACAGGCATCTATTAAAGAGCTCTTAATATACTGGAAATCTGTAAATAAATTTATTTATTGTGAAAAATATTACCTCGGTCGAGAGGTACCTGAATCTCTAATAGCGTTTTTTATTGGCAGAACTAGTACGCACTCAGTGCGTATTAAAATTGTTATACATTGTTCTATAAACATAACAGTAAGATATTTCAATTCATAAAATGCCTAATGTGTTTTATCAAATAGCACAATAAAATGTATTGAATATTTCGCGTTTAATTCGTTTTTATATTTTTATTAATGTACATCTTTATGTCGATTTGTGTACGACTTTAAAGTGCACTCAATGTGCACTAATTCTGCCAATGAAGAACGCTATAACATTCCGTGCGAGCGTCTTAAAACTCCTAAACTTTTAAATCACCGAGGCCTTAGTAATATTCTTTTCGCAATAATTAATTTAAATAACTGTACATTAAATATGGTACATATGCATGTAATTATATATAATATATACAAATTCACATTGAATTATTTAAGCATTAAAGAGCTTCGAGCATTATGGGCCTTTATTTCCTATTTTTTATTTGTTAAGTTTTCACAAGTAGTCCAATAAGATTCTTATTAAATTTTCCGTTAAGAACGAATTGTTATAGTAAGTTCTAGATATTGTTACTGCACAAACCATCGTTATGCGTGATGGTTTGTGTAGCAATAATAATCTGCTAATCGGTCCATAAATTATAGAAAACGAAAAATTATCTCTTAATTCACGGTCGTTTCTCGACAGAGCCACCTATAACGATCTAGGGATACGACCTCGTCAGCTGGATTTTTGCGGAAGATCGTTTTAACGAGTAAAGCCAGGTCGCAAGTGTTCAAGCAGCAACGCAACGCAATGTGATTGAGAAAAAAAGGAAGAAGGAAAATTCCGCGGGCTTAATCGATCGTATATTATGGACGGACAGGCAACAGGAAGTGGCGTCGATACTCCAGCGTAAATCATTTTTACAGCACGTTTCAGCCTAAAACTTATGTATCCGCGTGCTACATCCGCGTGAAAAAATTACTGCGGAGATTTAGGACGCCGGGAAAACGTGAATTTCTCGACGTGTTAGACTATGGGTCGCGCATAATTAAAGAGAAATTACTTTCTTGATAGATAGATACATTGGACAGCTGTATATAATTTATGTAGTATTTTTTTTTATGCACACACAACGCATACATGTATATACAAGAAGAACTAACAGCGATAACAATATCGTAAATATATTTTTTATGTATGAATGTGTACAAAACATTTTTTCTGACAGAGAAAGAGTGATAAAGAAGAACAAAGGGTGTAGCAGGCATTCCTCGGAAAAACCCCAATTAATCAGATGTAAATTTGAAAATGTTCACCGCCCACCGGCTGCCGCCCGTTTTTCCTACAATTAACGAGCTGTCAGTAAACAGCTTGAAATTGGCGCGATTCGCACCGTTTTGCGCCGAGGGCACAGCTTTAAGAAGTTCGGGCAAGCGCCATGGTCTAACCTGTAATTAGGACACTTTGGGTGTGATTCTAATTAAGGGTCTTGGTTGGTCATAAATCTCTAGCTTGTACGAGGGTCATGTTTGGATGAACCCTGAGGAATCGAGACCATTTAGAAAATCAAATCACCCCCGGCCATTATATGATCAACCGGCCAGACAATGAACACTGTTAGAAGCATTAATAAAGATGAAAAAATCGATTAATACAAACAATATAATCGATCGAAACAAATTTTATAAAATAAGAATTTTATAAAATAGAAAACGTTAACTCTCTGTCTGTAATCTGGGTTTTTTTAGTCACAAGCGAAATTTTACTCTCAAATTTCTTCGAAATACAAGAAAGTGAAGTCTGGTTTCCTTTTCTTAAAATATCTTATTAAGAAACTGATAACTATGTAATACAGATGTTAAAAAGTAGCTTTAAGTTTCTCCATATTTTTTGAAAGCTTAGAACAATAAGGAACTAATTACAAACGGAGAGAATAAAAATATGATTGCAGAATTAATGAAGAAGGAAGATATGTTTACTCAAAGAAAGTTTACTCAAAGAAAATTGTTCAATAACTCGAAATTGCCAAATTAAAAAAAGCTCTATATCATCGTATATTAAACATGTCATACACTAAAAAAGAAAATATTAAATCTTAATACATATTTAATTGAATAGTTTCTAATACTTACTAAATCTAAATATATATTTATTTGATACAGAAATTATTAATTTTATTTAACTATCATTTTTTTATTGAGTAAATATTTATTTACTATAAATAAATGTTTACATATTGCTAGTACTGTTAAAGAAATATGTATTAAGATTTAGTAAATTCTTTTTTTAGTGTGTAACGATCTTATATACGGTATACGCAAAAAAAGGATTTAGTAATATCAATTATATATCAGTTGTTGGTTCAAACCTTGCTGTTATGGCTAAAAGTTGGTTATTGAAAATAAAATACATTTGCTACCGACATCCAACTTTATCAGTTAAAATTAAAAGTGTATTTAACATGAGTAGCTAAGTAAGAGACAGACAACTATTCCTCACTATCTTAGCCATAATCGAACATTTCATTCGCAATTGTTTCGCTGCCGATTGCCATTTTACTCTAACAGAAAATAATTTTCGCTGCAGCACGTAAATTTTAGCAGATAATAAATTGAGTTTCGACAGCAACGACATTAGCTGTCTCTATTATAAGGACACATTTTAATTATCACAACTATATTTTAGCTGCATTGACTTAATCTTTTCTCCGCGTGCGACTTTTCCTCTTCGAATGAATATTCGATTTTATAGCGCATCGAAGGGATCATTCCTGAACAAATTATAAGTCACTCTAGACATATTCTTGTGCAAACGACAACGACGTTGCCGCTTCGGGGTCCAGGAGTGGAGAAAACCGTGTGCACCTTCGGAATCGAGGTTGTACCTTGCGGCCGCAGGCGGGTAACCGTACGCATGTAGCCGATGCCGCAAACGCATCAAGCCGCGTGTACGCGCGAATAGTCGCGCGAGTAAGTCCGCGTCAGTCAAACGCGCGCCATTATGTTGTAAATCATCGGTGATTGTCTGAACTGGAACTCACAGCGGCGAGATGCGTTGCCGGCTAGTAATAATCAATTTATGCACTTCATCGGCCGCAATAAATTTGTTATTAGCCGCAGCCGCTGCCGCCACCGCCGCCACCGCAGTCAGTCTGTGCGGCGAATCGATCCAGGATCGGATAAGAAAGATGAGAGATCTTACTGTCGACGACAAGGAGAAAGAAGGGACAACGATTACACTGACGTTGTGAAAGCAACCGAAGAGAATTTTATCCACGCAGCATGCATTTCGCCCGCGTTGTGCACGCGATATCGACAATTCGTCTTAAAAAATAAGACTAGATCTTCCTCGGATCTTTTCCACTCGGTCCGATCCTGACTCGATCGTATCTGTGGTGCAAAGATCTATAAATAAGTCCCTAGATCATACGAGTCTCACGTACATCTGAGATTAACGTCTCCGACGCATGTATTTGTCGCCTACCTCGCAGGAGACGTTAATATCGCGCTGATGGACAACGCGATGGTGTCGATGGATCGATCGATTGATGATCCTACGACCAGCGCAATCACGCGCGGTTTTGTTGGACGCGAAATCATCGGGACTCTCATTAGTCTTTGTTATATAATTACGTAATGGTACAGCTCGATTGCGAGGACCTCACCTTATGGCTAAGAGCTATTCACCGTGTGAATAGTGAATGTAAGTACACGAAAAAAATGATTTTGCTCAAGTATCTAAACATTTAGCTAGATACCAATCTAAAAATAATTTTGTTGGGTAATCAAACTAATTACATAAAAATCTCAAATAATGATGAGCAATGCTGCAAAAAGTTTTGACAACCAACTGACCTATGCAATTATTTTGATGGTCCAATACAATTCTTTTCAGATCTGTATCTAGCTAAATTTTTAGATGCAAAACCGTCTAACTATGCGATTTTGTAAATGTTATTATTACTTTAACTCGCATTTTAATAATGAGAATGTATCATTTTTGTGATTTATTTCCGTTCTCGTATTTCAATCTATGCTATCTACACGAAAAGAATGATTTGCTAAAGTATCTAAAAATTTAGCTAAATGCAGATTTGAAAATAATTTTGAACGATCAAAACAAATTATATAGGTAAACTGATTGCTAGAATGAAAACTTTTTGCAACAAATGTTTCAATTTTATACATAATTATTTATCTACTTCGTACTTCTGCAGCAAAATCTTTTTTTCTGTGTGTTCTTGTTAAAAAATATAACAATTCATATATCGGATAATAATTAATTATATTAATAATGTTTAAATTAAGATATACAAATTAATTTCTTCTTCTCGATTCGTGTCGCCTTATTGAAGAAATTAAACTATCTGTCAAGTTTACAATCTTAAGAAATTAAAGTCAGGATTGGAAGCTAATCTAACATTTTTCCCAAGATTTTTCACAGCTTGTTGCGCAAGCCGCAAAGAGCGTTTTCAGTAAATTAAAATCCGCCAGTGGGCGTAGACCTTTCGGATTCATCGGGACGCGAACGTTCTTTTTCCTCTGTAGGCCGAACGAGCGCGATCGGCTCATTTGGTGTGTATTAGTGGAGGATAATGAACTTCTTGAGGCCGCCTTTTGCGAGAATGACTTCAAATTCCCGACAAACGAAGGAAAACGAATGGAGATACGCCTACGGGAGCCTCCGTACCCGAGTTTCTCTTTCGGAAGGAGTGAAATAGGGCTCTGTTTTTTCTTAAAAAACGGATGGGTTAAATAGTACATACACTGTTAGAAATGTAACCACGAGCTTTCTTTATATGTAAATAAAGCTCGTGGTTATGAACAAAATTAAAAGTAATGAATGATTTAACTGAAAATTAAGTTACAGTAGTTACTTAAACATAATGAACGTATACGTTAAATTTATGAAATTTAACATACATTTCATAAAATTTTATGAAAAGTACATTAAATTTCATGTAAATGTATACTAATATACTTTTCAGTCATAAATACATTAAATTTAATGTAATGTCATGAAATTAAGTTCAAATTGTGTAACCAAGTATAAATTAAATTTCATGAAATTTTTAACCATGTACATTCTCGCGTTTATTTAAGCGTTATATAAAATATAACAAATTTTAGTTCGTATATTATATCACGATTTTAAATAAAGCCCAAACATAAACTTCGATTATTGACGTAGTCATTAGCATGTACGAGTCATTTGCTCATTGCATTATGGCGATCCAAGATCGATCTTGCGGCTCTAAACGAAATGTCAAGCATTGTGACTACACATCAATATCACAAAAATAGACGCTTCGAATAGGAACCGTAAATAGAGATGTTATTGTAACACTACCTGTGGTATGCATTTGACATAGTGCGCTTAATCAGTGTTATAAACACTTTACATTACACTGTACATTACAATATACCTGATTATCGATAATTGCGAAATCGAAGACGTCCAAAAACATCATTCACGTTATGCATTTACTTTATATTATTTATCAAGCTCGTAAACACGCCTTATAAAACTCCTCGCTGCAAATTAACAGTCTCGTAAACGTTAATAATTTTGTCAAATTTGATTAACGTTAGTAACGATTAAAGCCTCACAATATTTACTTAAATGTCTTACAATATTTACTTTAAAGTATTAAAAGTATTCGTAAATTTTTATTAACTTTTAATATACGCTGGTGAACATAATTTAAATTCTCACTAACTATGTGAAAAGACTATTAATTAATACATGTCAATCAACCCTTAACTTTTAAGTTATTAAAAGCTTATATTTCATTGACATATACTGATTATTTCAATTACGGTTAATTAAAATGTCATTCATATCCGTAAATGAAAAGTATAGAAAATTTCAATACTTAATTTTTCAATTATTACAAACTTAAATCTCGTTAATATTATATACATTAATAGACTTTTCAGTTATATAGAATTTAAATTTCATTCACCAATGTACATTAAAAGTTAATGAAATTTAAGAACGGTTCCAACAGTACTTATATGATAAATCACGAACTCTCAGATTTTCGCAACCCTCAAAGCTTTTCATTCTGACTAGTTCAAAGGAAACTTGTAAGAAGCATATGGGCTACAGAAACCTCGTAAAACGATCAGAGTTGTCCACACTTTCCAGCCCCATCGTGTTTAAAGTCTCGTAAAGCACGGCAAGGGGCCTTGCAGAAAAAGTAGGAGCTGACGGCTTCAGGTAAATAAGGAAACACGGGGCCAATTAAAGTTCCGTCATTCGTTTGAGAAAATATTTTGCCAACATACACCTACCAATGACACAGCGAGTTATGTCACGACTTATACTTACTTTAGTCTATTTTAAGACTAAAGTATTTTACACTCAGCGATAGTTAAACGTTTTAATACTATTAATAATTCTAGTCAACGCTCGTTAATTTCTACGAGGTATCCTTTCCTCGCACCACAATACTACGTTTTAGCGGAATGGTTGCGCTACCAATTAGTGTCAGTTAGACGCTTCCATTTTTATGCGCATCAGCGTAATTCAATAAGGACCCATATCAAGAAAGTTTTACTAATACCATTTATAAATCATTTCCAGGTGAGTGTTAATGGGTTTTAGACGTGCCAAACGCTTTCCCTGGTTCATGTTTGACATCAACGACCTGGAAAGTTTCGCAAGGAAATTATTTTTGCTGTTATCTTGCGAAATGTATTGTATTCCATATACGTGCCAAGTATCCATTAATATAACACCTGCGTTTATTGTTCATATGATATATTATCAGTTAAAAATGTCACGGGACGTTTTTACATTCGACATTACATTATGCAAGAAAATTTTACATTTCTTCCTCTTAATCTTCTTTAATTACTATCCTTATTACAGCAAAGATAATGGTACCAATAGAGGAACAAAATTAAGGTGAAATGCATGATATTAAATAGAAATCAATAATACGCTGCCTTTCTCTAGGAGAAATTAGAATGTCACGAGGGTATTGTGCAAGAAAGGGGAGAAATAAAATCCAATTAGTGCAAGAAGAGAACGCGGGGGATGCGAGATCGCAGCTCGACGGCCGGCGGTCGCGGATCTCCAATGTCAAGAACGCGGCGCCTGGTCGGTGCGTGCCACACGATCAGGCTTTTCTTTTTTCGAGCTCCGATCGCCTTTTGACTCCTTAGAGGGCCCGGAGAGGAGCCCCCAGCGAAGAGAAGACGAAGGAAGACGGGGGGCGTGTCTGGTCGCGCGGCTTCTACAAAGAGATGCCCACTTCCCAGTGGACCCCTTCCATTCTTCAGAAGATCCCCTTCCACGTGGGCCCAGGACTCCGTCTCGACGTTCTCCCCACCAGTAGGCCCCAAGAAAACCGGGCGGCATGGTCCAGACCACGAGATCGGCAGGTAAAGGCAGTTTACGGAACGCTTCCGTACACGAAGCATACTCGGTGGAGATCCTCAGACGGTAGCCTGAAAAGCTGACGGACGTAACTTCAAACATTCCCGAAAAAAACCATTACACTTTGCATCTTGAATTCGATCTTTAGATCATTCTTTGCATCGGCATCGGCATCGATCGATCGGTCAGTCATCGCAAAATTCTACAGTGAAGGCGATGACAGTTGGTTGAGAGTTTTCGCGACCAGAAACACGTTATGATATAAGATTGCCAGTAGCCAAGGATCAATCGTCCGACACGTGCACACATGAGGATGACCTCCTACGTAGCCTTCCAGCAATACGACCTCCTGGACTCCGAGGGCTACGGATCGGCGAGCAGCCCGGAATCGAATCCACGTGGTAATTGGCATCACCAAGAGATCTATCCGCAGCCGCCGCGGTCCAGGGGCAGCAGCTGCGGCAGCGTCAGCTCTGTGGATAGTCATCACCAACAAGAATACCAGGAAAGTAGTGGCGGTGCCCCCAATGGAAGCCTCCACGTGACCGCCGGCTTCAATTTCGGTGATTTCTACGAAGGCTACTATCAGGAGGGTGGCTGCCGGAACGATCATCAGCCAACGTTAAACGGTGACGTTACTAGGAACGTCACGGATCTTCACGCCAAGCTGATCTTCAGGATGAATGAACAGTGTGCGACTTACGATGATGCTGCATCTAGGATGACCTTCAATGAAGGTATCATAAATAAACAGACTCCAGCAGGATATATTCAGAAGATGGATCATCTTTCGGCCGGTGCATACGCGAATTCGAGGACCGACTTTGGTCAGAGTCAGCCTGTCTTTGCTGCGAAGGGCTATGCGGAGAGCGGTGCCTATCATCCGCGGAACGAGAATCACCGTTATACTCAAAGAAATCACCCTTACGTCACCTACACTGTGCCGAGAAACGAGTCTGGCTTGACGAGCGGCCAGCCAAGCAAATGCGATCAGTCGAGGTATCATCAAAGGAATGACGGCCTTCATGTTGTTTTGCCGGCGGAATACAGTAGCCAGAAATCCAAGGAGGCAGCCGTGCAGAAAATAAAGAGCAGCGCGCCTGGTGTCGAGGTGCTGAGGAAGAGAAGACTAGCGGCGAATGCCAGAGAGAGAAGGAGAATGAACAGCTTAAACGACGCTTTCGACAGGCTACGCGATGTCGTACCCAGTTTAGGCAATGACAGGAAACTCAGCAAGTTCGAAACGTTGCAAATGGCGCAGACTTACATCGCCGCGCTCTACGAGCTGCTGCAGCGCAAATGAACACTCGAATCTGGCGATTCGGATCCTCTTTCGAAAAGGAGAACAATGTCTTGTTCAGCACTGTGTCTTCTTGCATGTTACTGCGATGACCTAGAATCCTCGAAAATCGCGGAACATTGAATAGAAGAGCTTAGAAGCCTAACGAGCACGGGCATCCTGTTGAGAAGATTAAAGCGATAATGATGGAAACTTCGAGTTTCGCTGCGAAATCAACTGAAATCAGAATCGATATCTCTTCGTCTTTGTGGAATTCTGAAGGATGTTCCTGAATCCTTGTATCAACTTCCTCCGTCGAGAGATGCAGATGGAAAGATCGCTGCTCCATTCTTCGACGGGAACGACGAGACGCGTCCTTCCTCCGACAGACTCCGCAGATAATGACGAATTGTCGGGGTACCGAGAACGAGACAGCTCGCTCGCGGGGAGCATGAATTAACGAGCGAACTGGGAATCGAGACTTCATTAACTTGTAAACGAGTCACTCGACTGCGGCGGCATCGAACGTGAACGGTATGTAAGCAGCAGTAAGCAGAAAAATATAATACCGGCGTCGTTATCTCTACCAAGATCTTCTGGCCTCCTCGTTACAAACTCGATTAGATTTAGTAGATTAAAAATTTGAAAAAGTCGGCATTCTTTTTGCTAATATATTAATAATTATAAAACATATTAATTCAATGTTTTTTCGATATTAGATAAATTTAAAATAAATTATATTTTGATAACATGATAATTCATTGTGTTACCATTTTTCAAGAATAATTTTTCTATCTTTCAAGTATACATTTTTGTAAAATTTAAAATGTTTGTATGCAATTTTACATAAATTTTTACAAATTAATTTACCGATTTTGAAATTATAATTCATATGTAATATTCATGTATAACCTTCATATATAATATTTTCAAGATGTTATAAATAATATACAAATGAATTATCTTTTGACATCATTAATACATCACCAGCGATAGCTTACGTCAAAACTAATCGATTACGAGGTCGGCGAGTAAAAAGGCTGCTTTATAATCGCACGCGTCAAGCTTAATCGAGCGCGTAAGTTTAGCGCCGCGCGGTAATTCATCGCCGATACTTATCCCGACATCGCCTCGCATCGCTGCAGGATTCCGGGACGTTTTTCTAATCGGTCGTGATAGGATCGGAGCAGAGAGCGGGAAAAAGTGCGACCGGTCGAGGATCCTCCCTAGAGGAACAGCCTCCGAGATCGTGACTGATATCTCGCGACACCGAGCGAAGATAGAATACTCTGTGTGTTGACTTCATCGGTATTTCGAATTATCGACAAATATTGCACTAAAAAGTCGTTGTCTCAAAAAGGTTCTCGCGTAATCGCAGCGACGAGAAATGTCGCCGATCCGGTACGGGATATCACTACAAGGCAAGTGGGTAGGTCAGAGCGCATAAAATGTGATCGTTGACTGTAATACCGTGAGGCTTTTCCTCATCGCTATCGTCGTGCCAACCTAAAACTACAGCGGGGGCGTACTCGCCTTGAGTTTAATTGTAAATAGGCACCGTCGTACATTGTCGTCCTCACGAGGCACCGTGTAAATATCTGATTCAAGGCGTGTCTAACTTATTGCGAGGCTGTATAGGTGATTCTGTACGTAGGTACATATATGCGTGCGTGCAGAGTGCGGGGGCAGGTATCTCTCCGACGCTCGCACGTGCGTGATCGTTCATTGATGCCTTCGAGTCGACGATAGGTATCAATTGAGGAGTTCGCCCCAAAAGGACGCGTGAATAAATAGCTTTGAGAAATGTGGGGCTTTTAAAAATTAGTACTTTTCAAGAAAAACCTTGGACCGTGTTCAGATTCCGATCCTCACCCAAGTGTCATTTTATCTCTGTCGCTCATCGAATGTTAAACAGGAATAACGTGATATCTGAGGAGCACTCGGGTAAGAATCTGAACACTTTGGAGGAAACACATGAAAGCGCAATTTTAATAAAAATTAAATAAATGGTTCCTAGAGCAAAGCTCACTGAAGATGAAGAATTAAATTCTATAATCAGCGCGCTTCGCATATTTTCCTCTCTTTGCGGGCGAATTCCATATTTTGATTTTTCACGGGTTTCGGAAAAAAACGCTTAGCATTACGGCTTCGCCTCGTGTTACCTGAGTATTCACCTGTAACTAGTACTCTGCTCAATGGTAATTATTAAAATAGTTGTACGTAATTATAAATTATCTCGAATGAGATTGTGGCTCAAATTGCAATCGCTTTAAACGCAGAGATTACACACATAACAAAGCGCTATGTGCTAATTAGAGAAGTGAGAAATGAACGAATTGAAAAACTTGAAGTCAATTTATCGATACTTACGACGTCGATGCTGTTTATATCTATCGTCAGATAGATTAACTGTGGTCATCAACAAGATCATTACGGACTAATAAAATACGGCGATAATAACTAATTCTCTACACTTCTCGATGGCTCTCGTTACGCGGCTAATTAACCGAGCATTAGGATCTTCTAATCCGAAAGACCGCGATATCAACCCGCGGATCACAATCGACTCTCGGCTTCGATCGACCGTCGCATCGCGGTTTTTTTTTTTTCCATCACGAATGCGAGACGACGCGTGACTGGAATAATCTCATTCGGCCGCGATTCAGCTCGCGACGCACCTCTCGCGCAATTAGGGATATGCAAAAATCGCGGGACAAATGGCGGCGGCCGGCCACCTCCACTTAGCAGTCAATCACAATTAAATACAATTTTGCGCGGGCTGCGGGGCCCGGTAATGGCGCAAAAAGAGAGCAAATTGAAATCTCCTAGCTGACAGAATGATAGATGGTACCGGCCAGACGTGAGAAGACGCGAGAGCGACGGAGAGAGACATAAAAGAGAGACGAGAGAGAGAGAGAGAGAGAGAGAGAGAGAGAGAGAGAGAGAGAGATGAAAGAAACGGGGCGAGGAGGATGAAGAGAGAAAAGCGGAGAAACAGTCTTTCTTCCATATCCCTCGATGTGAGAAAGCTCTTCCTCTCCGTTCCGCAAAGAGATCTACGTGAAAGAACGAAAACACAGAGAGAAGTAAGTCGGGAGCTGATGATAGCGCCACTACGAAGCCGATTTCTCTCGCTAATATCGCTAATCCTCTCCATCTGTTGAAGATGAGGATCTGATCTTTGCACGGAGCAGCGGTAATTTATATCGATCGGAACGGAGAGAAAGAGATAGAAGCTGTGAGATGGAAGCTCATTCTCTCTTCTATAACCGCGGTCATTATGGCAGCGCCGTTTAGAGTCGCAGATTAGTTACGCGCGCCTCGAAATAAAGCGCGATGATTATTCGCGATGATAAGCGGCGGTACGATCATTGCGATATTCTATTCTCACGAAGCATAAATAAGGGTCGAAAGTAAAGAGAAGCGAGGAGAATCGCGAAGGATATATGTACTCGTAATTATCACGCGCCATGTACATTCTTCTAATTTTATCAAAAAATACATGGTATTTCGATTATACGAACAAATAGAATAAACATTTTTCGTCGCGGGGAAAATTTGTCCGCGTTGCGATTTTTAAGATGACACTATTACTATCGCAACGAAAGAAAAAAATCCAGCAGCGGCGTCGCTGTAATATAATACTTTATAGTTGCCACATTCCGCGTCCCATTACAGCTCCGTGCGCGTTGTAATGGCAGTATTATAAAAGGAGACGATAAGTCGCGCTCATCCACCTGCTCGGTAATCAAATCGCGGGATTAAATTGCCCACGATTTCGCGTCTTCGCGCGTCGAAAGGAAACTACTAAAGGAGGGTAGCGCGTACGTACCTCACTCGAGACATTATCATTCAATTGGCGCCGCTACCGTCGCGGATAAATCACGCGTAATTAGTGGCAAAACAACGAACGTACGCCAATTAATTTCGTTATAAATAACGGGGCCTTTGTCCACCGTGCAAATGTATTTTCCTTGCCGGCTTCCTCAATTAAGACGCTAGAGATTTATTCGATTCGCGCGTCGATCGAGCGACGTTGAGAAAAAAGCGAAAGGGGGATGGTGGGCTAATTATTCACCGACCCATTCATAGCAACAGGATTTCATCTCACCAGGGTGAAACGAAAAGGGAAAAAGAGACGAAAACTGAGAGAAAGAGAAAAGAAAATCATCGACGCCAAAGAAGGAAATACTTTAAGTAATATCAAAGTACAAGGATTGGATACGTTAATGGCGATTAGACTCACATGTGTGGGGCCTCGGCTTCCATACCAGAGTGTACGCGATGCAACAATATACTCGAACGCTAATCAGTCGACGCGTCTTCATTTACGGCCGGTCGCTGCACCAAGTCACGCGCTTCGTCCTTCTATCAGCATGATTTGTCTTCCGCCGTGGCTTGATGTAGCTCCAAGGCCAAGGACAAAGTCCCGCGGTAGAGAAGAATTAAAGTTGCGACAAAATAAACCGGCTCTTGTTAAAGTAATCTATTTAGTACCGCTCTGATACTTTTTAAGAATTTCTTTCGATGGTTTAAACAGCATGCGATCGCCTCTCGATAAGAAGCAAGTCACTAACGATTACAATAAATATATCTCGAATATAGACAATTGAGAGAACCTCCGATTTGAAAGTAACGTGACTTCTTTTGTATTTAACGCGAGGTTTGAGCCACGAGTGATTAATCATATTTGAAATGATAATCGAATGATAATTGTATAAAAAAGATAAACTGCGATCGCGATCTACCTGTTGTACAATGATCTCTTTTGTGCCTCCCTTAGGCACGAAGAAAGATAATTTTCCTCTTCACGGCAATCTCGCGCACGAAAGGGGAACTTTTTCGAAGACTGTATTTTGCGTTGTTGGCACTGCCGTCAAGTACCTTTGTAAATAGATTGTTTTTTTTTTTTTTTACTTAAATATACGAGTTAGACAATAAGACTTAATTCTAAATGGTCCCTATAAGATTAATGAAATAAATTCCCACCAATAATGTTCCTCGACCAAGACCAAATGTACTTAAGAATGTGCAATGTTAATAAAGAAAAGATTCTTTGGAAAATGTATTTCTTTCATTCTCCAACAAATCACATTACATATATTTTATTTGACGAAACACTTCAGCTTTTAATTAATTGAATATAAAATTTGAGATATTGTTAGAATCTACATTTATTTATCTTCCTAAAATATTATCCAAATAGCTGAAATAATTTGAATACATTGTATATGCTGCGCCATATCTTGTCACGAGAGACGAAATATCTGGTCGGTCCTCGTCGTCCAGCGGCAGAGAAAATTATGCAGATGCCGCGCTGCGTTTTTCGACTGGATCATCGTGGGCAACACTCGTAAGTATAATATCGAGTCTCGGAAATTATCAAAATCGGCCCGATCCTGGTCTACCATAATTTCTATCTAGTCGCGAGACGTGGAGCCGATCGACGAGACGCGACCAGCCTGACCAGACATCTCGGCAGGATGCATAGGGAGATGCATATTCCGTCTTGATTTTAGGCACCGCGAAAGAGGCAGAACCAGGCACTAAACTGTTCCTTGAGGCCATCACCTTTTTCTAGGAAGTCTAGGATATAACTGCCCGTAAATGCGGCTAACGTTTACCGCGATTACGGATGAGAAAACTAGGCATTTCGCAAATATCCACGTCGGGACCAGCAGCCGTTTTTCAAAATTTAGCCGACGATTAAGCGACGATATGACTTCTGTTGTCATCAGCAAGAATTTTTTTATTCTCAATCTTAATTTACAATTACAGCTACAAAAACTATACCTAACAATAAATTCTAAAATATCCTATTTAAAGTACAGAATGCAAGTGAACCTCCATCTTACAGCGTTTGATAAAGAAGTGTAGTTCAAAGTATTAGGTGTTGGAATTAATTCGTAGCGTTTTACAAGTGATGGGAAGTACTTTCATTAATGTATTTTTTAATGCTCATGTGAAATAAATAACATTCTTTCATTAAAAAACGCTACGAATTAATTCCAACACCTAATATTTTTTATCTACAATTTAAAATTTTACACTATAGATACCTATTGTACAAATATCAACTCTTACAGAAATTTAATACTGACTAATTTAATAAAAGACAGTAAATAATTACTTATTTTAAGTATCAAAAACACTGCATTGAAAAAAATACTGATTCAATAAATATTTGTTTAAATAGTTAGAAATAAATATTTATTAAATGTAACATAAATTTATATTATTAGGTGTTGGAATTAATTCGTAGCGTTTTTTAATGAAAGAATGTTATTTATTTCACATGAGCATTAAAAAATACATTAATGAAAGTACTTCCCATCACTTGTAAAACGCTACGAATTAATTCCAACACCTAATAGATACAAAAACATTATTTTGATTTATTATTTTTTATCGAGTAAATATTTATTTACGATAAGTAAATGTTTGCTTATTAGTATTTAAACAAATATGCCTTAAGATTTAATAAAATTTGTTCAAACCTTTTTGGTATCCCAAATTAATTAATGACTGTCTTTTAGTAATAAATGAACCAGTATTAAATTGGCTAATATTAAACTTCTATAAGGGAATAGAGTTTAAAAATTTTTATTTCAGATCCAAATGACTTGTTGTTATAATTGAGAATTAAAAGCTAATATAATTTTCACACTGCAATGTCGAACATCAATGGTATAAATAAATAAAAGGAGAAAGAGGGTAAAGGGTGCAGTTTGACTTTCGATTTCCATTCGCGGATCTCTAAGCTGTCACGAAGATAATCGATATCTTATGCGGCCATTGAGAGAATAAATTGATCGCATGGTGGATGTTGCTTGGTTTGATAGAATACCGGATAGCGGCTTGCACAAAGCGACCTTCGGGACCAACCGACCGAACCTGCTACCACACCAGACAAATTGATACCAGGCAACGCACTCACTCTCCCTATCTTTTCCGTTTGTGCGCAGGGGTACATATGCCTTACGTGCCTGTAGTAGGTACAGTCGCATAACTTTCAGACCTCGATACGCCGCCAGTGGGAACGGTCATGGCCGCGAAGAAAGAATGTAACGTTCATCTCCGTTTTACTATGTGAATATCATGCGCGTAAAATTATCAGTGAATCTTTCTTTAGGGCCCTTTGCCGATTTCAGGTCATGATTAGCCCGCTATCGCCAAGATGATTAGAGACTGGAGACGAATTTTACTTATTGTTATTTTTTTAGCAACTCTATAGCAACTCAAAAATTTCAACCAATATATAACGCTGTTACTTGATATATATCTTGCTAGTTTGAATTGCTATTTAACCCAAAATTTATTTATTTTTTTCCTAACATTTTATTTAAAATAATAAAAGTTTCTATAGTATATCTTCGTCTGTTAATATAAGATCGTTTTTTTTAATAAGTTTTCTTTTAGACTTTTAATTATATTGATATATCCAAACAATATGATAAATGAAATAAACAAAGCAGGATTAATTTCTTATTTATTTTTGATAATAAAATTTGAAATTTGTTAAACATACATTATTAAGCATGAAGCAAATAAACACTTTTACTACTAATATTTATGCATCCTGAAATGATTAGAAAGTGATCAATTGACACATTTCGTACCGACGATGTAAGAAGGAAATTATTTCGGCGCGAGTTTATAACGCAGACACTCGCGGATTGACGGCGTGTCACGACAAATAATTTACGCGGGTATATACGGAGAGACGAGTGCCGGCAAATTACCGATACTTACGATGCGACTTCCTCGTATATATAGTATCAGGGAAACGGTTCTATAGTCTTGGCAGGCAGACACGCACACGTCAGATTTTTGTTCCGACATAACTGGTATGAGATGGTCCAAGTCGATAAGAGGACCGAAACTATAAGACACATGTAATGCCACGTGTAATTTATTCGTGCTATATTTTATTTACATTAATGTATATAAAACACGACGTGTCAACTCGCTTTATCAACTAATTGTAAATAATGAAAAAGCTTTATGTGTTGATATCTTCAACTTGAATCGATAAGACTTTTTCATTATTTAGTTAATTAACAATTAATTGATAAGATTGGTTGCATTGTTTAACATTTTAAATACTATTGCGGTGTAAATTTATATACATATCCATACACACACAGCAAACTGCGTGTCGAAATAATTTTTGGTCTTGAAATGTAGTCTTAAATTGAAACTGAATAGTAATAACACAAATTAATAATCTTATTCTGTAACTCTTAACGATATCGTTATAATCATTAAGAGTTGCAAAATAGGGGCTCAAATTGGCAAGTAATTTAATAACAATGATGCTAATAAGTATCTTAAAAAGCTATAAATAATTGATTGTGAAAAATATCAAACAATATTTAAATTTAAGTTGTAAATAAATGTCTTTATAAATATCCCGTTTATAACACGTGAGAGTTGTCATACAAATAGAGAGAAACATAAGATAAATAATCATTTAAAATAAATATACGACACAAATTGAAGTAAATAAAACGGAAATTGTCGGGTCGCTACCGAGACATGAAATAAATTACACGCGAATGCTACAGGTATAATTTTCGCGCATTTGTGCAAAGCTCATTGAGCGTTGGATCGCGCGAAAATTCCGAACCGTCATGATTGTCGCTTCGCCATCAGGCACAATCGTTATAATTGCAATAATAATAGTAATTACAATAATGATGGTTTAAGCGAGCGCATTAGCTTTATTACTGTAGCGTAAGAGCGCAACCGGCTGTATACTTGTAAATCGACATCTCATCTAACTCACTTTATGATCGAAATCATAAGCAGAACTTTAATGAAGAATTCTAACACTATTAACACAATACAACATCATACACATAGAATCATAAATTAACAATACTTAAAAATGTCTTGATAAAATTGATTTATTATTAAACATTAAGATATATTTGTTTTGAACGAAAATATTATATAAGGATTATTTCTTTTAATTGAAATTTTGTTTTGAACATCTAATATAATAATGTTAATTTATGTTACATAGAAAGAATGATTTTGCTGAAGTATTTAAACATTTAGCTAGATACAGATCTGAAAATAATTTGTTTAGACCAAAATAGTTATATAAGACACTCAACTGGTTGCCAAAATGTTAAAAGAAGACTCTTCTTTTTACAGAATTGTCAATTATGCTTAATTATTTGTGATACAATTATTTTCATAATCCAACCAAATTTTTTTCAGATCTGAGTCTAACTAAACTTTTAGATTATACTTCAGCAAATCACTCTTACCGTACAGGAACAAACGCAATAATTTGCCTTTGATTTTATAACTTTTAAGTTATGTGATTTTTAAATGACACGATAGTAAACCTAAATTATTAGACAACATAATCGAATCGAAAAACTAGTAATGTATTACATCAATTTTTTCAAATGAGTCATTTTCTAATGGGTGTCATTTATTACTTTACCTACTCTTAGGGATGAAAGTAATATGATAATGAGATAGGGACGACTGCAACATTCTATATATATATATATATAAAACTTTAAATATAAAACAAATTAATAAGAGAGACGCTTTTAAAAGGATTTTTATTTATTCTGAGGGTGAAAATAAATATACACATAACATAAACTTTTCATTAAAAACACTAAATAATGATAAAAGGAAACACTGTTAAAATTTGAAGAAATACAACAAAGTGATATTTTAGGAACACACTATTCAAGAAATCAAGCATGGTGTGATTTCACTTTAAGCAAAAAACACAGAAAAAATCGAATGGAGAATCTTGTTACTTTTATCCCCATTAGCGGTATCTCCCATTAACATTGTTATTACAGGCTAACCTAATTCACAAGTGTAACAAATTTTATGCCAATCTTTAAGTTTAATGTTTATTTAATACAATGAAAAAAAAAATCAGAATTTTAGATAATTAAAATGCAAAAATTTACAATTAAAACTGATGAAAAAATTAAAAATTTATTTTTTAATTAAAATAATAGAATTCTAAAAATCATTTATTTATTATACATATTGTCAATAACTGAGATAAAAAATCAGGGGTGTAATTGATATGTAAAAATGGAAGGAGACAATTATTGGTCGATTGGTATTTTTTTTTATACTATTTGTTATTGTATTTGTGTCCCTGGTCTCCCCTATACTTCTAAATAATGTATAATAATTAAATGCCAAATTTTCATAAGATTTATCAATTGTTCATAATTGCTTTTACATCTCAACACGTTTTTGAGAAAAACAATTGTCTTTCTCTATCTTCCGGAAGCATCAGATAGAGCCTTAAAGTACATTTTACGCATCGTTCAGTTCGGTGCTGCAAATTGCAGCGCGCGCGCGACATAATGAAAGACGACTTAATTCGTCTCGAACGCGAAGGCGACTCGTGAAAGCCGCGCAAGAACGACAAAATCCACATAACAGCGTAATAACGCTGCGGTGCACGGGGGAAAAAGGAGCGCGCTTAATTTTTCGTTCCACTTGGCGCGCATCGCGCTCGTAAAGGCGTTGCGCTCGGAAACGCGCTTCAGGACTTGACGGATGGGAAATTCGGACGTCGCAGCAGGGTGTAAAGCGTTGCGAGCGTTCATCGACCGTCATCGAGCGAGATGTACCAAGAAACAGGAATTGTTCGGGGTACATGTCGATCTTTTCTCACCTTTCCATCCGTTGTTGGTTTCTACCTGACCGTTGCAATATTAATGCTTCCTAGTGTGTATTAATTTGACAAATCTACATTTTTTTAGTTCTACTATTTTAAATTCATTATGTCATTTTGAATTATTTTGAATTATTCATATAGGTCGCCTACTTCTACTCAATATGTAATTAATTTAACTAGAGAACAATGGAATTAAACAAATTAACTGAAGAAAATATATTAAATTTAGTGTATTATTTATTAAATGCACATACGTTAATATAAACGATGTTTACTTTGAAACGAACTAGAAAAATGAATTAATTTACATTTTGACACATATGGAAGTTAAATAGAACAAAATATTATTTCTATTACTTCTATTTCTATTATTGTTAAAAAAATATTATTTAATTTAAGTTGAATTACAATTACTTCTTTGATATCTAACGGTGTATTTCTGCTGTAGAAAAAGAAGAAAAGCAGGACAAAAGAAAGAAAGTTCTCTTTATTTGAAAGGATAGTTTCAAGAAAATTTAAAATTAGCACAAAAAGTGTTAATTAATCTTTAAATAGATGATCATAACACGCATATTTAAAAAAGGAAAGAAAAATAAAAAGTAAAGCTGACAGGTCTTAAATTCATTATTTTTACATTCCTCTATTTTATAGGGACATGATTAAATATACAATAACTCTATAAATGCTATTAAAAAAACATAACTATAAAAATAAAATTTTTTAGAATATTCCAAATACTCCATTTACCGAGAAGTTAATATTTTATACAAATTATTCTTTTGAAAAAAAACAAATATTTAAATCTAAACGTACAGCTTCCTTTACGATTTATAAATTTTCTATATGGCATTTCTTTTCAACTTTATTCGAATATCTAAAGATCCATGAATCAGTTTCGCAGAGGTGCTCCAGACAATCAGTTTACGAGAAGGAAAAAAAAAATCATCGCGACGCGCAAGTAAAGTTCCGGATTCCAGAAATTCTTAGTTTTTATACCCAAGTCATCTGATGCGTGCAGACCCTCGAAGGACCAATTCTCCCTCAGGATGATTCGCCACGGCGGATAAGAAGGAAAAGCCGGGGACGGAAAAAGCGCGGGCCGACTCGCGTCGTCGACTCGAGTGCCTCGCGTCGCCTTGGCGCGAATTCCATCGCGGGATTCATCGATTTAACGGTTCGACGGTTGCCGTGCGTGTGGACCGCGCTATAATTTAATGGAGAGGCGTTCAGCGCTCTCGCGCGTCTTCTTTCGCGCGCGTCATCCACGTCCGTCCGATTCATTGACCGTACGTGCGTTTTCGCACTGTCACCGCGTAACCGTTGCCGTAATGCCCAGCACGGCACGGCGGAGGAACCAGGAGGGACAATAATACACGGCCGCGTCATTAATTCAAGTTCGCTCGCAGAAATCCTTCGTAGCTCCAACGCGGAAGTTGTTTTACGATCGGTCCTTCTCTCATCGCTGCTGTCGCTGCCGTTGCTGCCGTTGCTGCCGTTGCTGTTGCCTCGCAGCACCTATTTTCTTCCTGCTGTCTAAACGTGTCGACTCGATTAATTATCGAGCCGCCTATTATCGTCTGATGAAATACGACATTTCAACGCGTGCCGGGTGGTCATCACGATCACATCGTCAAAAGACAGACACATCGGGAACGCAGTTCTCAAATATTACCGAAATCGTATACAGAAAGAACGATTTTGGCTAAAATATCTAAACATTTAGCTAAATACAGATCGAAAAATAATTATGTAGATCACTCTCAAACAGATTATTAAAATGTTAAGACTTTTTACAGTATTGCTCATCATGCTCTTGAGCTCACTTCACGAAATTATTTTGGTACAATTAAAAATTATTTTCAGATCCGTATCTGGATAAATTTTTAAATACTTCAGCAAAATCTTTCTGTGCATTGCTCGCATCTTTTTAATGGGGACTTAACTGCGAATTTTTCTGAAAAAATGATCCTCTTATTACGACTAAATAAAAATTGCCGGAGTTAATGAGAAGAAGAATATTTTTAAATTGCGTGTCTTCGAGTTGTGACCGTTATTATGAAGTTCACACTAGTAAAGGATTATCATCATTAGCTTCATCGCTGAAGTATATTGTAAAGTTGTAATTACTACAATCGAACTTACTACCATTAATTTATCCTAAAAACTTATCTTAATAGCATTAGCACATACAAATTCACACAAAATATCTATAATTATCATAGCGGTATTAAAAAGATTTCCATTATACTTAAGAACTGTTTGAAATCCGCGAATAAAAAAAACTTAAAAAACTTCTTGAATATACTTCTTGTGAATCGTATGAACTTTTCATGTCACTCCTTTCGTTGAAGTTCAAAGAAGGGAGTGACATGAAAACAAATGAGAAGGATGGAATTCAGCACGGATAAATACAGACAAAGAGAAATCCTGACTGAAGGAGAGTAACAGTATGTTTCTCTCGTTGATCACGGACGAGCTTTTTTGCTCATTCGAAGTCGAGCCTGTTGATCTACTCTGGTAGATTTGCAAAACCGAAAAGGCAACTATGGTATCTTAACAGATATTGAATTGTGACTTAAATGGCTATCCTAAGCGCGACAAAGGCTAGACAAGAAGTGTTTATTATTTTTTACCACGAATTTATTCTTCATTAGCCTTCTCTGGCTTCAATAATCTCATGATATTAACGTTCTTTTGATTCTTATTTTGAAGATAATTGTATTTATAAAATACAATAAATATAAAATAATAATAATAAAATAATATAATATAATACATAAAATATAAGATGAATATAATATAAAATGACAATACATTTTGCAGAGAAGTATACATATTGTTTGTTTAGGAGGATGTTAAGATATGGCTGTTTTTCAGTTAAAATAAAAAAGTTCTGAAATGATAAATTATATATAAATATATATAAATTATGTTATATTAAAGGGTTATTTAAGCAGAGACAAGTGATATATCACTTATCTTGGGGAAACATCAGGAATGTGGCATGAAAATCGTTATCAAAAACATTAATAAAATTAAAAATTGTTAAATAAGATATCGATATATTTTGCAAATTATGCAACAAAAATTGTATTGCTATTATTTAAACACGATGACTGTTTGTTATTCAAGAGACTAGAATTCAAAATTAAACGATTATTTTATATCGGACTCTTGTCGTTCATCAATCGTTTGAAAATTCTCCTCTAAATGGATGTTTAAACAACACAAACATTTGTTGCTTAATTTCTAGGATATTTTGATGTCTCAATTAAACATTTTTTATTAATAAATGTGATAATATTAGCTTTATTGACTTTTTATCACAATTTCTCTCATGTTCCCGATGTTTTCCTAAAGTAAGCGATATACCACTCGACTCTGCTTAAGTAGATATTTTAATATGATACATAATTTCGAAACTTTTTCATTTTAGCCGAAAAACAATCCTAACTTAACATCCTTCATTATAAAATGGTACTTCGAATTATATATATGAGTTTAAATTAATAATCCGCATAATTATGGAAATTTTACTGACGCTTAATAAAAATCCATGGACAAAGTCCTGTTAGAAAGTCTTGTTCAATCAAATTATGATTAATCTAATGATTGTTGCAGGAAACATGAGATTGTCGAATAATTCATTGCAGTTAATAACGGATGCTTAATCCTCGTTCTAAAAGTACTAATATCACAGTATAAAAGTTTACAGCCCACATAAATTAAGCGGTTTTTAACTACTATTAAGCAGTTTTACGGTATAAAATAATGGTTTATTCACCATCATATCTGGGAATTTTCATCCTCGTGGATTATGGTTGGCACCGATACAAATATCGTTAAACGAATTACGTTCGTTACTTCTCTAATAGCTTCCTCACGATATTTTTACTAGAAATTTTAATTAAAATATTTCCGATATCATCTTTTTAAATTCTTTGGAGTGATAATTCACTCTGAAGAGTGAGTCTTGAAAGAGAACAGTTCGATTTTCAATCTTTAAGAGTGAAATTTAATAGACGAGAGAAAATCATAAATTAAAGAAAAAAAGACATATTACACTTTATTGCATTAAGATACTTAATATACGCGACATTAATTTTACATTATCACAATAATTACAGATATATTAATTGTTGTCGGACATAAAATTTAAAACGTGTATATAATCCGTTTGCGTAACTCTTCTTGATTTAGTCGGGATACTACATACGTATGCAAATGCACCAAGAAAGACGAGGTCGAATGCGTCACGATCGTCGTGCCCGATCGGAATAAGCGGTATGGTAATAACAGCCTGGAGGTGCCATCTCGAAATCAGTATCATTGGCCAATAATCAGCGTCAACGGTTCGATAACGACGCAACTTCGGCTACGTCCTCGTATCACACCGCAAAATCGTACTCTCGCTGCTTCTTCTACTACTTCGCCTATAAATAGTCTCTCTCAAGAGAGAAAGATCGCGCGCGTACACGTCCATATAATAACAGATCGCGTCGCACGCGGGTTTACCGTCGATCCGTATCGCGGATATACGGCCGCACCTCGATCGCACACCGATAATTAAATAGCCGAGCCGCCGATCTTAGCGGCATAATCCACGCGCCTCGTCTAATCCTCACGCCGAGGAACCACGACGACCCACGAAGCGTCTCGCATTTATAAGTAGCGGACTTTTAACTTCGATCTATCACTATCGAAAATTAGTCCTCAAAACTACACGTTATGATAAATGTTTATTTTCATAAATTGGATTTCATAAATTGTTTAATAAATATTTTTCATATAAATTTTAAAGAGCACTCTCTAAAAATCTTTGGAATGGAATTTAATTCTAAAGAGTGATAAAGAGTAACAATTGAACCAGTGTTAAAAAGAAGTAGCTCAATTTATCATTTTAAGAGTGAGATTTCATTCTTTAGAGTTAGATTGCATTTCAAAAATTTCAGAGAGTAAACATCAATAGAAATAATTAAAGAAACATGGGAACTATGTGTTTGTAATTAAATTCTAATTAAAGAATTCAATCCTACGTCAAAAGCTCTAATCAAAGTAATTAAATCTTATACGTAAAATATTCGAAATGTATGATAATGTTGAGTTAAGCCAACAATTTGCCGTATTAATCTGTCCAAGTCTGTCAATATAACATGATTATAGATTAAGAAAAGCCTTGAATATGCGGCATATTGGAGATATCGATAGACTCGATCATGGAGACGCAAGCCTGGAGGTCGTAACATGAAGGGAGCGGCCACACCTGCCTTATCGTGCCGCTAAAAGTCCAGGAGGAATTATCTAGGACTGCCGGTGCATCGGATCCTTCGAATTGGCGCCCCAAGCCGACGTAGGACACGCCTAGTTAAGCCATGTGATGAATGCGCGAAAACTGGATGTAGATCAGCCGATTAGAAGATACCGAAACCAATTCGCGAAGGGACGCACTCCGCGTGAATCTCCCACATCCCTCCTTTCCTCCCACCCACCTGATTGTTAACCGGGCCACTCTCGCGTCGGTGCACTCTTCTCTCGCACCTTGATCGCCTCCGGGAATGCAAATTATTGTCGGTCTCGCTGCACTAGGCGGAATTTCTTCGCTCGCGCCTACCGCTCGAAACTACCCGTGACTTATCATGCCTAATTGTATGGTCCATCCGATGAATTATCACCGTTTTATAATATTAAAGAGGAGCCAATTAACTGCGCGAAGGTACTCTTTTTTAAGGTACACGCTGCCGTACGGCGGATCGAAAGCGCTTCTTCTTTATTTCGTGTCCAACCGCACCGTAAAGATACAAGAACAGTACTAGTGACATAAATTCTGCGCTCTCTCTCTCGTACGTCGTTTACAAGGGTTAATTTTGAACACTCGCGTGTATAATGCTATGTGCGACCAAGTTGCTACTGCCAGAGGCAATGTATAGCTCGACTTATTGAAATACGCGAGTGATTTAAGAAGAAGATTCCTAGTCTGAACACCTCGCAGCGAACAGTGAACTATCCCGTGTAACAAATACAAGTTTGTGACTATTAGCAACGAGCGTGTAACTTATGGAGTTTATAAAGATCCTGCTTCTTTGCGATGGAAAGCGAAAGATCGGCAAGGGCTATCGAAACGATCGAGGTATAAAGATACATCGTACAACGCCTTCAGCCAAGCCCGGTCCATTTCTCTTTCGGGCCCTCCCCGGCTGCCCCCTTTCTTTCCGCTTAGTGTAGCGCCATCATTCTTTCATTCACGGCGTGCATTTAAACTGCCGGCGGTCCCGTGGCGCTGATTTCACTAACGAAGCCAGCGATTTATATCGGTGAAACGGCGCGGCGTCCGCGGTAGGCGAGTTCTCCAAGTTACTGAGTTCATTGTTAAATGGCACCCGGCAGCCACGCACGACCCTTATCGTTTGCATTGACGATCGAATTGACGATGATACAAACGATTGCCACGGTAATCCAATTCATTCTAAAATTCTATAACTTTTTCTGATTTCCAGATACAATTTCACGATTTTTCCTGAAAAATTTTTGCTTTCAATAATATTTTGAAATTTTTTGTTTTTCCATCCTAATTTGAAAAGTGAAATATTTTGTTGAGAAAACAATTTAACGTAGTAAATTATTAATGTTACTGATACTGCTTGCATTTAATTGTTAAGTTTGGAAGCTCAGATGTGATACGTATATTAAACTTTTGCAAAGCCAAGAATTTTAATCTTCCAAAATTTTACAAAATTTTTAAAATTTCCCCTGATTTTCCTAAACATTTTCAATTTCTCTGACATTTATCTGATTTCCAGTTTCGTAGCAACTCTGGCTATACATAAAAGATATTTTAAAAATTATACGTTCTTTCAACAAGTTCAACAAGTAAATTGAGAAAATAATCAATTTTTCTTTAGCAAAAATTTTCAGTATATCTTTTCACTTTTTTATGTCGTAAATAACAACAGCTAAAATTAAAAAAAGAAAAAGATTATCGCAATTTGTGTTTTCCATCATTCTATCTAAGCTATATAATCACACTAACGAATGTGCTTGACGATTGACAATTATTTTTCACCCAATTCGAGCAAAGCAATCGGTAGTAACTGCTTTGCATCGATTGGTTGAAAAGTAATCGCCAATTACAATCACACAATCGCTAGCAATTGCTTTACTTGATCTACTATTACGATTCGAAGTAATAGTAATCGAGTCGAATTTTTTTTTCTATTTTCGTTGATGCTAATTCAAATGCAAAAACAACTATCTAACTTCTTCGAACAGATCGACAGATCCTCAAGGATCGTTACTGGATTCGCGGCAATCGTGGGACGAGAGCTTTCTCGCGAGCAAGATAGTAACTTAGAGTTAAGGTAGGTCGGGGCGTAACCCAGGATCAAACGAGTCAATAACTCGTGTACCGTACCTCCTCCACCTACAATGAGAAATCGCCATGCTCTGTGTACAATGAATGTGGGTGCACGCTGACGTATTGTTGCGAGCGGACGCACACGCGCGCTTGCACGTGGGTGCTCGGGACCGTGCTCGCGAATACGTCTTCATGAAATCGAAACCCCGGGCGACACCACGCTCGCGTAATTGCGGCCAGCGTGAAACAATCACGAACGAATCGGTATCGTGAAACGCGATCGAGGGAACGCGATCGAGAGGCCGTACTGGAAACACACATTTGCATAATTTATGTCTTCTTGCTTCTCTCTTAGCTCGCGAATAATATTGGTTGCATCGTTTGGCACTGCTATCAACGGAGAAACTTACTACCATAAAGAAAATAATGATCGCTTTCTCTTCCATGTGATTTCGCTGTATCTTTAATATACGAAAAATTTTCAATATTAAAAATTAAATTTAATCGAGTTATAAATTATGCTTTAATAAAAAAAATATAATTAATGTAAAAATTATTTTATTATTCGAAAAAGATTCTACTTATGTATAGATATATGTAAAAGAAAAATTTTCAAAGCACATACACACACAAGAAGGTGCTCTAAGAATAAACCGGCGCGCCGATAATCGATATGAAAGATTAAAAGTTCGAACCGGTGCAAGATAATTGACACTAAGGATAACTGGTACTGGAACAATCGATGAGGCATTTTTGGATCACGCTCGCAAAATGCACAAGGGGCATAACATTGGGCGTTAATATCAATGCCGTAACTCTTTACGCGAGACCAGTCTGTACCTCACGAACACTATCGCCGCCGCTGCAGCATCACCACCTATCCTGTTATTTTCTCCCTCGCCATCCACGGCGATATTATTTTTCGCTATTTGGGCTTTTCGAGGCCGGACCTTCGAGAGGAGAGGCCGCATAACGTGAGGCCGCGGCTGCGTGAGGCACGAGACAATAATAATTCATCGCCCGGAGGCGCGCAGCACGCAGGGCTGCCCGTGCTGTTTCCAATCCTTCGGCAATTTACACTGAGCGCCATAAAATAAAACGCATGGAGAAGGAGAAGAAGAGCAGGGAAAAGGGAGACACTATAGGGACTCGCGAAGGATTGTCTTTTCGGATTCGGCGAGACGCTTTCAGGGAAGAGAATCCGAAAGCAGCGCGAGAGAGAAAGGTCCAAAAGGAACGCGTCAATGCCTCTTGCCAGATGTCTTGTGAAATGGCGAGTGACGTCATATGTGAGTGTGTGTGTGTTCGTTAATATTGATATGTGCCACGCTAAATCTGAAATCGATGGAATCCATGCTCGACGTACAGATTCTCAAGAATCGATAATTGATAATTTAGAGTGCGATCCATCAAACTTAAAGATATAATAAATATATAATATTTAAGTAACATTTACACTGAGAGAAATGTTTGGTATAAACAACAATAATTTTGTTGATATGTGAATTACCAAAATTTAATTGTTCTATAATTTTGTTATTCTAATTAAATTTTGATTAGAATATAATACAATTTTTTGACATATAATACTTAACCAAATTTTGATAATTCATGTATCAACAAAATTCTAGTTATTTATACAAACATTTCTTTCAGTGTATTCTGTGAAAATATATATAATAAGAGAAATTTGTACTCTTCATTGTTAACCTTTGAGTAAGATGGATTTGTGAAACGCAAATAGATTGACGGGATGCTAAAAAGTTTTTATTTTTATAATATTATATTTTTTATTAGAATATTATATTTTAAATTTACATTACATTAGTTAGACTCTAATGAGAAATGTAAAAATAATGAACTTTAACATTTCCAGACAATACTTTAGTTTTTTCTAGAACTGCGTTTTTAGGAATAAATTTTTTCGTTTAATTTCTTAATAGCATTTATGATGAAAAAATGTAACTCAAACCTAAAAATATAAATATTCTAATACTAAATAGTATCTCAAAACATAAATCGTACAAAATTGTCGTTAAAAAGTATTAAGTTGAAGATAGGATAAGTAGAAATAAAAAATACAAAATTATTTCAAATTAATACTTTTTTTCACAAAAAATGAATATTTTAATGACTAAAATATGTTAACAGTAAAAATGTTAGAATTAAAAGAACAAAATTAAATTTTGTTTTATAGAATTAAAATATAACAACAAAAACAAAAAATAAAATTACTTTTTATAATTAAATTTACATTAGTTATATTCTAATAAAATAGAGATATGTAAAAATAATATTGTATAAGGAAAGAAAAGTAATATAAATAAAATAACTCTGGACTACAGTAGAAAAAACTTCTGACTATACAAAAACTCAAAAAAGATAAAATATAAAAAGAAAATTCAAGTGTAAGTATTTACAGCATTTCCAGTATGTTTGATATTCGCTCTATCACTGTTTATTGCTTCAATATCGATGAACCATTTCGATCTGTTAAATCAATAATAGAAAGATATTAAATCGATGAGCTAATTTATAATAAAAATATGAAGTATTTAAAAAAAAACTATGCCTGGATGCTCAGACACCCCACGTATCTACACGAAGGTTAAATATATTCATAATGTTAATGTACTAATTTCAGTTATTTCTAATTCTTTCTATAAGTTACCACTATTCAAAATTTCGTTAATTTGACTAAAACAATGGAGATAAGTACTTAACTCAAGAACATTATATTTGACTCTAGTTTATTATTTACTAAGCGTCATGTATACATTAATATGGACGTTGTTCACTTTGAAATTTAACCACAAAAATCGATTAATTTACATTTTGATACATGGAAGTTAAAAATAACAAAAGATGTATCTTATATTCTTTCTTTATACCTTATAAACGTTTCAACTTTTTCGTAACTTGTATTCTATGCAAATTCAGTTTCTCAACATACGTGAAAGAAATATGAGTAACTTCCTATATGAAAGTTAAGATTAATTCAATCAACATTTGATAACTCTATCTATTTGAATCGTTATACCCGGCATGATATATCATTCTAGCGCTTCGCGTTTATTTCGCCTGGATTTAGACTTAATCGCGTCGTTTTCTCACTGATTTATTTATTTAATCTACGAACCGCGCCGTATCTTTTTTCACTCCGCGAGCGATTCACAGTTAATGGCGCGCGACGTTTCCGCGCCGTGCAGTTCCCGCTCGCAGCAATGATTCTAAATGCATTAGTTTGCGTTTGATTAACGAGTACGTCACGCGTATGAATACAGCCATTAGAAAATGTATTACTCACTAGATACCGAGAAGGGAATCTATACGCGACCGCGTTTTTATTTTCTTCTCAGAGCAAATTCGATATGTGTCTCGCTGAATATTTCGTCATTCAAATTCAATTGAACAGACAGTTCAACGTGCATTCTTTAAACGGCACATAATTTTCGTAATTAGAAGTATTCATGTAAATTAGCATCGAATAAATAACGATTATCATATATTTTTCTTATACGAAATGAAGAATTGATGTGAAATTAATAAGCACAATGTGTCGAAAGAATATCTCGATATCCTGTTATTTATCGCATAGTGATAAATAACTTAGAATTAAAACTGAGAAGTTATTGAGTTGTTTAAACGTTTATGTCCAGGAATGATTCTGAAGGCAAGCAAACTGTTACTTTAAAATATGGATATCAGGATAAAGTGGAATTAATGGAATAGAATCAAGAAGACGATAATTTTTCATGTAAAAATAAGTGCTGTAACTCAAAAGTACTGTATAACACATTTTCTCGTGCACAGCGTCTTTTAAAAAAAAAATTTAATAATTCAAAATGTATAAATATGCGATTGATATAAAAAAATGTTACACCTCTTGTTCAATTAACTTAATTTACACAAAGAAAATTATCACCTTTTTATTTTTCTTTCATACCTTAATTGCTCTCCATTTTTGGTCTATCACAATCGATTGTATTCTTATTAGAAATAATTCTCTAACGTCAGATACTTTCGATAAAATATTCTAAATAAAAAGTCAATGCTTAAATTATCTGCTATTACAGATTTTTTTCGATATTCTTCGTGCGAAAGATCAAGGCGCCAACTCATTGCGCCTCAGGACTCTCCTTGAAAATGCACAAAGTCCTTAATAAGAAGGAACGTAATGTTCCGGCTCTTCAGGAAGAGATGACGCTTTCGCGTTCCGAGACACGTTAATCGGCATCGTAGGCAATCGGTGGGAGAATGAGGGGACGAGTTTAAGAGCCCCCGGTCGAATTCCTAGAGCGGTCAAAAACCTGAGAACCGATCCGAGGCTCGGTCACTCCGTTCCGCCTCGAGGAAGGCGCACACGCCGAGTAAATCTTTTCTAATAAACAGCCGTGAGCTATCACGAAAACATAAAACGTCCCGAGGAAGGCAACCCCGCCGCCGCGTCGTGCAGGGCATCCTGGGGACGCGCAGCGGACACGGGTTAAAAGGGCCCGCCGGAAATGCGCGCCCTTTTAACCGGCGCTTTTCGAGCGCGTCTACGCGCTTCGGGGGAACTTTACGAAAAAAAAAGAGGAAAATGATAGAGAGGAGTTTCGGTCGATTTCGTGCGAACCCGGTCATAGTGTCGTTGCACTAGGTTCAAGACGTTGATTTAATTGGCGGGGATGCAACGTAAACAACTTAATGGTAGCTTCTCTCCTCCGTTTCAGTCCAAAATCGTGGAAAATCGACCCCTCATAATCGTAAAAAAATGAGAACTTGAAGGTGAGAATATAAGAATGCCTCAAAGTATTACGTAGATACTTAAGGTAATACCAAGGGAATACCAATTACTGAACATGACCTCATTATTGGATGAATAATAATATGTAAATAAATTCGTTATTTACAAAAATTTAATAAGATATTTAGAGTCGTACCATTAAAAGCTTAATATTTAAAATTTTTGTCATTTCGTCCAATAATTCACGTCTGTTAACTATCCACAAACTGGTACCTTATATAATACAAATTTTTACCTTATAGTACAAATATTTACCTTATATAATACAAATACTTTTATCAACGTTTTAAACCCGGAAATAATTCTGACAGTCTTAGGAGGAGTTTGTCATATCAGTGCTCATATCTTTTTCCGCATGTTGAATCAGTGCTTGTATCTTTTTCCGCAATGAATTAACGTAAAATGTGGCTCGTGGCTTTCACAGTGACCCTTCCCCGTTCACGCAACGTTTCTTAAAAATTGTCGCGTAATATTTACAATTTTCTATTTTCTTGTCGCGCGTATTTCACTCAGCCAGACAGGTCCAGGCTTATCGTCCAATCTGCTAATTACACCAAACTTGCACGTCCGAAAGTTATAACGCGTTGACGTATCAGCAACATTAATCAGTACATGCGTTAGATATTGATATTTATGAACCTTTCGCCGTTCGTTATAATCGATTGTCATTTTATCGATGGTTCGTAAATTACGATCTAGAGTTACGCTTTTTTAATATAATAATTTTGGCCGTTCAACGATCGCGTGTAAATTCGTTATAATAATACGATTTAAAAAACAAAATTTTCCAAAAAGTGAGTTCGAATGTTTTGAATCAAAAATTTGTAATATTAATTTGGAAATGCAATTTTGATGGAAGTATCCTTTTTCCCCTTTTTTATATTCTCATTCTTTTTTGCAAGCAACCAACAAATTTTTTAGTTATGTCGTAACAAATTATTGTAAAAAAAAATATGAGCGATATTTAATTTAGAATCTAAATGTAATCCGAATCGTTATACCCTTATCATGTGACGATAGTAATAATTTACATTATTTACAAAATTATTTTATTACATGAAACACTTTTTAGAATCTCTAAATAAATAATGCATTCACAGCCATTGTTTTCTCGTTCTCATTGTTATTTCACGTAATCCAAAATCTCACGGACTTGGGACCGCGTTATCCGTTCCATCTCGCGTTTCGCACGCGCGTGTACATGCGGAGGATGACGAACCGTAGTGGACGCATCAGGCACTATCTGACATCCCGAGGAAGATAATGCCCCTCGCAACAGGGGAGAAGAGGCGAAACGGACAGCAAGGCGGGTTAACTAGCGCCGATCTTTAACCGGACATCTAGGAAAGGCAATTAACCGTAGCGAGCATTTCTCTTCCTGTCTCTTCTCCTCTCTTTCTCTTCCACTTCCCTGGTTTCACCTGTGCGCGCATAACTCTTCTCTCTTCCTCTCTGTCTCTCTTTCATCTTTTTAACTCGCGTTGAGTTATTCGTACTCATTGTCGCCGAACCCTCATCCCTGTCCCCGGGGTAAGAGAACAGAGAGAGATAGATAGAAGAAAGGCCGCTTTCGCACCCAGCAAGAAAGACGGAGACAGAAAGAGAGGGGAAGAGATAGAGAGCAGGGTCACAACAGCACT